>OY755214.1:20747677-21240982 GCA_963576765.1 Draba incana | reverse complement strand
GTCAGACAAAGCGTGTTGAAGAAGCTGATTTGACTTAGGACTGAATCGACATGTCTGTTTGATTGCTCCACGTGGCTCGCATCCAACCGTTGCATTCGAAAGGACGTCAAAAAAACGCTTTGGTTCACTCGCGCTGCCGCCTAGGGTTTTAATAATTACCTTCGATGTCCGTCTTGGATATAAATATTACTAAACCTTTCCACTTCCTTTTTAGTCTTCGGCCGAAAACAAGAAAAAGGTAACCTCCTTTCTCTCTCTTTTAGATCTACTTTTCTTCTTTCTGCATAATTTCCTATTGCATTCGCAAATTACATACCTCCATAATGCATTCTTCCAACGATTCATTTCCGAATCCTTCTGGGGATCGAGGTAACGCTGACATAACCCTGGTAGGTCCTCCTGTACCACCGAGAATCCTTCACAATCTCGGTGAGTCTTCGTCCGCTTGGAGAACTCCCAGCGACAGTCGTACTCCTCTTGGTGTTGATGTACTGACCATCGAGGTTCCAATTGGAGTTCCAAACATGGCTGTCGTTGCAGACCAATTCAACGTCTACGGGGTTTGTGATATGATTGCTTTTGAGAAATCTCTCGAGGGCATCCGACGATCCTGTGCCATGTCTTCTGATCTAAAATTTCTTCTCCCTCTTCCTGGCCAATGCCCTTGGGACTGTCTGTCTTATGGAACATATGTTCACGGAGAGCCGGCTGTGGTTTCCGCTCCTTTACAAGTTTGTAAGATACTGTGAGCAGAGGAACAATGCTTTCTCCTAAATGACCTATGCCGGGTGACTAACCTCGTAGCATTTATGGTTCTGGGAGCCAAGGAGGGTATTAATTTCTCGGTTGAGTTGTACGAACAAATTTCCTCAATTAAGGTCTTGTCGACGCCGGGGAGATTCTATAGTAGTATGAAGGCAGGCTGCATAGTTATCAACTTGAAAAGCAAGATTTTTCATTGGTCAGATCGGTTTTTCTTTGTGAAGATCAATCTTGCCTCGGTCCATGACGTAACTAGGGCATACCGATCTAAGTGGAATCCCAAACTAGGTAGATATTCATTATGCATGTGCATGTATACAGATTGTATTCCATGCCCTGTCAAAGTTTTCTAACTCCTTACATATTTTACCTTTCAGTTTTGCATCCAGTCACCGCTGCTATTAACCTCCATCCTGTCTAGGATCACGTGGCGACCTTGAGGACCAGGGGGTTTGTGGACTATTCCCAACTCACCGTTAACAGAGTTCAGAGAGCACGACGTATCCTTGGTGCGAACATCTTCATACTTAACTACTTTTATGTTTACCATACAGCGTCTCCTTACTTCTCCTCCCTTTTTTTTGCAGACGTTTAGGACCGTAACTATTGGTCGAGAGAGATGAAGATTTCAGAGAATATTCCCAAATTTAAGACTTCAGCAATTCTGCCGAGGAGAAGGACTCGTACCCCGGTCATATCAGAAGAGGATGCGCCTGAACCCATCATGATTCCTCATTCCAAGGAGACCATCAACGAAGTCCCTCTTCTTTGTCGCCGTCATAACACCAGGTTGGTGATGTCCGGTGTTCAAGCGATGACTCCTGCAAATCCTTCTGGTAATGACGTGACTTCGTCTAGGAAACCCGACAAAGAGGCGATCGACCCAAATGGTAAGGGAATTCTTGTCCCCAAGGATAAGTATAGAAAACTTAAATGAGCTCGTCGTCGAGCTAATGCCGATCCTATTGCAGGGAGGATCGGACCTATCCAGGTTGGTGGAGAGCGAAGGGCTCCGCCGCCTGAAGCGCCCATTGATAAACTTTTGGGAGATGTTGATCCTCCCCTGTCTCTGATCCCCAAATGATGGTGAACAATACTCCCTCTATGATGATTTGATCGGAGGGTTCTCCTATCGTAGTTTCAGCAGTTCAGCCGGTTGTTCCAACTTCTACTCCGACAATTCAACCGAGAACTTCATCTTCCACCAAGGTTTCTTAATGCATGGCCGTTACCTCTACTCCCGTTGAGAAGCAAAGGATTTTGTCTTCGACTCCTCCCCTAGCCTTGGGATCGATTCAGGACCAAGCTCGAGGTCCAAAGCGATCCTTTGACAAGCTGTCTGACTAGGCCAAGAAGTCAAAGAGAAAAAAAGGTCCGTTTCTGCCACTGCATATTCCTCCCAACTATGACTGCAGCTTCTCCTTCCATCACCGCACTCCCTATATTCCTCCAATGCTGGGTCCACCTGCCCATCGGACCACGATTATCAGGAACATTGGGGGACCCAACGTTTGTCTTCCTTTGGTTGACGACATGGTTTGCCCCAACGAGTACTCCACTCTTACTCGTAACATAGTAAAGGTGCGCCTTGTCCTTTGTCTTTGAATATCGTTAGTTTTGCTTGTTATATGAATGCATCTTTCTTTTATCTTTGGCTGTAGTTGGTCAGCTCGTTCAACAATTTGGTGAGCGAGTATGAGGCGGCTTTTCTTAGGAGTGAGGGGGACATGCGCACTCATGTTCGGTGACCTATGATCGAAGAGGCCTTGGCTAAAGCGGAACGTCAGAGGCAGCGGGCTGACTCTTGAGAGCTTTAGGCTACTACAAACGATCAAGAATTTGCAAGGTACTTTGAGCGGGTTGGTGCCTTGAAAGGGGAGAGGTCGCATATCGAAGAGGTAGCGAAGAAGAAAGAGGCCGAACTGAAGGATGCTTTAAAGAAGTCTAGGTCGGACGAAGACCGATTGCGCAAGGAACGTTATGAAGCCAAATGTCGCTTAGGTGAAGTAGAGAGTTCCAACTCAAAGCTGAGAGAGAGACAGGATGGTCGGCTGGAAGTGATCCGTGCATATCTCTCGTCTCCTGATGCTACCGAACAGGATGTAAGCAGCTTTTCTTTGTCCGAGGTGCTGCGTAATGTTTAACGAAAATGCCAGTTATAGAGTACAAATATCCTCCTGACCTGCTGGAGCAGTATCGCGCTAAGGAGGCTAAGTATAATGCCGAGGTTGAGACCGCAAACATAAAGGCTCTTACCGAGGACGTGCTGAATCCGACTCCTCCCTCCGTGCCTTCTCTTGATGCATCTATGCCAACTCTGATAAATTTCGATTAGTATGGAACTAATCTCCCTTCTCAGAAAGAATAAGGCCGCCTGTGGCCCTTTTAAATTTATGTATTGAACATGGTCCATTTTTAGGGTTCTTATTTTGGTTTTGTAAACATTGCTCCTTCTGTGGGTTTTAATTTTTGCTTTACCGCGGAGTTGATGAATCCACTTTATTTTTATATTTTCTGTTTAGAGAACTTTTCTTAGTTTAATTATGCTAAGTCCAGATTTTAGGGACTTATGTGCTCTTTAGGTAGATACTTAAATGTGTAGTTGTTTTCACTTAAGATCATTAGAGTGGTCTAAGTTAGCACATAGGTATGCGATGGGGTATCAGCTTTTTGTTTTACCTAAATGGACTTAGACTTGTTGCAAAAACGGGTTCAGCTTTTATTTTAAAGTGGGGTGAATACCGCACTGCACTTAGCGGAAAGTACGTAAAATATCGGATACCTGGCCAGGGTAACGATGTGAGAAATTGCTATATTTTTATGTCGTAGAGATGGACGAACTGGTCGCGCCGATCTTAATAAATATATCTGAATACGCTTTTGGAATGGATAAAATCTTCCTTCAAAGAGAAATTTTATTAAATGGTTTTCGTGACTGTGCTTTGGTGATAAAGCTGCGTACGTATCCTTGTACAAGGGAATCAAGTCACTCGTATTTCATACATGAATAGTTTTTTTTTTTAGCGAAATGGAAAATGGTGTTGTTGTTCTCAGCTCGGCATTCTGAGTTGTTAAGGCTCGGATGCAACTTTCATGTAAGCAACATCTTCGAGAAAGTCCTTTGTGATCTTCCCTGTTTTCTTTTCCTGACGAGCTAAGGGTTCATCCTCTTTAGTCTTGACGAGGATAAACTCGGCCCGATTCCTATTTTTGTTCTCGATCGCGAAGCAACGTCGAGCTTGCTCTTGACTTCCTTTGATGGTGTAGCTTCCACCTACGATGGGGAACTTAACGCACTAGTGGTACATAGATGTTACGTCTTTCATAGCATATAGCCAATGAGTTCCCAAGATAGCGTTGTATACTGAGCGAGTATCGATGACCACAAACTTGACCATTCGTGTGATTTCCGTAACATAACTGGGAGTTTGATCGTCCCGATGGTCGTCATCGTATCATTTGCGAATCCCGTCACAAGTCGGTTACAATACTTAGTGTCGTTTTCATCCACCCCAATTTTCTTCATCGTTGTATTGTAGACCAGGTGAATCGAGCTGCCAGTATCGATTAAGATTTTTCCGACCTCGCAATCGTTAATGATAAGTTCTATGACTAACAGATCGTTGTGAGGCCGATCTAGGTCCTCAGTATCGAGCTCGTGGAATGTTACGGTTAACTCTTTGTCTACCAAAATCGGACAGCGTTGTGACATGCCAGCCAAACACTCATATTGTTGGATCGACCACACCGAGTCATTGCATTCCTTTAAGCCGCCCATGATCATGTTGATGCGCTTCCGGGGTGTCAAATTGTTTTTGTCTCCATGGAGATCATCTCTATCTTGTTTCGGTGGGTTGGAACTTCCTTTGGGTGGTTTATGGTGTTGCGCCTCTCTTTCCTTCTCAGCTTTTTTGGTAGTGGCACTTTTGTAACGTCTAATCGTAGGGATTTTTCTAGCCTTGTATTCCAACAACAGCGTGTTCTAGAGGTGTCGGCATTGGGTTATAGTGTGACAGTACTTTTTGTGATACTCGCACCAGCACCTTGGATCTCCTGCATCGCCTCCTCGGGTAGTTTTCTCATCAGATTTTGATTCTGGTTCATCGTCTTCCTCGGCGATCTGAAAGTTTTGCCTCGCACGACCTTGGCTACAAGTTTTCTTGGGTAGATATAACTACGTGCTCTGCAGTTTGGTGCCGGTCACTTCGTCCTCTTCGACTTTGATGAAGCTAGATGCCTTGTTCATGGCATCCCCAAGGGTTTCAGGTCGATTTATCGTTAGCTCTTGCTGGATCGGTGTTTTCGAGAGGAGTGCCTTTTTGGAGGGCTTCCATGGCTGCTTTATCTGGCACGATCATTTTTGACACAGTCGTTTTGAAACGGCGCATGAACGACCGAAGAGATTCTCCTTGCTTATGCACTAGCGACCATAGACTTACGGTCAAAGCCCGCTTCTTGATGTGCATGCAGTAATGCTTCAAAAAGAATGTTGATAACTGATGGAAATTATCAATCGAATTTCTTTCCAGCCGTGAGAACCACGCCAGTGCGTCACCTTTCAGATTCTCCACAAAGAGCTGGCAGTAGCCGACCTCCTTCTCGTCGGGCGGGAAATGTGCTCCCCCCATAGCGATGTTGAATGATATGCTCAAATTATCCTTTGAACTACTCTCTTAAATTAAGAGATCACGGTAGTACTTAGGGTTATCGAATCCACAGGGAATCAAATTGCACAATAGATCTAAACTTTCGAATTAAGCTAAGCAAAATAATGATAATGAAAAACAATGTAAATAAAGCAAGTAAATCAGTTTTGAAATTAATTAAAAGAAAGCTAGGCACAGGGAAATCGCAGGTGAATCAGATATGCAGATGATAAATAAAAGATAGGATTATGATGCACAGTTCTTAAACATGAACATGAATGTAAAACCAATCAGCTTTCGCTGCAGAGATTATCTATGCTTAAATCCTAGAAGACCAAATTTCTTTGCGAATCCTTACAATCTAAACAAGCATTAAAGTTCAAGTCCAGTTGTTCACAAAACTAAACCAAATTTTTTTGCGAAAAGGAATTTTGCTCATCAAATTCTAGATCAGAAAATCAATAAAACTGTCGTTTCTATTAATTATCATAATATCATATTTCAGGTCATGAATCTAAAATTAGCAATAAACTCAAGACAAGATGAAGAACTTTCTAAAGATATTAATCCTATGCAATTCAGATCAGATCTAGCAAAACATCAAACACCTTTGAAAATTCCTAAACCTAACAAGGTTACTAATCAGACATAATCGAAGCAAAAACCATTATATTAATTGAAGATATCACTTAAACAAAGATAAAATAAAGCATAAGCCTAAACAATGGCTGTAAAAACGTATATATAGAGGTACAAAACCGACTGGAAACCTAAAAGTAAACATCTGGAACTTTCGGGCTTCGAACGGACTTCTTCTGATTAAGTTTTGGGCTTGGTCGACATGGGTGTCGATCGACACTCATGGTGGTGTCGTCTGCGGTTGCCGCGGTCGCTAAGGTGTCGTTTGCGGTTGCCGGGGTCGCTAAGGTGGTAGACCGGTTTCTGATGGGGAGGTATAACGGGGTCTACGTGTCTGGGAAGAGGTTTTGCTCTAGCCGGTCCGTCCTCGTAGCGGTTACAGAGTTAACCCTTGGTTCAACGGTTTGGGCTTGCTCCTCTGGCTGATTTCCTGAAAGAGTGATTTGGTCTCTTATCTCCTGGTTCTCCACGACTTGCCTATCGTACTTCTCCATTAGTTGTTTGAGCATCGTGGAAACATCGTCGGTGACTGCTGGCCTTTCTTTCGGTGGCGGGGTTTCCTCTGTTCGGTGCTTAGTGTCTTCTAGTTTTGGTTGTCCGTCCCGTGGACTTCTTTGCGGCATTCATGATTATTGTTGCCTTCTTTCGGTGGCGTGGTATTTACCGTGTTTATGGCGTTGTTCTCTCATTCTTGCTTTTCAACACTGGTCATCGTTTCGAGGATTGTTTCGTGACTAGTTTTTTCTTATGCGCCCAACAAATCTATGGCCCCACGGTGGGCGCCAATTGAAGGCACCGAGTTCGTGCGAACGAACTTGATCTCCTCAAACAAGTAGGGTTTTAGATCTGAGGGCCAAATAAACAAGAGAAGCTAAGAAGAATCAAGAGTGTTTCTTAGAATGTGTATTATTCAAGAGAGTTGCGGATGCCTCTTCGAGCGAAATGAGTTACTTATTTATACTAAAATGATCGTAGAGAATAAACCCTATAAATGTATGGAAAATATCGTAACTAGGAAGATTTACGCAATATTCTCATATATTCTCTACTTATTCTTCAAGTAATATGAGGTCGGCAATTTTGTGTAGAAGAGGCCTCCAATCTCCGTTATGGGCTTTCCTGGTTAATTTAGGCCCAACTCGCCGCCTCCAAATAAATACCCGGGTAGGTTCAATCTTAAGTCGGGTCTGGGTAAAAGGGTGTCAAACCCGGTACCACCAAAAAGTGTTTTTTTTTTGTCTACCTCTTAGATGTCATTGCTTAATGTTTCAATTGTTCTTGACTCTGTTTATGTTTTAGGCCAAACGTGAAACTGATGGAGATGGTTAGGGAAAAAAAAGAAAGTGAAACTGATGGAGAAACTGTGGAAGAAAATTCTAAGCAAGTGTTTGTAGTACTTCTTTTATGTTTTGTGGGTTGAGTTTACCGGTAATGGGAAGTTGATTGATCGTTTATGCGATGAAATTAATTGAAGTAGGGCTTGTCTTCAGCGTGTTCTGGATAGTCGTAAGGAGGCTTTATGCAAAGAGCAAACCATGGCATACGCTCGAGCATTGGTTGTTGGGTTTAAATAGACTACATGGATGACCTCTTGTCATTTGCCCATGCTTTTGGAGCTTCGCGTTTAAGGTAAAGAAAACAGAACCGTTTTATGTCGTTGTTGTGTTGCATGGTAGCATTTGTACCAAAATTATGAATCAATTTTTGTCTTCTTTTGCGTTCCTGAAAACATGTGTTAACTTTGTGGACTTGTGCAAGAGAAAGAACGAAGATTGAATGTAGGTTGACCAAATCACGGCTATGCAAGAATTTTCAAGGCCTGGATTGTCATTCATGGGTGACTGCGGAATCATATTCGCTGGTGAAGAGAATGATTTGTTTAATCCTACAAACATAAAGCACCGGACCTCCATGGATGCCTCCAGCCAGGGTAGCTTTAAGACTAACCAAGGTCCTTTGAAGCATCAATTCTTTTTTTTTCTCATATGGTTCTTGAATTTAGTTTGTTCAATTTCAATGGTTGCTCCTTCATAACCTCTTCGATCGTTCTTTGTTAAATCCTTAGTCTCTGGGTTTTGGATCGATCCTCTTAGTTCTCGGTGATTTAAAGTTTGAATCTCTGAGTGTTTCACCCATTTAAATTATTTAATCTCAGTAGTTAGAACTGAAACCACATATGAGACTAATAGGATTAATCGTTGTATTGGTCTTCCTTGTAGCGGCGTTCATAGCAATGGTTTCTCTTTAGTAAGAAAGTAATTATAAGTTAGTGATAATATGAAATTATTGGCACTAAAGTATTCGGTGAATATAACTAAAAGACCTCAATTGTTGCAGGGTCGTGGCTCGAAGCGCTCTTTCACTAAAAGACGAGTTTCCAGTTGGATCAACTACTCTTGGTGAAGCTTTAATAGCACCTACTGTCATTTATGTCAAACCGTTTTTTTTTTAATGTTTAATCAACTAATAGTTCAACATGTCTGTTACCAATTCCATGACGTTTTGTTCCTCTCTATCCGCAGGTACATGAGTTCACCGATAAAGGAGGTGTTAAGGGGTTAGCTCATATAACAGGAGAAGGTTTCACAGACAACATTCCATGTGTGTTACCGGATGGTTTGGGTGTTGTTATTCACACTGATGCTTGGGAACTTCCACCTTTGTTCAAATGGATCCAACATGTAATTAATGGGATTAGAGAGAATATCTATCATTCAATATACACTTATATTCCTATAATGTTTGATTGTGTTTGGGTTATTTTATATAGTTTGGAAGAATAGAAGACAGTGAGATGCAAAGGACGTTTAACTTGAGAATAAGGATGGTTATGCTGGTTACTCAAGAGGCTGCTTTGAGGATAATTGGAGAAGTTGAGAATGGAGACTATGTTGTGTATCGCATTGGAGAGGTTACAAATGGTGAAGCCGTAAGCTACCTTTAGAACATGTTTGTGCTTAGCACCATTATCTTTGTGTTTTTGATATGACCATGTGTTGTGTTTTAAGTTTGTGTGAGAGAGAGGACCACTTTTTGACGAAGTTTCAATCCATTTTTTGTTCCAATTCGGGTCTATGATGAAACTGGTTCCTTTTTGTTCTTCTGTCTCGAAGGTGTAATTAAGATACATTTTTGTGAGGTTAAAAACCATGAGATTCCATGCATTTCTGAAAACTGTGTATCGCTCTAATTCTATAAAATATAAACTGGTTCGTACGAGTTTAAGCTGATTGTTGCACAGAGCCACATACCGTTTGATTAAAAACAATTACATGTTCATAAGTTATATAAATCCAAGGTCTATGGAGAACCGAATACACATTTATTAACTATACAACAATATTCATGTCTTGTCTCCTCCTCAAGACTCAGTTGTTATTTATATGGTTAACAAGCCAACAACAAAATGTATACGTAAAAGAACTTATGTCCAAAACTTACAATCCGACATTAAAAATGGCTAAGCGTAGGACGATTAACCTACCAAAATTCGAAGATGAAGTGGAAAAGAGAGCTTCAAGTGTTATTCTATCTCGGACGTGTCTTGGAGCTTAGAAGTGTCTTTTGGTTCAGAGTTAGAGTCTGACTGGTTTAACCGTAACGGGTGCAGGTGCAGTTGCGGGAGTTTGCAGAAGCGGACGGTAGCGGTTTCAAGCGTTATGAAGAGATTTAAACGACTGGCATATCGGTTGGAAATGGGTGCGTTTACAGGATATTTATGACTGGTTGGCTAGCGGTTGCATAGCGGTTAAACAATAAATTAACAATCTAAACACATTAAATAATTATAAAAACATCATAAGTCATTTTATTATAATAAAATATAAAAATCATTAATTCAATAAAATAATTATTGAAAAATCATGTATATGATACTTACGTTTATTACTATTATTTTTATTTTTTTGGATGAAAATTTTAACTTTAAAGGAGATTTTGTTTTTGTAGATTAAAGTGCTCCTAGCTAAACCATAATCTGAACCATAATTTTTTTTTGTATGATCATAATTTATTAAGAGAATTTTGGTTTGAAGATTTTATAAATATAAAATTATATTTCATCATTATAACTTCATATCTTGGTTTTCATAATTATTATATATATTACGATTTTTAACAGAATTTTTTTTTTCTTTAGAAAAAAAAAATTCACCCGCAACCGCAAATGCTCGAGAATTTTTTTTTTGGTTTTAAGTGATTTGGAGCGGTATAAAGCGTTTACCATGGTTGTTGTCAAACGTTAGCAATCGCTACCATCTACAAACGCTAAACGTTATATTTTCGTCCTAGACATAATTCATTTCAATATTTTCAAACTCCACTATCCGAAAGATTGTTTGCACATATTCTCTCCTATCATACATTAACTTTCGCCTTAAAAAACAATTCAAAAGTATCAAACATATTGACATATATGGAATCACGTATCCACCGATATATGTTCATAATCATGATATAACCGCTTCTACAATCATATCTAGCAAACAAACAATATATATGTTGTCCGTCAATTAAAATAAGAACAACAACAACAACAAAAGATAATCAAAAGACAAATGACTAAAAATCAAATAAACCAAATACATCGCACAACTAACATTCTCTTTTTCTTTTTAGGTGCAAATACATCAAAACGGTCATAAAAAAAGAAAAAATTTTAAACAAAATGAATACAAAGTTACAAACTAGTCTAAGATATATAAGACTGAAATCGATGAAATGGATTTGTATTAAAATGAACAAATGATCAAAATTGACACAAGAATATTAAATAAAATTCGAGTGTCCCTCAAAATGGAGCTAAAGACTGTCTTTCATAACTCTCCATCGTGTTCAACTACTCCTTAATTTCCGGAACACTTTGCCATGATTTCAGATTACGGTTCAGCTCTGAGATTCTTGTTTGATTAACCCAACATGATGTTTTCGAGCTCGAATTCCCAGATTATAGTACGCCTCTATTACTGGACAAGTTTGCAAATGGGCCTTAAATTGGTGTCAAACCCAACACCAACAATAGCCCTTAGCCTTTTAAGCGAAATGTATAGAGCTTAAGGAGCGAACACATTCTGAGAAAGTCATTTGGATTTAACGATTTTTGTCTTTTGACTTCACAATTGTTTTCGTTTTTGACCCTTGGAGTTTTTGTTTACACCAAATCATGTAGTTGCTTTCTGCGAACGAAGACCAAGGATCGTACCTCATGCATGTGCTCGTAGCTCGTATGTGCGAGCTCGAGATCTCGGAGGAGGATCTTATTATATAGATATGGGATGTAAGACATCACTCAACTTTGGTAGCACATTGTTAAAGACTAAAAGGTGTGAGGTGAAAATTGACTTATACAACATGTCGTTAATAATCGCAAAGTGCGAGTACAACTTAACTAAGATAGCCGGTCGTTAACGACTGCAAAGTGCGAGGTGAAACTCGACTTAGATAGCGGGTTGTTAAGGACCGCATGTAAATGTTATAACTTGATAAATATTAAAGAGTGATTTACAATCCTTATATAGGAGATTACAATATACTAGGGTAAATTCAATACAGATCATTCATATCAATCAAAGATCAATTAGATATTTCTACTTCCCTTATAAGTTCTACATCCTCCCTCAAGATGGTGGGGCTTGTGTCACGCCAATCTTGCCATATAGTTCACTAAATCGTGCACGAGAGAGCGGTTTCGTCAATGCAACTGCCAGTTGATCCTTTGTCGAAACATGAGAGACACGAACCGCTCTAGATTGAACATTGCCTCGAACAAAGTGATAGTCAAAGGCAAGATGTTTCATCATCGAATGAAAAACCGGATTAGCACTTAAGTAAGTAGCACCTACATTGTCGCAATAGATCACCGGAGCTGAGGACAACTAAATACCAAGTTCACAAAGTAAAGAACATACCCATCAGAGTTCAGCTGCAATATGAACAACATCTCTATACTCTGCTTCCGGTTCGGTCGTAGGTGGCTGCATTGGCAATGATTGGAAGTGACAACGAAACATGGGTCAGATCCTGAAGTTTGACTTCATGATTAATCAGCTTCTCGTGAAGTTCAGTGAAAGAAGGAAGAGAGTCTCGAGCTTCAACTTGGTTAACAATGGTTTTGTAGTCATCGGAGAGACCAGTCATGATAAAGTCGATATGATCTTCATGATCGATAGCTTTTCTAAGAAGAGCAATTTGATCAAATTGAGTAGTAAATCCTTGAAAAACTCGTTGATCGATTTGGTACCTTTCTTGAACTGCTTGATTTGTTGTTTCAATTGCTGAAAATGACCACGACTTGGATTTTCATAGATGGAGGTCAGAGTACTCCAAATATCGGTTGGGGTATTAGTTTTAGACAAGAGAGGCTGAAGATTAATGGTAACAGAACCAAGTAAGGCACTGCAAATCAATCGATCTTGCCTTTTCTAGAGCGTATATGCGTTTTTTGGTGCAACGACACCATTAGTGGTGATGAGACGTTCATGGGCGATGGCAGAGCCATCCTGTAACATCCGCAAACCAAAAAAGAGGATTTCTGGGTTCGTGTCAAGCTACACAAGGGAGTGTGTCGATCGGCATAAAGGATGTAGGCGTGTCGATCGACATTGTCTTTATGTCGCTCGACATGGTTAGCTGGAGAACCGGGTGGTTAACTTTTTAATCACGGTTTTTGGGGCTTGGTTTAGGGATTTCGCCCTAGGGTTTGTATAAAACGGTTTCTATAGTTAGTGGCCGCGTTTCTAAGGAGAAAACGCAGATAAAAACCTTGAGTTTTGAGAGAGAATTGTGTGAATCCTTGTTGTTCTTGAGAGTTGTCACTTAGGGATTCATAAGAAGGGTTTTAAGTTGTTCTAGAAGGGTGAATCGTTCATTCTTTGTGGTTATAACTTGTAGCAGATCGTGTGAGGCCTTGTAGAGGCTATGATCGTGTGTTCTTCATAATTTTTTCCCGTTTTCCTTAACTCGCTTAATCGAGGTGAGTTCGCGACCACGGTTCTAGGCAATGACAGTTTTGTTTTGGTGATTATGGAATGATTTGTATTGCGTTGATTGTATATTGATGTTTGCTGGTGATATTGTGGTTGTATCTCGTGTATATCGTGCAGATTTTGCGACTCGTGTTGCCTCGAATCGGGGGCTGAGAGAGGAGAAGCTCGATTCTGGTGCAACATTGAGGCGTGTCGATCGACACCAGGAGGTTGTCGAGCGACACTAGTGCTTGAACCATGTCGATCGAAACGAGCACTTTGATAGTGTCAATCGACACATTACTTGTGTCGCTCGAATCGATCTATTTGTTGATTCGAAACTTAGTGTTTTGCTTGGTCATGTTTATGTTGTGTGATGGATATATTGTTATTACACATTGCCTGAGCCTGAGTGATACGCTAGTAGGTGGTATGACCGGCTCACTAAGTATTTATGTAATACTTACGCAACTCGTTTTTCCATGTGTTGCAGGTAAAGGAAAAATGTGATCGCGGAATCAAGGCTTTAGAAGGAGAACGATTAGGGTTTATGTTTACTGTTATGTCTAGTGGAACCTGGTGTTTAGGTTGCGATATTTATTGTTTTAAATTGTTGAATCCTAGATTTGAGTTGTTTGGTTAATGTTTTGTTTTATTGGAATTAATTATCTGGTTTTCCGCTGAATGTTAATTAATTTTTTTTAAAAAAGGTGTTGGTAGTTCATTATCTCAGTGGGGATGCGCATTTGTGGTGGAGAGCTATTGAGGCTAGGAGAGCTGTGTGGACCTGGTGCGAGTTCTTAGTCGAGTTCAACGCTAAGTACTTTCCTCGGGAGGTGTTGGATCGTCTGCAGATGAGGTTTATGGAGCTGACTCAGAGAGAGCGTTCGATGCATGAGTATGACGCTGAGTTTAGCAGGCTTGTGGTTTCTGCTGGCCGTAGCGTGGAGGACGAACAAACCCTTGTGCAGAGGTTCTTACATGGGCTTCGTCTGAGCATTAGGACGCAGTGTAAAGGTTCTAGTTACGTCTCGAGGGCAGAGCTCGTGGAGCTTGCTGCTTCTATTGAGGAGGATCAGCGTGAGCACGCGGGGGCGGTGGTTATTTCGCTTGTGGTTGCTCCAGTTGTTCAGCCGAGGAGGCTGCAGCAGCAGCAGCATGAGCAGTACCGAGGTTTTGGTTCTAGCAAAGGCGGTAAGCCTGCACAGGGCCAGAAGATGAAATGGGACGATGTTTCTGGAGGCGGCTAAAGTGGGCGTAGTTATTTCGGGTGTGGAAGCACTAAGCATCATGTGGCGAGCTATCCCAAGAGGGAGACTTCTCGGGAGGCCAAGGTGTGTTACCATTGGAGAGAGCCGAGGCATATCAGGCCGATGTGTCCAAAGTTGCAGTAGATGGCAGTGGCAGCGGTTCACCCAGTGGCAGTAGTGCAACCTTTGGGTCAGATTGGACATGCACAGTGAGTTTTCGCACCGGCAGAGGTGGGACAACATAGCGGCGGACATATTATAGGTAAAATCTTTGACTCAAACTTTGTAAATTCTTAAGTTGTTGAATTGTAGTTTGTGTTCTTTTATTTTGCTTCTGATAGAATTGTTAGGGTTCTCAAGACATGTGAATTATGTAGGGACCTTGTTAGTGAGATGTTTTGAGTCCACGTGTTATTCGATTCTGAAGCTTCATCACTCCGGAGCGTGCCAAGAGCAGTGGCATCTTGAGCAGCGATGGTGAGCGTTCAAACCTGGTCAAGGTGGCTGGAGGAGGATTCCTTGCTACTTCTGGTCGTGCGAGGGGAGTTGATATGCAGATTGTTGGGAAGTCAATGCCAGCAGATTTGGTTATAAGTCGGGTGGAACTGTATGATTTTATTCTGGGGATAGACTGGTTAATGCATTACAGAGTCCATTTAGACTGTTATCGAGGCATAGTGGGATTTAAGCGCGAGGGAGAGAGGTTGATGTTCCAGGGAGTGAGATTGACTTCCGAGAGTCTTGTGATCTTGGCTATTCAGGCAAAGCATATGGTAGCGCAAGGTTGCCAGACGTATCTTGCAAGGATTGTGATGTCAGAGTCTAGTGGTAAGATTACTATCAGGAAGATCAGAGTTGTTTAGGATTTTGTGGATGTGTTTTGGTCATTGGAGGGATTACCTCCGTCTCGATCTGATCCCATCACAATTGAACTAGAGCCAAGGATAGGTCCGATTTCCAAGGCCCCTTACAAAATAGCTACAGCAGAGTTGGCAGAGCTGAAGAAGCAGCTGGAGGATTTGTTGAGTAAGGGTTTTATTTGGTCGAGTGTTTTGTTGTGGGGAGCACCGGTGTTATTTGTGAAGAAGAAAGATGGGAGTTTCCGGTTGTGCATCGATTACCGGGGACTTAACCGAGTTACTGTAAAGAACAAGTACCCTTTCCTAAGGATTGATGAGTTGTTGGATCAGCTGAGGGGTGCTACTTGGTTCTCCAAGATAGACTTTGCCTCAGGTTATCATCAGATCCCGATAGATAGGGCATATGTTCGTAAGATAACATTCAAGACGAGATATGGGCATTTTGAGTTTAGAGTGATGCCTTTTGGTTTGATGAATGCGTCGGCTGCTTTTATGAGGTTGATGAATGACGTGCTCAAAGAGTACTTGGATGTGTTCATTATCATCTTTATTGATGATATGTTGGTATACTCGAGGAGTCTTGAGGAGCACGAGGCTTATTTGAGATTGGGTTTGGAGAAGCTTCTTGAGCAGAAGTTGTACGCTAAGTTGAGCAAGTGCAGTTTCTCGCAGCAGTAGATGGGGTTTCTTGGTCACATTGATTTTGCAGAAGGAGTTGCTGTAGATCCGGTGAAGAAAGAGGCTATTCGAGATTGGCCTAGACCGAGTAACGCCACTGAGATTAGGAGTTTTCTTGGGTTGGCAGATTACTACAGGAAATTCGTCAAGGGATTTGCGAGTATGGCGCAGTCCATGACGAAGTTGACTAGGAAGGATGTCCCATTTGTTTGGTCACCAGAGTGAGAGGAGAGCTTTTTGAAGCTCAAGGAGATGTTGACGAGTACACCTGTATTAGCATTACCCGAGCCGGGGAAGCTTTATACAATGTACACTGATGCTTCAGGAGTTGGTTTAGGTTGTGTTTTAAAGCAAGAGGGCAGGGTTATTGCGTATGCTTCGAGTCAGTTGTAGGGTACTAAGCGTAATCGCCCCACGCATGATCTTGAGTTGAGAGAAGTAGTGTTCGCCATGAAGATTCTGAGATATTACCTTTATGGCGGAAGGTGTAGATTTGTACGGATCACAAGAATCTGTTGCACATCTTTACTTAACTGTTATTGAATATGAGACAGAGGCGTTGGGTTGAGTTGCTGTCAGATTATGATCTAGAGATTATTTACCATCCGGGTAAGGCCAACCAGGTGGCAGATGCTCTGAGTCAGCGAAGGGTTGATTCGATTCGGGAGCAGGAGGTTGAGGCCTTAGTGAGCGAGATTAGCACTTTGCATTTGTGTGCTACTTCGCAGGAGCTGTTGAGATTAGAGGCAGCTGATCATGCATATCTTGTGCGTGGTCGGGTTTGTGTACCCAAGGATGAGGAGTTAAGGCAGGAGATTATGCGAGAGGCTCATAAAGAAAGTTCTCGATTCATTTGAGAGCAACTAAGAGGTATCATGATCTTAAGCGGTATTATCATTAGGTTGGGATGAAGAGAGATGTTGTTGACTGGGTTGCGAAGTGTGATACATGCCAGTTAGTGAAGGCAGAGCATTATGTTCCGAGTGGTAAGTTGCATAGTTTATCCATTCCGGAGTGGAAGTGGGATATGATCATGATGGATTTCATGGTGGGATTACCTAACTCGCAAACTTATAACGCTATACGGGTGATAGTGGACCCTCTGACTAAGTCGGTACATTTTCTGGTCATTAAGAAGACTGATGAAGCTGCGATTTTGGCTAAAAATTTTGTGAAGGAGATTATGAGGCTGCATGGAGTTCCAGCTAGTATAGTGTCAGATTAGGATCCCAAGTTCACTTCTGAGTTTTGGAGAGCTTTTCAAGCCGAGATGGGCACTAAGGTGCAAATGAGTACAACTTATCATCCGAGACTAATGGTCAGTCGGAGAGAACTATTCAGACTTTAGAGGATTTGTTGAGGATCTGTGTGCTAGATTGGGGTGGTCATTGGGTGGATCACTTGTGCTTGGCTGAGTTTGCGTATAACAACAGCTTTCAGGCGAGTATCGGGATGACTACTTATGAGGCGTTATATGGGAGGCTGTGTAGGACACCTTTATGCTGGACCCAAGTGGACAAGAGGAGCATTTATGTTGCGAGTTTTATTCAGGAGACGATAGAGAAGATCTGTGTCTTGAAGTTGAATATGAAAAAAGCTCACGATCGCCAGAAGAGTTATGCTGATAAGAGGAGAAATGAGCTTGAGTTTGAGGTTGGAGATCGCGTGTCTCAAGATGGCTATGTTGAGGGGTCCTAACAGATCCATTTCGGAGAATAAGTTGAGTCTGAGATTTATGGGTCTGTTTCCGGTGGTGGAGCGAGTTGGACCAGTTGCGTATCGTCTTGAGTTACCTTCGATTATGAGGACATTTCATAAGGTTTTCCATGTGTCAATGTTGAGAAAGTGCTTGCATACTTTGGAGGAGTTAGTGGCTAAGATTCAGGGGGATCTTAGGATTGATTTGATGGTACCGGCAGTTTATGTGAGGATTCTTGAGAGGAGAGTCAAGGTGTTGCGTCAGAAGAAGATTTTATTGTTGAGGATTTTATGGGATTGTGCTGGTACCGAGGACAAGACTTGGGAGCCTAATGCAAATATGAAGTTGAAGTTTGGCAAGTGGTTAGACAGGCAAGTCGCATCTAGAGCTTACTTTATCTTTGTGGTTCTGGTTTTTCTTGTGTTAGCATGTTGCTATTGCTGTTTTCATTTCATGTATTTTCGTTTGAGTTGTAACGATTTACAATTTTGGAGGTTTATAAGATGAAGTTCTCTATTTATTTTCGTGTGTTCATATAAGATGTGTGATTCTTATAGGTGTTAGTTGTTTTAGTTGACCAGGGTGGGTCGTGTTTGAGATGATATTCTGGGTCAGGAATATCGAGTTTAGACCACGTGAGGCGGTTCTAATTGTAGATGCGTGTAGGCGTTTTAGAATTTATTACTCTAGGGACCGTAATGTTCCCGAATAACTCATTACACTTTGGAGATAATGGTTCTCCGATATACTTATCTGGGATAAGTGAGTCTCAGTATAAGTATCAAGGGATGCTTACTTATCTGTGACAAGTGGGTCACAATTTAAGTATCGAGGAATAATGGTTCTCTTGAGGGGATAGTGGTTTCCCTGCTTTTCTTTTGGAGATAGTGGGTCTCCGACAGACTTATCTTGGACAAGTGGGTCTTAGTATAAGTCTAGAGGGGATAGTGGTTCCAATGTATACCATGAGCTCAAACGATTTGTTCCTAAGAGTTTGAGGGGTATAGTGCACCGATTGTTTAAAGGATGTGTTCCTAAGAGCAAGGGGGTATAGTAATAAGTTGAGAGTAATGAATGTCTGGAAACGTGCGTATAAACACAAGATTATATGCGAATCTCAGAGATCAGGTGTGGATCTCTAGTGGCACTGGCCAAGTGGGGTCAAGTTTTTGGGTCTTTGATAGACCTTTTTGCGGGATTTAAAGTCGAATCTAGAGTAGTGGGGGAGAATTGTAGCATCCGCGAAGCAAAAAGGAGAATTTTGGGTTCGTGTCGAGCGACACAAGGGAGTGTGTTGATCGACACAAAGGATTAGGCATGTTGATCGACATTGTCCTTGTGTCGCTCGACATGTGTACCTGCAGAACCGAGTGGTTAACTTTTTTATCACGTTTTTTGGGCTTAGTTTAAGGATTTTGCCCTAGGGTTCATATAAAATGGTTTCTGTAGTTAGTGGCCGCAATTCTAAGAGAGAATTGTGTGAATCTTTGTTGTTCTTGAGAGTTGTCACTTAGGGATTCATAAGAGGGGGTTTGAGTTGTTCTAGAAGGGTGAATCGTTCATTCTTTGTGGTTAGAACTTGTAGCAGATCGTGTGAGGCCTTGTAGAGGCTGTGATCGTGTTTTCTTCATAATTCTTTCCCGTTTTCCTCAACTCGCTTAATCGAGGTGAGTTCACGACCACGGTTCTAGGCAATGACAGTTTTGTTTTGGTGATTATGGAATGATTTGTTTTGTGTTGATTGTATATTGATGTTTGCTGGTGATATTGTGGTTGTATCTTGTGTATATCGTGCAGGTTTTGCGACTCGTGTTGCCCCGAATCGGGCTGAGAAAGGAGAAGCTCGATTCTGGTGCAACAGTGAGGCGTGTCGATCGACACCAGGAGGTTGTCGAGCGACACTAGTGCGTGTACCATGTCGATCGACACAAGCACTTCGATAGTGTCGATCGACACATTACTTGTGTTGCTCGACACGATCTATTTGTTGATCCGAAACTTAGTGTTTTGCTTGGTCATGTTTATGTTGTGTGATGGATATATTGTTATTGCACGTTGCCTGAGCCTGAGTGATAAGCTAGTAGGTGGTATGACCGGCTCACTAAGTATTTATGTAATACTTACGCAACTCGTTTTTCCATGTGTTGCAGGTAAAGGAAAAATGTGATCGCGGAATCAAGGCTTTAGAAGGAAGATGATTAGGGTTTCTGTTTATTGTTATGTCTAGTGGAACCTGGTGTTTAGGTTGCGAGATTTATTGTTTTAAATTGTTGAATCCTGGATTTGAGTTGTTTGGTTAATGATTTGTTTTATTGGATTTAATTATCCAGTTTTCCGCTGAATGTTGGTAATTGTTGAATTAGCCGTTGAGAATTAATAATTATGAAATTATTAATTCGGGTTAATTAATTAAAAAAAAAGAAACAAAAAGATGTTGGTTGTTACACATCCAAATAGCCAGCAAGACCATAGCCATCAAGCAGGGCATTGACTTGAATGCTCTACATAAGAAAATTGGTAGTATTGAGTTTATTGACATTTGTCATGTTCACTGTGAGAAGAGTCGAAGTGGCGGAAACAATGATGGTTTCAGAGGATACTTATGGTGTTTCAGCCATGGTAAGGAAGAAAAAGAGATCGATAGATCTGAAAGAAGAAAAGAGTGGCTAAGAAATTTTAGTGTTTAAGGTATCTTTGCTCTGATACCATGTAAATGTTATAACTTGATATATATTAGAAAGTGATTTACAATCCTTATATATGAGATTACAGAGACTAATACTTGGGTAAATTAATTACATATCAATCAAAGATCAATTATATATTTCTACTTCCCTTATATGCTACTGCAAGGTATGAGTTTGAACTCGAGTTTGATGAAACTCGACTTAGATAGCGCGTCGTTAATGACCACAAAGTGCAATGTCAAACAGTATGATGCAAAGCATCTCGCGCTTATTTTTAAGAATTTTTTTAAACCTTTTACTAATTCTTGAATGTTTCGTGCCACTTTAGGAGCACAATTTTTACGATATGAAAAAACTGAATATTGTTTAAATTAATGATAAAAACATAGAAAAAAATATCATATATTGATACCAAAATTATGATGAACGATGAACTGTTTGTGTGGAGGCGAGACACTCTTTCCTTAATTCTTTAGTTGCCCGTAGTGTGACGGTTTTTGATACAATTAAGAATCCGAAGATACAACCACATGAGCGACTATTTCGCAACACTCGAAAATAGAAACTAACGAACCAAAATTCTATGTGTATTAGACACAAAAAATAAAATAAATATGTGAAAGATTTTTTTTTTTTTGTGTTGGTTATGATCATCACATCGATCATGTTCTAATCAACTTCCGAAATAAGAAGATCAGGCCTTTGTTATATAATTAAAGCACTCAACGTTTATTTGGAGCACTCAAGAGGAGTTATGAGAATTAAATCTCAACGTTAAAGTCATTGTACCTTATGTCATGAATTATTTTTTGCTGTTACACAATTAACAATTGAAAGACATAATTGTTGACTTTTTCAACTTATGACTTTAATCATATATGGGCAAATGAAATATTTGGGTCGTAGGCCCGTATCTCAATCCCAAATGTAGTCCGTCTTGGCACGGTACGACACGGTGCGGCTCGGTTCCGCACACATGTGTTTTAAAGCAAGAGGGCAGGGTTATTGCGTATGCTTCGAGTCAGTTGTAGGGTACTAAGCGTAATCGCCCCACGCATGATCTTGAGTTGAGAGAAGTAGTGTTCGCCATGAAGATTCTGAGATATTACCTTTATGGCGGAAGGTGTAGATTTGTACGGATCACAAGAATCTGTTGCACATCTTTACTTAACTGTTATTGAATATGAGACAGAGGCGTTGGGTTGAGTTGCTGTCAGATTATGATCTAGAGATTATTTACCATCCGGGTAAGGCTAACCAGGTGGCAGATGCTCTGAGTCAGCGAAGGGTTGATTCGATTCGGGAGCAGGAGGTTGAGGCCTTAGTGAGCGAGATTAGCACTTTGCATTTGTGTGCTACTTCGTAGGAGCTGTTGAGATTAGAGGCAGCTGATCATGCATATCTTGTGCGTGGTCGGGTTTGTGTACCCAAGGATGAGGAGTTAAGGCAGGAGATTATGCGAGAGGCTCATAAAGAAAGTTCTCGATTCATTTGAGAGCAACTAAGAGGTATCATGATCTTAAGCGGTATTATCATTAGGTTGGGATGAAGAGAGATGTTGTTGACTGGGTTGCGAAGTGTGATACATGCCAGTTAGTGAAGGCAGAGCATTATGTTCCGAGTGGTAAGTTGCATAGTTTATCCATTCCGGAGTGGAAGTGGGATATGATCATGATGGATTTCATGGTGGGATTACCTAACTCGCAAACTTATAACGCTATACGGGTGATAGTGGACCCTCTGACTAAGTCGGTACATTTTCTGGTCATTAAGAAGACTGATGAAGCTGCGATTTTGGCTAAAAATTTTGTGAAGGAGATTATGAGGCTGCATGGAGTTCCAGCTAGTATAGTGTCAGATTAGGATCCCAAGTTCACTTCTGAGTTTTGGAGAGCTTTTCAAGCCGAGATGGGCACTAAGGTGCAAATGAGTACAACTTATCATCCGAGACTAATGGTCAGTCGGAGAGAACTATTCAGACTTTAGAGGATTTGTTGAGGATCTGTGTGCTAGATTGGGGTGGTCATTGGGTGGATCACTTGTGCTTGGCTGAGTTTGCGTATAACAACAGCTTTCAGGCGAGTATCGGGATGACTACTTATGAGGCGTTATATGGGAGGCTGTGTAGGACACCTTTATGCTGGACCCAAGTGGACAAGAGGAGCATTTATGTTGCGAGTTTTATTCAGGAGACGATAGAGAAGATCTGTGTCTTGAAGTTGAATATGAAAAAAGCTCACGATCGCCAGAAGAGTTATGCTGATAAGAGGAGAAATGAGCTTGAGTTTGAGGTTGGAGATCGCGTGTCTCAAGATGGCTATGTTGAGGGGTCCTAACAGATCCATTTCGGAGAATAAGTTGAGTCTGAGATTTATGGGTCTGTTTCCGGTGGTGGAGCGAGTTGGACCAGTTGCGTATCGTCTTGAGTTACCTTCGATTATGAGGACATTTCATAAGGTTTTCCATGTGTCAATGTTGAGAAAGTGCTTGCATACTTTGGAGGAGTTAGTGGCTAAGATTCAGGGGGATCTTAGGATTGATTTGATGGTACCGGCAGTTTATGTGAGGATTCTTGAGAGGAGAGTCAAGGTGTTGCGTCAGAAGAAGATTTTATTGTTGAGGATTTTATGGGATTGTGCTGGTACCGAGGACAAGACTTGGGAGCCTAATGCAAATATGAAGTTGAAGTTTGGCAAGTGGTTAGACAGGCAAGTCGCATCTAGAGCTTACTTTATCTTTGTGGTTCTGGTTTTTCTTGTGTTAGCATGTTGCTATTGCTGTTTTCATTTCATGTATTTTCGTTTGAGTTGTAACGATTTACAATTTTGGAGGTTTATAAGATGAAGTTCTCTATTTATTTTCGTGTGTTCATATAAGATGTGTGATTCTTATAGGTGTTAGTTGTTTTAGTTGACCAGGGTGGGTCGTGTTTGAGATGATATTCTGGGTCAGGAATATCGAGTTTAGACCACGTGAGGCGGTTCTAATTGTAGATGCGTGTAGGCGTTTTAGAATTTATTACTCTAGGGACCGTAATGTTCCCGAATAACTCATTACACTTTGGAGATAATGGTTCTCCGATATACTTATCTGGGACAAGTGAGTCTCAGTATAAGTATCAAGGGATGCTTACTTATCTGTGACAAGTGGGTCTCAATTTAAGTATCGAGGAATAATGGTTCTCTTGAGGGGATAGTGGTTTCCCTGCTTTTCTTTTGGAGATAGTGGGTCTCCGACAGACTTATCTTGGACAAGTGGGTCTTAGTATAAGTCTAGAGGGGATAGTGGTTCCAATGTATACCATGAGCTCAAACGATTTGTTCCTAAGAGTTTGAGGGGTATAGTGCACCGATTGTTTAAAGGATGCGTTCCTAAGAGCAAGGGGGTATAGTAATAAGTTGAGAGTAATGAATGTCTGGAAACGTGCGTATAAACACAAGATTATATGCGAATCTCAGAGATCAGGTGTGGATCTCTAGTGGCACTGGCCAAGTGGGGTCAAGTTTTTGGGTCTTTGATAGACCTTTTTGCGGGATTTAAAGTCGAATCTAGAGTAGTGGGGGAGAATTGTAGCATCCGCGAAGCAAAAAGGAGAATTTTGGGTTCGTGTCGAGCGACACAAGGGAGTGTGTTGATCGACACAAAGGATTAGGCATGTTGATCGACATTGTCCTTGTGTCGCTCGACATGTGTACCTGCAGAACCGAGTGGTTAACTTTTTTATCACGTTTTTTGGGCTTAGTTTAAGGATTTTGCCCTAGGGTTCATATAAAATGGTTTCTGTAGTTAGTGGCCGCAATTCTAAGAGAGAATTGTGTGAATCTTTGTTGTTCTTGAGAGTTGTCACTTAGGGATTCATAAGAGGGGGTTTGAGTTGTTCTAGAAGGGTGAATCGTTCATTCTTTGTGGTTAGAACTTGTAGCAGATCGTGTGAGGCCTTGTAGAGGCTGTGATCGTGTTTTCTTCATAATTCTTTCCCGTTTTCCTCAACTCGCTTAATCGAGGTGAGTTCACGACCACGGTTCTAGGCAATGACAGTTTTGTTTTGGTGATTATGGAATGATTTGTTTTGTGTTGATTGTATATTGATGTTTGCTGGTGATATTGTGGTTGTATCTTGTGTATATCGTGCAGGTTTTGCGACTCGTGTTGCCCCGAATCGGGCTGAGAAAGGAGAAGCTCGATTCTGGTGCAACAGTGAGGCGTGTCGATCGACACCAGGAGGTTGTCGAGCGACACTAGTGCGTGTACCATGTCGATCGACACAAGCACTTCGATAGTGTCGATCGACACATTACTTGTGTTGCTCGACACGATCTATTTGTTGATCCGAAACTTAGTGTTTTGCTTGGTCATGTTTATGTTGTGTGATGGATATATTGTTATTGCACGTTGCCTGAGCCTGAGTGATAAGCTAGTAGGTGGTATGACCGGCTCACTAAGTATTTATGTAATACTTACGCAACTCGTTTTTCCATGTGTTGCAGGTAAAGGAAAAATGTGATCGCGGAATCAAGGCTTTAGAAGGAAGATGATTAGGGTTTCTGTTTATTGTTATGTCTAGTGGAACCTGGTGTTTAGGTTGCGAGATTTATTGTTTTAAATTGTTGAATCCTGGATTTGAGTTGTTTGGTTAATGATTTGTTTTATTGGATTTAATTATCCAGTTTTCCGCTGAATGTTGGTAATTGTTGAATTAGCCGTTGAGAATTAATAATTATGAAATTATTAATTCGGGTTAATTAATTAAAAAAAAAGAAACAAAAAGATGTTGGTTGTTACACATCCAAATAGCCAGCAAGACCATAGCCATCAAGCAGGGCATTGACTTGAATGCTCTACATAAAAAAATTGGTAGTATTGAGTTTATTGACATTTGTCATGTTCACTGTGAGAAGAGTCGAAGTGGCGGAAACAATGATGGTTTCAGAGGATACTTATGGTGTTTCAGCCATGGTAAGGAAGAAAAAGAGATCGATAGATCTGAAAGAAGAAAAGAGTGGCTAAGAAATTTTAGTGTTTAAGGTATCTTTGCTCTGATACCATGTAAATGTTATAACTTGATATATATTAGAAAGTGATTTACAATCCTTATATATGAGATTACAGAGACTAATACTTGGGTAAATTAATTACATATCAATCAAAGATCAATTATATATTTCTACTTCCCTTATATGCTACTGCAAGGTATGAGTTTGAACTCGAGTTTGATGAAACTCGACTTAGATAGCGCGTCGTTAATGACCACAAAGTGCAATGTCAAACAGTATGATGCAAAGCATCTCGCGCTTATTTTTAAGAATTTTTTTAAACCTTTTACTAATTCTTGAATGTTTCGTGCCACTTTAGGAGCACAATTTTTACGATATGAAAAAACTGAATATTGTTTAAATTAATGATAAAAACATAGAAAAAAATATCATATATTGATACCAAAATTATGATGAACGATGAACTGTTTGTGTGGAGGCGAGACACTCTTTCCTTAATTCTTTAGTTGCCCGTAGTGTGACGGTTTTTGATACAATTAAGAATCCGAAGATACAACCACATGAGCGACTATTTCGCAACACTCGAAAATAGAAACTAACGAACCAAAATTCTATGTGTATTCTCAGACACAAAAAATAAAATAAATATGTGAAAGATTTTTTTTTTTTTGTGTTGGTTATGATCATCACATCGATCATGTTCTAATCAACTTCCGAAATAAGAAGATCAGGCCTTTGTTATATAATTAAAGCACTCAACGTTTATTTGGAGCACTCAAGAGGAGTTATGAGAATTAAATCTCAACGTTAAAGTCATTGTACCTTATGTCATGAATTATTTTTTGTTGTTACACAATTAACAATTGAAAGACATAATTGTTGACTTTTTCAACTTATGACTTTAATCATATATGGGCAAATGAAATATTTGGGTCGTAGGCCCGTATCTCAATCCCAAATGTAGTCCGTCTTGGCACGGTACGACACGGTGCGGCTCGGTTCCGCACACATGTGAGACTAGATTTGTCCTGTAATTTTCAAAGTGTAATATTTCAAACTTTTTAAGCTACATACTATAGATTTACATTTCTCATTCAAACTAACTCCGATTTTGACAAGTAGATAAACTACATGCGGCGATGATTCTATCGTGCCCAAAAAGCCAGTCATTCCGATAGACGTCTCCATCAAAAAACTCACCGGAAAATGGTCTAAAACAAATTCCAACAGTACTTAGGTAATGAAATTGTGAATTGAAAAAAAAAAGTAATGAAATTGTAGCTCTTATCTTTATTTTCAACTTAATGAAAATAATGCATTTTAAAATGCTAATTTACGCAAGCACGGGATCGACTTTATATAGTTTATCGTTTTATAAAAGATTGGGCCTTGTCTAAGCCGTTGTGCGAGCTAATGCTCGGATTTTGTATAGTTGTGATGGATTATAACTCTTTTGAGGCTGTTAGATAGGAGGTAGGATCAAAATTTGAATTCATAGCCCTTTCAAGGTCGTTAAGTGAAAATTAATACTTGGAATAACCATTTAAGGGTTATCAAGTTCGAGATAAGATTCGGCGTAACGGTTATGAGGTTGTTAAGTTTGAGAAAACACTTGGAATGGCCGTTTTGAGGATGTTAAGTTTCATATAAGAGTTGGCGTAGCGGTTTCAAAGTTTAGTGATATACCCTATATTTGACCACTTTTACTATCTATTTCAATATGTTTTCTATGCATTTAAAGAAGTTTTTCTATCGAAAAATGTAGTTTTCTCTTATATACTTTTAAGGGTCTAACAGGTTAAATCATTAAAAAGATGCAAAAAAAAAAAGTACAATAAGTATTCTACATTCTGCAGAAACTTATCCAAGTCAAAGGACCCAATACAAATTCCTAATCTTCAAGACAAAGCTCATTATCAAGATTGGACAAAAGATATATGTCAGAAGTTTACTGATTAACGGAGTATCTAATCTACTTGGAATCATATGAAAATGGACATAAAGATAGCTATTTGAGTCACCTTTCCAATGGAGTTGGAATTACATCATTTTGAGTTATATTTTGGGAGATATACTTAATCTACTGAATACATGTTAAACTGCCTCGGAAAAGATGCAAAGGCAGAATTGAGGGCAACACCGATCACGACCTCAGACACTCAAACCCGACTGTGGCTAGGGCTCATGAAGCATCAGCAAGACATTTTTGCCAAGACTTTGGACGAGCAATGAAACAACCTTGCCCGTTTTTTGGGTTTCTTTTAAACAATTAATCCGGATTAATATTCCCATAAATATTAATCTTCAACTCAAAAAGACCATTCAACCAAACCTAGCAAACCTACGAAAATTCTCGTAAACCAAATAATCCATTAAACCAACAAATAAATCTAGTTTCAACTAAACCAAACAATTATTCAATTCCACACTCTCCCCCCACTACTATGGATTCGACCTCGAATCCCGCAAAACCCATCCACCATGGACTAAACCCCTTACCGAACCCGTTCAGCACCACTCGAGATCAACTATCTTGATCTCAGAGGCTCACATCCAGTCTCATTCGTATAACCACATTTTTAGATATTAATTACTTTTAACTCATTTTCACACCCCCTCCCACTCGCAGAAACCTATCCCTTGAGCTATCGGTGCATCATACCACTCACAGTCTCATGAACAAATCCTTTGAGCTATCAGTATACATTGAACCACCATCCCCTCAAGAGAACTAATCATCTCTCAATACTTATACTTGGAACCATCACCCCAAATAAGTATACTGGGAACCACCATTCCAATAAGTATACATGAGAACTAATCATCTGCAAATGAGTTATTCGGGGAAAACCATTTTCCCCCAAAATAATCAATTCTTAAATGTCTGTAAACATCTATCAATGAGAATAACCTTAGGTGACTTTAACATGACATTCCACTATCCCGAATTATCACCTCAAATCATGACCAAAAGGCAGGTCAACACAAAAACAAGACATATAAGAACTACTCATCTTATACGCTCAAAAATATAAGAATGCCCATCTTATACATATAAAAATGTAATAATCGTCACAACCCGAACGAAAATACATTGAACAAAAACAATATAGCACCAAGCTACAACTATGAGACTAAAAACCGCCAAGACACAAAGCTCAAGTCACGACCTCCTTGTCGAACCACTTCCTGAACCTTGCCTTCATTTTAGCCTCAGGCTCCCAACTCTCCTCCTCAACACCGTCACAGTCCCACAAAATTCTCATCAATGATATTTTTTTTTGTGGCGTAGAACCTTGACCCTCTTCTCGAGAATCCTTACAAATCTCGCCTCTAACGTCAGATTAGGTTGAACGGTATCGTCACCTTTACGTTTTCCTCTGTTTGTGTCTTTGCTGCGAGTGGTGCCCCGATGTTGTTTCCTTTCTTCCTCTAGTCCTATCTCTACTACCGCGGCTTTCTCGACCAATTTGGTCATGGAGTGGAAACTCAAAATTTCCAATTGAGTGCGGATTTCCCCTTTCAGCCTTCAAAGGAATTTCTTCATGAGTTGGACTACGGGTGAGGTTAGCCCCTGCAAATCTTCTACAGTGGTTGAACTCCGTTTCATATTCCCTTACGGTACGGTTCTTTTGCTTTAGCTCCAAGAATTCTCCTTCCAGACGGTCGATGGATTCTTGTGGGAAATATTTCTTCACAAACTCCTCCCGAAAGGTTTCCTAAGTGTAGTGTGCATTTGCCCATCCTTGGGTTACACCTTCCCACCATTACTGTGCATCCTCCTTTAGGTAGTTCACCGCCAGGTCCTTCTTGTACTCTCTATGACACCTTGCAGACTCAAAGTTTCTCTCAAGTAGTTTTAGCCATGCGTTAGATTCGGGCGGTTTAGCTCTCTTTCCCAGAAAGGTACTGGTGTCCATGTCTCTCATGACTCTCAGAACCTCCCAATAGGTTGGCACTAGTTCCATTGGAGGTACATTCACGACTGGAAGTACGTTGATCACTTGGGGCTCGTTTGCTATTGAGGGCATGTTTGCCACTAGGAGAATGTTTACCACCGGAGGAACATTCGCTATGGGTGATACTTCTACTACCGGAGGGCCTTGTTGATTAGCACCTCCAGGGCCAGCGGGGTTCCTTGGGACTTGTTGCAATAACACCGTACCAAGTAGGGTTCAGATGTCCAACAACCTATATAGTAGGGCAGCGTTGATCTCTCCCTGCGTAACCTGAAATGCTTCCCGTATCGGTTCACCCGGAATTTCTGGCTCCACTTGGGGTTGCTCTGGTACATCAGGCGTGGCCTGAGGTGCTTCCTCCGCATTCGCCTGAGGGTTAACGGGCTCAACTACTGGCACTCCATTCCTTCTCCTAATAGTCATTTGGAAAGAAAACCTACTATTACTAATCTTACTTACCATGATAACTAGGGTGAGCCGGCTGGGTGGAAGCAGTGGTAAGTGCGAATTTTTTAACAAGTAGTCGCAAGAAATCTTAAGAGTCGTTCTCCTTGTCGGAGCTGGAGTAACAACCGAGCTCCGATACCAAATTATAATGCCCGGTTCATTGACTAGAAGTCAACGGCCAAATACTAGTCAAGTTAATACCATTTCATTGCTCTTAAAAGTTTTCTTACATTGTATGGTAAATTACAACGTTTCTAGACTAAATACTGCACTGCCTTGGGAAAGTCTTCTACATTACCCTTGCTCCATCCTTGCCATCCTTTGGTCCACCTCCTTGGTTACCTATCCAGCCACTTTGGTAAGGGGAGAGTATTTAATACTCAGTAAAATGACCTTCTCCGTTCCTCGACTTAACATATCCTAAACTCCCCTAAACTATTCTAATCCCCACATAGTACCCCAACACTATGTGTCTAGCCTCTTCACAAGTGACCATCACATTTATCCATTCAACTCTCAAGTTTCTCATCCATCCAAAGCAACGCTTAGTTCGTCATCCGTCCTAAGCAACGCTTAATCCGTAACCAACTTGAACAACCAAGAACACGCTTGTTCAATGGTTAAGCAATCTCCAGCAATCTTCAAGAGATTACCGATATTCGGCCTGTCAGCGGAATTTCCTCACACATTACTATTCCAGCAACACTCGTGGTCAAGTTAAGTCTTCGTTCCACTTTTTCAGACCAAACACAAACAAGGCGGTGATATGTGCCCGTACACATGCCCTATGCAATCATATAATTCTTGGTGGCCTTGTGAACCAACTATCCTAAAATTTTAATATGCATTCTACTCTAGACTCATTCCTATGGTTCACAAGCAAGGTTTCTACTCCCATTTTAACTTAGTTTTTAATACCTCAATGTTCTCAAACAATAGCCAAAGCATTTACATAATACCTTTGCCCGTATAGTCGGCCCAATGTAAGCATGGCTATCCCAATACGTTACCCATGACAATATTTATGGCTATACGGTAGCTGACTCTGCAGAAATACACACTTAAGCCTATCCGTTAATAATGGAAGATTTAAATTCTAAATTGTAGTGCAACTAGTATTATGTTCTTCCTCTAACCCCGGATCGTATAAGACCAAGTAAGAGTTGCTTGAACCTCTCGATCGCTTCTCAAACTGATCTTACCAACAGACCTATTGTCGGGTTAACTAAGGATCGATCAAGCAACATTTACATTTGCTCATTCCAGTTCTGTCTGGGTAATTTACCCTAATGGTACGTTAATCCAACAAACAAGAGAACCAGCGGTAATGATATTTCTTACGATCTAAGTCTTTATTTTAGTCACACTTATCCATACAATGAGTCCCCAAAGGTAACCACAAAGTCACATGAGTTAATTCTCATTCTACCTTGCGGTAGAGCAGTTTCTGCGTAACAGAACCTATGAATAAGCACTTCCTCAACTTAGACAATCCTCACTCGATCGTTTATCTTACCATACCTCTATTTCCATGATTTAATGATGGTCGAACAAGGCTCGTACCAGTGACTACAATTGGATCAACACTTGGCTCATAGTAGCTCCCTAGAAAGGGTATAACTATGCCTATGTAAGACTCAATTCAGAAGGGAGAGTAAACCATCATTTAACAACTTCCTAAACAATCCTAACAATATGAAATGTGATTAGGACCATAGAAATTTCTTAGAGTTCCTGCCCTTTCCACCAAACAACGAGTCACTATTATCCTAGCCTTAGCCAATACAAGTTTCCTCGATCTAATGAGTGAAGCCCCACGCTCGTCCCTAGGAGACGTGTATTCAATCCATAGCCATAGTAATCATAGATCAAGTCCATGTCTAGACCGTATACCATGAGTAACTTTGATTCCTTAGCTGGATCGCCATGATCCAACTGGATGCTCTATCACTGCGCCTATTGCTAGCTTAAGCTTATCCTTACGGCCTTGTGCTGGTTTCAGATTGAGGTCGTATTGATCCCTGACCAAGACCTTACCAATCCACGGACAATAGCTCTATAGGTTAGCATAGATAATATCTCTGCTCCTACGCTGCCCGTATTGACCTTAGACAAGATGAACCGAGGCATCCCCGAGGCCATACAAATAGCATCTCCAGATCATTGTACTGAGGTAACCCCGAGGCCATGCAAGTACGTTACTACATGAACACTTCATGTACCGAACCATCGTCCTTTCATCGTACCTCGTACGTATGGATCACATCAGTCATTGCACCACGAACGTACCAGATCACATCCATTCCATCGTACCGTGTACGTACGGACCACTTGTCTGTCATCGAACCACATACGTACACATCACATCTGTTCCATCGTACCGTGTACGTACGAACCATTTGTACGTCATCGTACCACGGACGTACCAGACCATCATCTGTCATCGTACCGTGTACGTACAGACCACTTATCCGTCATCGTACCAAGCATGTATGGACTAACGGCCATTACCATCGTAAGCATACGTCCGGATCCCATCCATACGTACCACTTACGTACATGGATCAAGCCCTCGGCTGGTCCTTGAACAACGCCGAGTTTCTCTCGACCTATATCTACTCTATCCTTAACCCATACTACTAAGCTACTACATGAAAACTACAATGGAGAAAAGAAGAAAAGAAATATATTAAGTACGGATAGTACCTTACCTTAGCTTTGTACCGCTCTCCTAGGGACTTAGGGTGTTGAGTTCCTTCTCAAGCTCCTCCTTATTCTCTTCCTCCTAAACGTTTGTTTAACTTTGGCTTTAGAGAGAGAATAAATTTTGGTGTGTAGAATAATAAGCTCTCCTTGCTCACCATTTATACACTATCGAATATCCTAGGAGAATATTCACTTTCTTAAATTTTGTCCACCTCCTTACTATGCGGGCTAAGCCCGTAAGTCTCCTTGCTTTTCTCTCTTTAAGTCGGCAATGACTCCTCATTACGCTATGGTTATTGTCCTCTTCTCCTTTTTAATTATGGACGACCCATTTACCTTTCGTGGTCCTTAATTAGGTTTCCCTTCCCTAAAAACCCATAATTAATATAAACCTTATTTTACTAAAATGCTGAAAACCCCCTAAATATTCCTAACTGTCAATTAGACTTTTCATCCATGAATACGGGATGTTACAATCGGAGCCACTAACTTGGAAAGATTTTACCTTTGTGATTTTAGTTCTAGACACTAGTATTTAAACCCTTTTAAAACCAGTGTTTTATGTGTTTTATATGCTTCTTTGAATTACATATTTTTTTGTCGTATTTTGATTTATCTATCCCTTTATTCACTCTATTGCTTTTATTTGCTTGATCACGTTTTCATAAAACTAAGACCAAATATATATTTTGGATTAGCTTAATCAGCATCATATAGATTTGTAAGGTAAAAACTAGTCTCATGTGGACCCCTAAGTACTACAATTGTCTATTGTGCACTTGCTGTTCTTAAAACCCATATGCATCCTAATTACATTGTATCATTAAATTCGAGATAGTACTTAGTATAGCCATTTCGACGTTGGTTAATGCGAGATAACACTTGACTTGGTGAAATTATTTTGAATAATGCAATAAGTAAAAGGAAATTGAAAATTTGGTTTATTAAGTATAACTCCATACATGGATTGGAAAAAAACAGGGCTAGACTTGGTAGTTCGAACTGGTTAACCCGCCGAATAGACTTAGTTTCCAAAAACTAGCTTGGTATAAATCAGTTTTTGACTGAAATTCGTCATCTACCAGTTCAATTCCTTAAAGTTTTCCTACGATGAACTTGGCTGCTAGTAAACTACTGAATTTGTGGCACTCTTTGGTGGAGTGTCCTCTCATTTTATGGAGCGTACAGTACTTTCTGGCATCAGGTGGATCCAAAAATTCGCAACTAAGAATTTGATAAACAAAAAAGGAATTTAGCTCTAAATTCTATTGATGAACCTAAGATGAAATAGGCTGAGAATAACGAAATGGATTTGTATTAATATGATAAAAGAAATAAGATTATAACAATGATTAAAGAGATTGAAAATAATAAGGATAAAGCACAGTTTGTAGCAAATGGTGCAAGGTGATTCAACATACTTGAGAGAACATTTTAACAAAAGGTACGTCCGAAGGAACAAAGGAGCTCGACTGGAAGGTGGAGCAAGGAAAGGTAAACTTGTTTTGAACAAAATTTCGTAGAAGGTGCAAATGAATAAGTGGTATTCGAGGAGGGACACGGGGGCGTAAAAGGGGATCCTATCAACTTGTTTCGGTACAAGATACTATCATTACAACCTTGACAATTAAACTTATAGGTGTAAATGAATGAGAATTGAAATGGCCTCTTTGAAGCAAGTCTTGTTGTATTTATAGCACGTCACTCGTACTTAATTTCTCCTATATTCCCACATCAAATTCTTCACACGATCATAGATCTTGAGCATGTGCTCCGAGATCTTTGGTTTAATTGAGTTTGTCTGTTATTTGTGAGCTCTTCTTTAGGCCGCAACTCGCAGTTGAATTTTCCAACTGTTACTCAAGGCTAACTTATGGGCTCTATTAAGTGGGCATTTAGTTGTGCGTATTGGGATTTTCTGTTTTCCGTTTTAAAGGCATGTTTGGTTTCCATGTGGGTTCATTAAGGAAGAGTGAATTTTGGTATGTTTTTGGCCAAAGCTTCGACCTCTTTCTGAGATCTTGCCCAGCTTGAAGCTTCATCTAAGACATCAACTAAGGTCTTCGCCTTTTTAATTGTCTACTCTTGGTGGAAGTAGAAGTATACCATAGTTCGTTACTAAAGTGACTAATGCCATTTCATAATTGAGGTTGAAAATCCTTGCCTTGAACACTTTGAAATTGGTTATGTATGGTGAGGGACTCGTCTAAACCTTTTATTATGGACCAAAGGTCTTCCTCTAATGCTTCACTCTCGATGAATAGCGAATATTGTTTCACAAAGGCTGCAATTAGTTAAATGAAATTATCGATAGAGTTTTTTGAGCCTCCAAAACCATTCCAAGGTTGAGCCTGTGAGATTTTGTGTGAAAAGGCGACAATAGTCTGCTTCATTTTCATATTGGTAAGATGAGCACGGAATCTATTCTAATCAATGATCAGCCTCATGGTATGGTAATTCCGGAAAGAGGATTGAGACAGGGTGATCCTCTATCACCATTTCTCTTTGCAATATGTATTGAGGGCCTTACCCACTTGCTGAACAAAGCTGAAGCTGTCGGAATCATTAGTGGGATTCAGTTTTCACTAGAGGGTCCTTCAGTGCATCAACTATTGTTCGTGGATGACAGTTTGTCTCTGTGTAAAGCCAACCTGTCTCAGGCTTCAGCTATTCATAGCATTCTTAAGGTTTATGGGGAAGCTTCAGGACAGCGGATCAATCTGGATAAATCCTCCATATCCTTTGGATCAAAAGTTGATATACAAATCCAGAATCAGATCAAAGTTATTTCTGGGGTTCTTAATGAAGGAGGAGCTAGAACATACCTTGGTCTGCCTGAATGTTTCAGTAAGTCTAAGGTTCAGATGCTGGATTTCATTCATGAGCGTCTTAAGAATGGAATAAGTGGTTGGTTTGCACGTACTCTTTCTCTTGGTGGTAAAGAAACTTTGATGAAGGCTGTTGCAATGGCATTACCTGTGTATGCAATGTCTTCTTTCAAGCTTCCTAAGACAACGTGTAAGAAGCTTACCTCTGCTTTGACCTCCTTTTGGTGGAATACTGTTGAGCACAAAAGAAAGATTCATTGGGTTAAGTGGGACAGGTTATGTCTACCAAAGGAGTTAGGTGGTTTGGGTTTTCGTGATTTTCAGGGTTTCAACCAAGGTTTGTTAGCTAAACAAGCTTGGAGGCTTTTGCATCAGCCAAATTGTCTTTTTGCTAGGCTGTTCAAAAGCAAGTACTATCCAGACTGTTCATTTCTTGATGGTGCTGATGGCTTTAAACCATCCTATGCTTGGAGAAGTCTAAGATTTGGTAGAGATTTGCTGAGTATAGAGCTAAATAAAAGAATTGGAAACGGTGAGGATACGTATGTCTGGTTTGAAGCTTGGCCTTTGTTTTGAAGGAAATAGGTTTTTAGCTCCGGTAACTATTCTCAAAGTCAGAGATGAAGCTTCTCAATGGTCCTTAGCTCAAGTAATTGAGCACCAACCTGAAGATTTGGAAGTGGTTCCAAGGAACCGTCTACCTATCAAGTGGAAAAGGCCACCTGCCCCTTGGTTAAAATGTAACATTGGTATGGCTTGGTCAAAAGAATCTAAGGTTGGTGGTTTCTCATGGGTTTTGAGAGATGCTAGAGGTGTAGTAGTATTGCACAGTAGGAGATCCTTTTCTGGATTAAATAATTGGGAGGATGCTCAACTTAAAAGTTTAGTTTGGACTTTTGAGTGTATGGTAGCACACAGGTTAAGCAAGATCGTCTTTGCTTTTGAGGTAATCTCTAACCCAAAAGGTTGTCGTAATTTTTGGTACCAAATCTCGGAGTTGAATCATATTTTGATAAAGATTGACTGTTGGAGTTAGGTGTTTGAAAGTCGAAGTGCAAACAAATGAGCTTTTTTGATTGCTCGGAGTGTGATTCGAGACAATCTTTGGCAATCGTATATTGCTTCTAGGCAACCGGCTTGGTTGGCAGAGCTCTTTGATTGTGAGATGGGCTAGTTTGGTTTGCTTAGCTTTGATATTTTTTGTGGGATTTGTGTCTGTTGTAATCCCGAGTAATGTTTCTTTCTTGTGTTTGAGGTCTTGCTCGTATGGTTTGTAATAGTCCAAACATTTCCCAAAGTAATATAGTTAATCAGATGTTCAAAAAAAAAAGTATGTCATGATGTATTATTTATTCTTCGTGTTGACGGTGGAAAAGTTTGAATTCAAGTGGAGGAGACTCTCTAATCTTCACGTATAGTATGTCACTTATGACAAGGATCAGTCCTAAGTTAGAAAATAATTGAATATTGAAAGTATATTTTCAATATATTTTCTATCACCATCAAATATATACCAATGCTTGTACAAATAGAATTTTGATACTTTTATTAACCGTAAATTTGAGGCTGGAAAGCATTATACACGGACTAATTCCAATTTACAAAGAGAATTTCTTACTACCATTTAAGATGCATGTGTAAGATAACCAATTAGAAAAAATGATAATAGAAATCTCCAGATGGTAGGAAAGAGTAAATTTTGTTTTCTTCAAATGTGTACTTAATTTATTTGATACTGTATATTTTAAAGTAATAATTCATTTGTCTTACTATTATAATAATGAAAAGTAACCGGTTAGAAAAGGTTTTAAAGGAGCTCATAAACAAAGACCATGCGATGCTTCCTTTCACGTTACAAACGGAAACCAATAGAACCATTTTCTTCACTATATATACCATTTGTTCATCTTCTTCTAAATCCATACATTCTTCATAGCAAACAAAGGTACATATTATATATTCTTGCGCTCTACTTTCTTTTTGTTCATTTCCAAAAACCAAAGATCAAAGTTTCGAGATTTCGAGTGAATTGAAGGAAATATGGTTTTGTCTAAGACAGCTTCGGAATATGATGTTTCAATCCATTCAACCTTTGCTTCTCGTTACGTCCGCAACTCCCTTCCACGGTAAGAACATTAAGATTGAAAGAAACTAACAATAACATTAATAACCTTATGATTTCTTTTTATTTTTCTACCATTCATGTTGTGTTATATACCATATATATTTTTTGAAGAAATGCTCATTTCAAAATTAAAAAACTTTCGAGTTTTCGTGGCTCTAAGATTCAGGGGCCCGAAATACAAAAATAATAAATAATTTGTACAAATCCCTTGATATTTGGGTACATTTTTCAATCTACAAATGAGTTTTAATAAAATGTTTCATCATTTTTTTGTTAAAAAATAATATGTATATCATATTTGCATTTTGTTGTTGTTGTTATCAATGAACGATACTAATACAAAAATCAACGGTAGAACTTAGCTATTTTTGGTATGATTCATCAAAATTAAAGCCTTTTCATACTAAGCGAGCGTCAATCTGATTCTATATAGGTATTTTGATAATTTTAACCAAATGTTTTGTATCATCATAATTAGATTCGAGATGCCTGAGAACTCGATCCCGAAGGAAGCAGCGTACCAAATCATCAACGATGAGCTGATGCTTGATGGTAACCCGAGGCTAAACCTAGCCTCCTTTGTGACCACATGGATGGAGCCAGAGTGTGACAAGCTCATGATGGAGTCTATCAACAAGAACTATGTTGATATGGACGAGTACCCTGTAACCACCGAACTACAAAACCGTTGCGTCAACATGATCGCGCGCCTTTTCAACGCGCCACTTGAACATGGCGAGACTGCGGTTGGTGTAGGCACCGTGGGATCGTCGGAGGCTATAATGTTGGCCGGATTGGCTTTTAAGAGACAGTGGCAGAATAAACGTAAGGCTCAAGGGCTTCCTTATGATAAGCCCAATATCGTAACCGGAGCTAATGTTCAGGTAAACCGAGACAAAAATTGAAATATTAAACCAGTTTAGCTCTTTATTTTTCTCATCCGAAACAGAACACTAAACCCAAAAAAATTGAAATTCTTATGCAAAAAAAAAAATAATTGAGCTTGTTACTCCGTTTTCACAAATTGCATACAGTTAAATTTTTTTTAAAAAATATAAACGTTTAGTTAAAATACTATACCATATTGTTGATGATTCCACTTTAGGTCTACGTTAATTTTCCGGTTCAATACAGGTTTGCTGGGAGAAATTCGCAAGGTATTTCGAAGTGGAGCTCAATGAAGTGAAGCTAAGAGAAGATTATTATGTGATGGACCCTGAAATGGCGGTCGAATTGGTGGACGAGAACACAATTTGTGTCGCAGCGATCCTCGGTTCTACCCTAACCAGAGAATTCGAAGATGTCAAGCTCCTTAATGACCTCCTAGTCGAGAAAAACAAACATACCGGGTAAGTAAATTAAAACCGGTAAACAAAAAGAAAAATACATTAATAATTAATCAATTTTAACCGATTTAAACCCGAGTTAACATATTTTGATAACAAACTTTGCAGATGGGAAATGCCAATTCACGTGGACGCAACGAGTGTGTTATAGGAAAAGTAAAGGGATACATAAAAGAGGGAAAGAATAAATGGAGGACTAAAGAGATAAATACAGGAAGAGAAGAATAAGGAGGAGAATCAGATATATCAATATGATTCCATCGTCGTGTTCATATTATTCATTCATTTTTCAGTTGTAACAAACTATTGTTCATCTTCTTCACTGGATTCTCCAGTTGTAAATCTCCATATGCTAATTCGTTTCTCTCTTTGAGGAATTAGCTATTGTGAGTGTTGAATCTTTGTTTTCGTTAACATTGGTTCGATTTCCTATCAATACACTTCGATTCTTCTTTATCAGAGTGGTGGGTTTATTGCACCGTTCTTGTATCCGGAGCTAGAATGGGATTTCTGTTGGGAATGTCCTGAAATCATTTGTACTTTACTCTAGTTAAAGTTGAAATGTCAAGGTTTGACAATTGTATTATATTAGATGGTTATAATGTTTTGCTAGAAGCCGCTTATAACTTATGGACTTGAAAGCCCATTACTAATATTATGCAATCATATTGGGTCACACACCTAAGCAAACTAGATCATTATGTAATTGGGCCTAATATAGATTAAACCAATTAATATGAGGTTTTATATATATGATACATAATAAGATACATATTTGATATAGCCCATTAAATTGGTAATTTCTTCACGTCCACTTATATTCCTTATTTGATAAGGGGAGACTTGATGCACAAGTAAATGTGTATCTATGAGATAAGGAAATAAACTATTAAGATGGAAGTTTCTTTTTCACCGACTCACGTTTCTTATATGATAAGGAAATTACTTGACTAAAAGGTAATTGAGTCATTATTGTCTTTATGAGCTAAATGGAATATTGATCCCATATAAAAGGTGGACGTGTATGAGGAATACACATCACAATTCCTTTGCTTCACAGAAAATAAAACCTAAGAAAAGTTCTTATTTTGAGATTAGATCTCTACGGCACTAGCATCCCGTTAGATCTAGTTTGTGTGCGTGTGGATACCGATAGAGTCACGGCGTTTGAAGTGCTCTAAAACCTTGGTCAATCAAAATCCCTTTTTCCGCTGCAATTGATCCATGTATATCCAAAACTATGTAGACTAGATTTGATTCAATATTTACACGCATCCTGGAATTTGAATTTGAAACTAATTATTTATAAAGTATTATAAACCGGTATGAATTCCAACAGTGGTATCAGAGCGTACGTGTATAATATTGAAATTGGTCTAGTAGATTTAATACACATATATATGATATTTCTATTAATTGCATTACTGCTTAATAGTAACATAACGAGTGACATACAGATTAGTTTTGTTATGTTATATGCATATTATAAAATTATTCAGTCAACACGTCTTCTGGTAATGCATGGCTTGATTTTGGCTTGATTTTAAAATAGTATATGCATGTTGTGAACTTGTGTATAGAATTATTTGCATGACGTTTGGTCTCTGGAGTTTAATTATTATTTTGATAAGTCAAAGTCTGTTTGATTTGAGTATCGAGTTGATTGCAACTCGATTAAATCCAAAACCTGTAAAGTTCTATACGGATCAATCATGAGAATAACTGATAATTCTAATTTGATTAAAGTTATTAAATTATTTATGATTGATTAATACACATATTAGATATGAGGTATATTTATATTAGATATGAAATATTATAATTTATTAATTAATTAAAATTAGCTGAATTTTAATTTATTGAATTGTCTAATTAAAATACATATTTGATATGATATTATTTTATATAAGATATAAAATTTATTAATAATATAATTAGATTAAAATTAATTCCTCAATTTAATATCAAGTATATTTGATGCCTCCCCAATCTTTTCAACTGTCAAGGCTTATTTCGTTGTGCGATGGGCCTGTCAAGCAGGGTGTCCACTTCTACATAAGTGAGGCAGATGGTAATGGTTACCATATGAATTGAGATTGGTTTACTTGACTAGGCTTTCAAAATGGTTTTGGGCTTAGAGGCATAGGTTGGATTAGACATAAGATGTCATCCAACAACCAAGAGTTATATTTGATATAATTAGCAAAGTTGTTGTTTACCTAAATAGCTAGTATTCAGGCGATGACCCAAAGCTCACTTGAGTTCTAGTAAAATAAGGATCTTGGATCATTATATTCATTTTGAGGATAATATTGTTTTGAATATAATGCGAGCTTTCTTAATTGTTAAGATTTCTCGAAAGAATGAACATCATATTAATCTTTACTCTTCTTTCTGACAGATATGTCAAATCCTCACAGTTCATTTTCACTGCGATTTGTCCTTGAGAAGGACAAACTGAGTGGATCGAACTTCCTCGAATGGTATCGAAACCTGAGAATTGTTCTCAAACAGGAAAAAAAGGATTATGTCTTGGAGAAGAATCTTCCTGAAAAACCTAAGACCAATGTTCAACATGCAAAGAGGACTGCTTGGGATAAGCACCTCAGTGATAGGGTTGATGTGTGTTGTCTTATGTTGGCTACCATGAACTCAGACTTGCAAAAGCAATATGAGAACGTGGATTCCCCAATAGACATGATCACTAGCCTAAAAGGGATATTTCAGGAGCAGGCGCGAACTGAGAGATACCAGACCGTTAAGTCTCTCATTGAGTGCAAGCTTCCTAAGGATAGTCCAGTTAGCCCACACGTCATTAAGATGATGGGTTATATTGATAACCTGGCAAAACTGGATTCTCCTATTAGCCAAGAGTTGGCAACTGACATCATCCTACAGTCATTGCCGTCAAGTTTTGATCAGTTTGTTTTGAACTACAACATGAACAACTTGACAAAGACTTTGACTGAGCTGCATGGTATGCTCAAAACTGTTGAGCCAAACATCAAGAAGGATGCCCCGCATGTACTTATGGTGCAAGGGGGTAAAAAGTTTAAGAAACATGGTAAGAACAAAGGAAATGGTAAGGCAAGCTGGGTTAAGAACCCGATTAAGCCTGATCTTGCTCCTAAGTTTAAGCCTGGTCCTTCTGGTGAAGATAAGTGCCATTATTGTAATGGTTCTGGACATTGGAAGAGAAACTGCAAGAAATACTTGGAAGATCTGAAACAGAAGAAGACTTTTGAGACTTCTTCTAAAGGTATTTATGTTATAGAAGTAAATGTTACTACTTCTAGTTCTACTTCTTGGGTATTAGATACCGGTTGTGGTGCTCATATTTGTACAAATATGCAGGGCCTAAGCAACAGTAGAACTTTGGAGAAAGGACAAGTGGACCTGCGCGTTGGGAATGGAGCAAGAGTTGCTGCATTAGCTGTAGGAACATTTCATTTGTCTTTGCCTTCGGGCATGGTTTTAGAACTTAATAATTGCTACTATGTACCTGCTATAAGAGGAAATATTATTTCTATTCCTTGTTTGGATTTGGAAGGATTTCATTTTTCGATTAAAGACAAGTGTTGTTTATTTGATCGTGGTGATATTATTTATGGTAGCGGTCCATTAGAGAATGGGCTTTATGTTCTTGACCAAAGTGTGTCTATCTATAACGTTAGTACTAAGAGGTTTAGGTCAAAAGACTCAAATCCTACATTTCTTTGGCATTGTCGTTTGGGCCACATAAATGAGAAACGCATTCAAAAGCTTCATAGTGATGGACTTTTGAGCTCATTTGATTATGAATCATATGAGAAGTGTCAATCTTGTTTACTGGGAAAAATGACTAAGGCTCCTTTTACTGGACACAGTGAACGGGCTAGCGACTTGTTGGGCCTTATACATACTGATGTGTGTGGACCAATGAGTATTAGTGCTAGAGGAAACTATCAGTACTTCATCACATTTACTGATGATTACAGTAGATATGGTTATGTTTATCTAATGAAACATAAGTCTTAATCCTTTGAAAAGTTCAAAGAATTTCAGAATGAAGTGCAGAATCAGCTTGGCAAGACAATCAAAGCACTTCGATCAGATCGAGGTGGAGAATATTTGAGCCAAACTTTTATTGATCATCTTAGAGAATGTGGAATTGTTTCACAACTCACTCCTCCAGGAACACCGCAATGGAATGGTGTATCTGAGAGGAGAAATCGAACTTTATTAGATATGGTTCGATCAATGATGAGTCAAACAGATCTTCCATTATCCTTTTGGGGATATGCTTTAGAAACGTCTGCGTTTACGCTAAATAGATGTCCATCAAAATCAGTTGAAAAGACACCATATGAGATGTGGATAGGAAAAGTTCCTAATTTGTCTTTTCTTAAAATTTGGGGTTGTGAAGCTTTTGTCAAACGCTTAATTGCTGATAAGCTTGGACCCAAATCTGATAAATGCTACTTTGTTGGTTATCCTAAAGAAACCAAATGTTATTACTTTTACAAACCCAGTGAGAACAAAGTGTTTGTGGCTCGAAACTGTGTCTTTTTGGAAAGAGAATTTCTTTCCAATAGAAATAGTGGGAGTAAAGTACAACTCGAAGAGGTTCGAGAAACACAGGAGGATGCTCCAACTTCTCAGGAAGAGCATCAACTGGATCTACGAAGAATCGTAGAATCTGCGCCTGTAGAACCTGAGGTACGTAGGTCTGAGAGGATTCGTCACAAACCTGACAGATATGAGGTTTGGGTGACGGATCATCATGATCTATTAATTATATAGAATGATGAACCTACGTCTCATGAAGAAGCAATGATGGGCCTTGATTCCGATAAATGGCTAAAGGCCGAAGAATCCGAAATGGAATCCATGTCAGAAAACAAAGTATGGACTTTGGTAGATTTACCTGATGGTGTAAAAGCCATTGAGTGTAAATGGGTCTTCAAGAAGAAGATTGACATGGATGGTAATATTCAGATATACAAAGCTAGATTGGTAGCTAAAGGTTACAAGCAGATTCATGGTATTGACTATGATGAAACCTATTCACCAGTCGCAATGCTTAAGTCCATTCGGATCCTCCTAGCAACTGCACCTTATTATGATTATGAGATATGGCAGATGGATGTGAAAACAGCTTTCCTTAATGGAAATCTAGAGGAGGATGTGTACATGACACAGCCTGAAGGTTTCACAGATCCTAACAATGCTGGGAAAGTATGCAAGCTTAATCGTTCAATTTATGGTTTGAAGCAAGCATCTCGGAGTTGGAATCTTCGTTTTAATGAAGCGATCAAAGAGTTTGATTTTATTAGAAACGAAGAAGAACCTTGCGTTTACAAGAAGACTAGTGGAGCACAGTTGCATTTCTGATATTGTATGTAGATGACATACTGCTCATTGGGAATGATATTCCTTTGCTTCAGTCTGTTAAGACTTGGCTAAGTAGTTGTTTCTCAATGAAAGACATGGGAGAAGCCGCTTATGTTCTTGGAATAAGAATCTATAGAGATAGATTGAACAAAATCATTGGACTGAGTCAAGATACTTATATAGATAAGATCTTACACAGGTTCAATATGCATAATTCCAAGAAAGATTTTATTCCAATGTCTCATGGCATAACTCTCAGCAAGACGCAGTGTCCTTCGACACCTGATGAGCGAGAGCGAATGAGTAGAATCCCATATGCTTCTGCTATAGGATCTATCATGTATGCCATGCTCTGTACTCGTCCAGATGTTGCATGTGCTTTAAGCATGACGAGTAGATACCAATCAGATCCAGGTGAGAGTCACTGGACAGCGGTCAAGACCATCCTAAAGTATTTGAGAAATACTAAGGACAAGTTCTTGGTCTATGGAGGAAGTGATGAGCTTGTTGTAAGTGGTTACACCGACGCCAACTTTCAGACAGAAAAAGATGATTTCCGATCTCAATCTGGATTTATCTTTTGTCTTAATGGAGGAGCGGTGAGCTGGAAGAGCTCCAAGCAAAGCACTGTAGCAGACTCCACAACCGAGGCTGAGTACATCGCTGGTTCTGAAGCAGCAAAGGAGGCTGTTTGGATTAAAAAGTTCATTACTGAGCTTGGTGTGATTCCTAGCATGTCTGGTCCGGTGGATCTTTATTGTGACAACAATGGAGCCATCGCTCAGGCGAAGGAACCGAGATCACACCAGAAATCCAAAACACATAGAGAGACGATATCATCTCATTCGTGATATTATTGATAGAGGAGATGTGAAGATTAGCAGAGTCTCGACGGATGCAAATGTTGCTGATCCTTTGACCAAGCCTCTTCCACGGCCTAAGCATGAGAGTCATACTGCTACTGTAGGCATTAAATTTCTTAAGATGTGATCTTAATTTTAGTGGGAGAATTTTTATTTTATGATATGATGTTCATGTTTACATACATTTGATTTATTTTCAAATTAATGAAATTTGTTTCAGTATTATTTTATTATTGGATAATTAAATAATAGTCCCAAAATAATTTATATTATTCTTATAGGTCATCAAGTACGTGACTTGATCATGAAACCCTACAAGTGATAGATAACGTAAATTATTGTGGTCCCTAGTCAAAGTTATTAAGATGGGACATTAATAACTATAAATGACTAGTATGTGAGGTGATTGATGACTACGTTTCGTTAAGTCATTGATATGTTGTATCAAGTCAATCACATAGATATGTGTTGGAGAACACAGTATTGGACTGACCCGCTATGAGAACTCTACAAGAATGTTATATGAGTGTCATAAGAGTTTCTCATCACAACTATAGAGTATAGTCCTTTGACCTGAGTTCATCATGATTTCTTATACATGAATTAGTCTGTTTTGACTCTGTCAAACGTCAACCGTAAAAGGTGATTATAAAGGCAGTGATTGGGCATACTATGAAGTGTGTAAGGAACAGGGATGGAACAAGATGGAATTTTTCCCTCCTATATAACGGGAGATAAATATCTATGGGCCTGTCGAAGATTTGATACTGAGAAATGCATGGCCGTGCTCAAACGAGGTGAAAGTCAGTCATTTGTTTAATCAGTATAAATCGGAGTTCGATAAACGTGATCTAGCTGAATAAGGATGGCACAGTTTCTTGCCTTATGATATGATCGAGATATAGAGACGAAGGGATTATAGGAATAGATGATTCCAGTACAAGTGGGAGATTGTTGGGAATATCCTGAAATCATTTGTACTTTACTCTAGTTAAAGTTGAAATGTCAAGGTTTGACAAATGTATTATATTAGATGGTTATAATGTTTTGCTAGCAGCCGCTTATAACTTATGGACTTGAAAGCCCATTACTAATATTATGTAATCCTATTGGGTCACACACCTAAGCAAACTAGATCATTATGTAATTGGGCCTAATATAGATTAGACCAATTAATATGAGGTTTTATATATATGATACATAATAAGATATATATTTGATATATATAAGAAAAAGGAAATAGCCCATTAAATTGGTAATTTCTTCACGTCCACTTATATTCCTTATTTGATAAGGGGAGACTTGATGCACAAGTAAATGTGTATCTATGAGATAAGGAAATAAACTATTAAGATGGAAGTTTCTTTTTCACCGACTCACGTTTCTTATATGATAAGGAAATTACTTGACTAAAAGGTAATTGAGTCATTATTGTCTTTATGAGATAAATGGAATATTGATCCCATATAAAAGGTGGACGTGTATGAGGAATACACATCACAATTCCTTTGCTTCACAGAAAATAAAACCTAAGAAAAGTTCTTATTTTGAGATTAGATCTCTACGGCACTAGCATCCCGTTAGATCTAGTTTGTGTGCGTGTGGATACCGATAGAGGCACGACGTTTGAAGTGCTCTAAAACCTTGGTCAATCAAAATCCCTTTTTCCGCTGCAATTGATCCAGGTATATCCAAAACTATGTAGACTAGATTTAATTCAATATTTACACGCATCCTGGAATTTGAATTTGAAACTAATTATTTATAAAGTGTTATAAACCGGTATGAATTCCAACAATTTCCGGTTACCTTTGGTTAAGAGCATAAATGTGAGTGGTCACAAATACAGTTTGGTTTACGCCGGTATAGGTTGGAATATCTGGAGAACCAAATCCGATTTGCCTGAGGAGCTTATCTTCCATATCAATTATCTTGGTGCTGATCAACCCACATTTACCCTCAATTTCTCCAAAGGTAAATTATATTATACACAATTTTTTAGAAGCATATATTGTATAAATTTTACGCATATTTAGTTAATTAATGTTTTGTTGTACAAATCAGGTTCAAGTCAAGTGATTCCTCAATACTACCAGTTGATTCGTCTTGGATTCGAGGTAATTAGTAACTCAACAATGACCACATTACCATTTTTCGGAATTCTAATATAGGTGTTGAACATGGGTAGACCGAACCAATATGATTCGAATAAAAAAAAACATAATAATGTAACTACATGAAATCCCTTAAAAATGAATAATTTGAATCGATATAGAATTTGAATTTGTGATCGAATAATACGGTTATTTTTGTTAATTTGTAAAGCTAATGCTATACAGATTCATGTTCAATACGTATTTGACATGATCACTATGCTTTCTAAACCGAGGAAAACAATTTGGATTTTATTTTGTGATTAAACATTAATTATGTTTTTTTGGGTATATTAATCATGTTTTTTTTTTTTTGGTATAGGGATACCGTAATGTGATGGACAATTGTCAGGAAAACATGATGGTCTTAAGAGAAGGATTAGAGAAAATGGGGCGTTTTAACATTGTTTCCAAATAAAATGGTGTTCGGTTAGTGGCATTTTCTCTAAAAGACAATATTCGAAGTGGCAGAAACGCTCTGCCGCTTTGGATGGATCGTTCCGGCTTACACGATGCCGGCAGACGCGGAACACATTACCGTGCTTCGCGTTGTGATCCGAGAAGATTTTTCTCGAACCTTAGCCGAGAGATTGGTCGCTGACTTCGAAAAAGTTCTTCACGAGCTCGATACGCTTCCAGCAAGGATTCACGCTAAAATGGCTAACGGAGTTAAGAAGACGGAAGAGGAGACAAAGAGGAAAGTTACGACGTATTGGAAGAAGTTTGTGGAGACAAAGAAGACTAACAAGAACAAGATTTGCTAGTAAATTAATATTTTTTGTTGTTTTTATCCCTAATTAAGCTCTCTTTGTACCTTTTTCTTTCATGATGCTTGGATTAGTTTTGTTTTTTTTTAATGTTTTGTGATTTCATATTTCTGGTGAATGGTGATTTAAAATGTATTTGGACGAAATAAATGGGATAATTTAATTATATTTTGTGGGGATATAAAAAAGTTTATTTATGTTTTCTTTTCAAAATCATAACCTTTTTCTGATAAAAAAACATGAAAAATTTGCGTGATAACCATATCATTATACAATTTCTTACTACTTACACAATTTTACAACTCTTTATGAGTTAGCAGTAGCTTTTACTGTGTGTGGCGAATGGTCTCGAGAGGACCGCATGAGGCTGGGATAAGTTGCCATCTATGATGGCTACATTGAAGCAAAAAGATGCACAACACCCATACTCCTTCAGATGGCTAGGCTTGTTATGGGCGAAGAAGCATTTCTTAACTACCCGTGAGAAAGACTAGCTTTCAAGAATCTCATAAAATTTATTAAGAAGTCAGATCTGACCAAGAGTGCATACCATATTAAAGGGTTTGTTCAAGTACTCCAAGTGTAGGTGTATTATGCTCTACTTAATTTTACATCTGAATATGGTAAGCTAATCCCACGTGATCCTTTAAACCCAATGCCACTTATGCTTTCGTACAAAGGATCTGCAAGGCGTAAGTATTTCAAAGAAAATATGCTCAAGTAGATATTATCATAATTCTCACTTTTTCTTGTAAAGTATTATATGTTTTTTTGGGTTGCTAACTGATTGAACAACCCATCTTTTTTTCTTTGTAAACCAATTTTTAGAACTTGATAAGGAAAGACATTAGTAAGATGTTCCCAAGGTGGGATGATGACATTGAAGATCCTTTGATTAGCAATATGATCAGTGTTTTGTGTGAAGGCGGCTGGAAGTGGGAGCCAACTCACTGGCCTTTGGCTGGTGTTTTGGTAGCAAATAATGTGGAAGCCGAGTCAGGTAATGTGTTCTACTCTTAGTCGCTAATCTTTGATGATATTGGTACGCTTTTTGTAGACTGCAAATGAACTTTACATTGTAGACTGGAAATGAAGTTTACATTGCAGACTTCACAAGAAGTTTATATTGCAAACTTCATAGGAACATCATAGGAAGTAGACTCAGGTTAATTTTGCATTTGACCAACAATTTGACTTATCATGTTTATGTGCATTTGATGTGTTAAACAAGCCTTGTGAAGTCTGAAGCTGTCAGCATTAAATCAGAAGGTGTAATTAAACTGGAAGGTTTAATGAAACCTAAAGGTGTAAGCCAAAAGAGAACTCATGAGGAGTCTTCTAGGAGTGTTGGTGAAGATCCAATGTTGCTGGTGAAGAACTTACAAGGTCTTATTGATGTATCCTTCAAGAAGTTGACAAGGCAGAAACTGATGGTTTCAGTAGCTGTGAGAAGAAGATCAAACTGATCTCTGATAAGGTATCATCTCTTGAACGGTCCAAAGATGTTGATAAAGTTGGAATCAAAGATCAGGTTAGATCTAATGCAGTTGGTGAGGATGAGGACAAAACTGATCAGTTGCAACCACATGATGTTCGTCATGTTGGGGTTAGTAACAAACTCTCTCCCAAAATTCAAAAGGAAAAAGTCTGCTTTAGCCAGAGGATAGCAAAAAGGCTATATGATGTAGTAATCAAATTGATCTTGTTGTTATTGGTTTTGTTGTATTGTTTCAAGACATGTTTCTCTGATTTCAAAATTTTGATTTGGTTGTTAAATACATTTTGGTTGGGTTGCTTCTTTAATATATGTTTAATACTTGTTTAATGATGATTTGTTTGATATAATATGCTTTAATTTTCCAAAATGTTTTAACTTTCTTCCTCTAAACTTGCAGAGTAAGTTTCAGAACAACCCAAACCTAGAAATGGAGGAAGTTCAAAGTGAGAGTGTCAATGGGGCTACTGAGCCAAGTGTGGTCATTGTTAAGAAGCCAAAAGAAGATGTGATACAGTTTCAAAGACTGAGACAAATTGAGCGGACAAATGCGGCATTGCTTCTCGCAAGGAGTAAGAGTGCAAGGGTTAGGACGCTTACTCCATAAAAAAAAACGCCTTTCGTAGGGAATAGAATCACAAAAGTCATCATTCCACAAGGAAAATGATATGACCCTTTCGCTCCCATTGATATCCAAAAAGTTAAGGTCATAGACGATTTTGTAAAAGATCAACCATAAGTTATCCAAACCTTATTCTCTTTATTTTTCACCATGAATAGATCAACCGTAAGTTATTAATTCTTTCACTCAATTTTGTTTGTATATAGAGCTTTCCCGAATCTAGTGAAGTTTAGCACCGCGTAGTAGTTTTGGATTTTACGCACACCAACGAAATGGCTTAAAGACACGGTGTGTATTCTGTTATGGTTTAAATTTATCTTCTAGACTTCTGACGTAGACTTCCTTGTGTAAACTTCTTACGTAGAGTTCTTTGTGTAAACTTCTGAAGCAGACTGCTTAATGTAACTTATCTTGTGTTTTGTTGTTTTGGCACATGGATGCTGGGATAAACCTACTTAGGATGCGATACTCGAAGCATCCAAAGTGGTTTAGAAGAGGCATAATACGTTTCCTTGATTCTCTCTTTTGCACCATGTGGACGCTTAAGTACAAGGACTTCAAGGAAATGCCTGCCAATCAGAATGGGTCTGGTAAGCTCTTACTTGCTGGGGCTGTTGATTACTATACACGTTAAGAACCAAAATATTGAAGATCAAACAAGACTTGAGGACCGGGAGTGGGTGATATTTACTATCCATTGTACGTCAAAGAAGATCATTGGGTTGCTTTGTGGATTTCAATTCCAAATAGACACATTGTTGTATGGGACAATGCTTTGAGTTACGCATGTGAGGAGGAAATTAATGTCTTAGTGGAGCATATAGCCGTCATGGTTCCTTATCTACTTCGTGAGTCATGTACAGTAGAAGATAGACACTTGTGGTTTTATGATCGATACACGCATGAGCGGGTAAGATCAGGAGTACCACAAAACATTCAAAGTGGAGATTGTGGAGTTTATTCTTTGAAGTACATTGAATGTCATGCTCTAGGCATTCCATTTACTTCGGTCTTGAGAGACAAAAACATGGCTTCTATTAGGGTGAAGCTTGCGGACGAGATATACGACGAAACAAAGTTGGATGGCAAGGAAACACAATCATATAACTTGTTGGACCTTTATGAACTTATATGATGAGGCGTAAGATTGGTCCACCAAGTTATATCCTTTTGTAATCCCGTTAACTTTTAGTATTCTTGCACATATATTGTAGATGTAAGAAAAAATCATATCCTTCATTTTTAGCTCCTATTACGGGATTTGTATGCGGTTATGTTTGAATATCTATTTCAGATTTGTATGCAGTTATTATGTTTAAATATCTTTTTCGGATCTGTCACTTCTGCTATATACGGCTGTTGTAGACTTCACTATTAATTTACGGTAGCAATCTACAATGTAGACATCTTTTGTAAACTTCTACATCAAAAACGAAATTAATCGAAATCTAGAACCGAAACAGATTGGTAACGTCTAAGAATACATGAACCATTTTTATAAAACCATAGTGATTAAGCAAAAGACATACATGGGAGTTTGAACAGAAACTTACAACAACTAACAACATTAATTTAAACAATTTGCATGAGTATGACCCGGTTGTTTGCATTTTGAACACTTGTAGAGGTTGTGAATCTTGCACGATTTTGTTCCTTTCCTCATTGAGATTTCTAGGTAAGATTGCCATCTAGACTTCTTCTTCCTACCAGGCGAGACTTCACGTAAGGAGGTAAATATGGTACGGCTGCATACAAATAGTCCCTCCCGTATGATGGGCAAACAACCGTAGATATATCTTGACCACTCATTACCAAAGCCATAATAGCATATGAGCAAGGTATCTTCTGAGTTTGAAAGAAACCACAAGAACACTTCTTTTGATGCAATTCAACAAGATAATTTTGTTTTCTTCCCTTCACATAGAATGTCCAATCGTCAATGCGTTCCACCTTCATTGGAGACGCATAATGGTCATGAATTGCTTGCAAGTATTCAACTCCCCGACTAAAGAGTGTAGTTAGCTTGAAAGCATACTCTCGTCTTTTATAAAACCATCTTCCGAGCTTAACTCGGATAAATTCAAGAAGAAATAATATGGGAAAGCCTGGTGCTATCTTAAGCACCGCATTGATCAATTCGGCAATGTTACTAGTCTTGATGTTGTACCTAGTTCCCTCACAGTGAACTCGTGACCATAGCTTTGGATCCGCGTCTTCCAAGTATTTTACAATTTCAGGTTTTGCACTGCTTATCGCATCCATGTAATGATCATAATCTTCTTCTGTATATATGTATACGCAGCACCTTTGACCTAGTATATTATGTCTTTTCCACCAGAGATCATGACTATATTACATTGAAGATGGTAATAACATATGGCACATGTTGCCAAGGGAGAACTGATGTTAGGCGTTTTTACACAGGGCCATCAAAAACCCCTCGTACGTTGTAGCATAATGGGTTATCGTATCCACAGAGAGGTTTGATTGATACACTAGGATTGCAATGATCCATTCTTAAGCTAGAGCGATGCTTTTTACAAGTAAATAAATCTAAAAGAACTATGAAACAAGTGAAAAGGATGGTTTTAATTTACATTGTTCTCAAAGAGACGAGAGTTAGACCATGGAAATTCTTATAGACAATGAATCGAAGATTATCACAACTGTAGAGGTTCTATCACGCACCGTTCTAGAACTCAAACACGAAAGTATAGCCAGCTAACTGTCGTTACGAAGGCTATCTATCTTTAAATACTCAAATCCCAAATTTCTTTGCGAATTCATCGAATCTAAAGAAGCAATTAGCACGAGTTCGATCGGTTCACAAAATCCTAAGCCAAAATTCCTTTGCGAATAAGTAATTTTGCCCATTTAGACTAGTTCAGGTTATTAATCCCACTGTCGTGGCTAACCAACAATCCTAAGATCAAGATTCTAGGTGATCAAGCCAGATTCAAGCATTGAGAACAATCTAAATGAAGAACTAACGGATAACCTCAACAGATCTTCGATTTTATTGATTTCTCATCAAAACCCATGAAACCTCCAAATCCTAACAAGTAATTTACTCAGAAATAGATGATGAAATCATAATAACTGAATAGAATTGCATAAAAGAGTTAGAGTAGAAGATACAAAGAATTTGTAGGTGAAGAACACATGGATCTCCCTCCAAGATTTTCAAAATCTCTCTCTCTCTCTCTCTCTCTCTCTCTCTCTCTCTCTCTCTCTCTCTCTCTCTCTCTCTCTCCAAAATAGATCTAGTTTTAAGATAATATCTAGATAGTTTTACAAGAAAACAAGGTTAAACTATTTATAGAAGTGCCAAAATTAGGTTTTACAGAGCGCCTGTCGATCGACACACTCCTTGTGTCGATCGACACGAAGGCTTCTGTGGAAATTTTCTATGTCTTTAAAAACTTCTGTCGATCGACAGTGGATATACTATGTCGATCGACAGGGACCTTTTAAAGGTCTCGATTCCACTTGTATCTCTTCCGCTCCAAAATAGTCCAAAATGCTTCAAATGTTACCATTAAGCTCCAAATGACCATTTCCTGCAAAACACTACAAAAGACACAAAAATACCAAAAATACTAATACAAAACCCGCTTATATCATGGTTAAAAACGGGTAAAAACCATGATATATCAAGAACCTTGTTGCATGCCTTCTTAATGGACTCATGCCAGTCCGAAACAGTCACCAATGGGTACTGATCCGATACACAAGCATGCAATTTGGTGGAAAACCACTCTGATAACACCATATTTTACTTGTTTTTAAGGCTTTATTCTCATAGGTTTTGATCCCACATTGTATAGTTTTGGGATATTTTCATGCATTTGAGTCTCATTTGCATTGTATTGCATTTTAGATGTCCTAGGTTGTCTTTGTACTCTTTTTGGCTCGCTTGAGCCATTTTCAGGTGTTCTTGGAGTCGGAGGAGTTGGAGGAGTGAGAATAGCCATCATAAAAGGTCATTGCGGAATATATCACACCACCTCGACCAAAACCATCTGAAGTGCTTCAAAGATCGACTCAGAATAACGGTTTCCATTTGGATTTAGCTTCAGATGTCTTCATGAAAGTTGTAGGTATTTGAGATAGATTTCCAATGGAAGTTGTTGCAAGCCATTCCGATCTGTATTTCAGGAGATATTGCCGTTTTACCGGAGGGTCCCGGTCTTGACCGAGTGGAACAACACCAGCGTCGATCGACAGAGATTCTGTGTCGATCAACAGGAGGTCTGCTGTGAGATAAGAAGATTTTCCAGAGAGTGTCGTGTCGATCGACAGGAATTCTGTGTCGGTCGACAGGCGGTCTGCAGACCTAATTTTGGCACTTGTATAAATAGTTTTATCCTTGTTATCTTGTAAAAATATCTAGAAAATATCTAAAAACTAGATCTATTTCGTGGAGACTTAGAGAGAGAGAGATATCTTGAAGAACTTTGAGGGATATCCATATGTTCTTCATCTAGTGACTACAAACCCTTTTGTATCTTCTACTCTAACTCTTTTATGCAATTCTATTCAGTTATTATGATTTCATCATCTATTTCTGAGTAAATTACTTGTTAGGTTTTGGTGATTTCTTGGGTTTTGATGAGAAATCGTTAATCTGTTGAGGTTTATCCGTTAGTTCTTCGTCTAGACTGTTTCTAATGCTAGAATCTAGCTTGATCACCAAGAATCTTGATCTTAGATTGACTCAATATACACGGAAGTGTTATTGACAATTTGAACTAGTCTAAATGGGCAAAGTTACCTATTCGCAAAAGAATTTGGCTTAGGGATTTTGTGAACAAATCGAACTTGTACTAATTGCTTGCTTAGATTCGATAAATTCGCAAAGGAATTTGGAATTTGAGGATTTAAGGATAGATAGCCTTTGTAACGGAAGTTAATTGGTTATACTCTCGTGTTTGAGTTCTAGAACGGTGCTTAATTGAACCTCGACAATTGTTATATCTTTGATTTCGATTCATTATCTGAAGAAATCTCCATGGCCTAGCTTTCGTCTCTTTGAGAACTTGAAATTAAACCATCTTTTGTTTACTTGTTTTATAGTTTTATAATTTGTTTACTTGTAAAAACCATTGCTCTAGATTAAGAAGGATCATGCATTCCTTGTGCATTGATCAAACCCTTTGTGCTACAGCGTACAAGGGGAATTGATGACCCTAAAAGCCTAACATCACACTCCCACGAAGCATCGTTCTAACTATCGACAATACCAAAGGCCAAAGGAAATATCTAAAAATTATCGTCTTATGTGGCTGCCACTAACAAAATCCATTTGTACTTCCCGCTTTAATGACACCTATCAACAACAATAACTCGTCAGAGATACTAAAATCCGATTATGGAAGCTCCAAAGGCTATGAATAGATATTTAAATATATTTTGATCATCCATTTCAAGACCCGTCACTGTTCCCGGATTGGCTTTCTAGATGTGATGCAAATATGATGGAAGATGCTCATATCCGTCTCCCGGTGTCCCCCTAACAAATTCTTGTGCATATCTAAGAGCTCTGTTTGAGGTAGTATAATTCAAATTCATCCCACACATCGCTTTCATTGAATATTTGATGTGTTCTTGGGTAATTTCATTAATTATTCTAACGTGCTCTATAAATAGCCTACAAATGTATTTCAGAGTAAAATGTTTACGGGGAGCCACTCGGTCTGCCAAAGAACATGTATGAACTTTCAAATACTTTGTCACCCAAAACCGGTTTGCTTCGTTCTTTACACTCGCTCTTACTTTCCACTTGCACCCTTTCACAAGACATTTGGCCACAAAAGGGTTGTCGTAGACTTATATACCTTGAATGTAAATCTTAGTATCACAGTCGTCAATCGAAATTCTGTAAGTATCTCATCCTTGGTACTAAAACTCTGTTTCATTAATATTTTATCGGACCATGTCGGATTTGAACTACCTCTGATGCCAAAAGAACGATCATTGGCATTGCAAAATTGTAACACAACTAGTATATGTTCTTCCTCTAACCATGGATCGTATAAGTCTTACCTTTTGTTTGCTTGAACCTCTCGAGCGCTTCTCAAACTAATCTTACCAATAGACCTATTGTTGAGTTGACTAAGGATTGATCGAACTACATTTATATTTGCTCATCTCAATCCTGTGTGGGTAATTTACCGTAATGGTATGTTAACCCGACAAACAAGTGAACCAGCGGGTAATGGTATTTCTTACGAACGAAGTCCTTATTTTAGTCACACTTATCCATATAATGAGTCCCCAGAGGTAACCACAAAGTCACTTGAGTCAATTCTCATTCCACCTTGCGGCAGAGTAGTTTTTGCGTAACATAAGCTATGAATAAGCACTTCCTCATCTTAGACAATCCTCACTCGATCGCTTATCTTACCATAGCTCTATATCATGATTTAGTGATGATCAATCTAGCCACTTACCAGTGACCGTAATTGGATCAATACTTGGCTCATGGTAGCTCCCTGGAAAGGGTATAGCTACGCATATGCAATACTCAATTCGGAAATGACAGTAAACCATCATTTCACACTTCCTAAACAATCCTTACAATATGAAATGTGATTAGGACTATAGAACTCTCGGAGTCCTTGTCCTACTCACCAAACAAAGAGTCATTATTGCCTTAGCCTTAGCTAAAACAAGTTTCCCTGAGCATATGGTTGAAATTTCATGGTGTGTCCTTGGTGTATGTATTCAATCCATAGCCAATGTATTCATAGATCAGGTCTATGTCTAGACCATATACCATGAACACCTACGAGTCCTTAGCTTGATCGCCATGATCCAACTTGATGTTCTGTCCTTACGCCTATGGCAAAGCTTAAGCTCCTTTTGCTGGTTTTAGATTGAGGACGTATTGATCCCAGACAAAGTCCTTACCAATCCGCGCTAAGCTGCTTTCTAGGTTAGCATTGATACAATCTCTGCTCCCACACTGCTTGTATTGACCTTAGACAAGATGAACCCCGAGGCCATACCGATATCATCTCCAAATCATTATGCTAAGGCAACCCCAAGGTCATGCCAGCATAATCCATACATGAGCACTACATGCACCGGACCATCGTCTGTTTCATTGTACCGCGTATGTATGGACCACTTGTCCATCATCGTACCACAGACATATCGGATCACATTCGTTCCATCGTACCACGGACGTACGGACCATTGTCCAATCCCATTTTAAGCATACGAACGGATCCCATTCGTACGTACCATTTACATACATGGATCAAGTCCTTGGCCGATTCTCTCAACCACGCTGAGTTTCTCTCGACCCATATCTACTCTACCCTTAACCCATACTACTAAGCTACTACATGAAAACCATAATGGAGAAATGAAGAAACTGAATATATTAAGTACGGATCGTGCCTTACCTTGGCTTCGAACCGCTCTCCTAGGGACTTGGAACGCTAAGTTCTTTCTCAAGACTAAGATTAGTTCATTTATCAGACTGATGGCGTCAATAAATTTTAAACAAAATCCAAGCAAAAGAAACAACTCGGGGAATCATATTCAAGCAAAGGCATGTTGTTATTGTTGGTTACTGGTATGATGTTATTGTTGGTTACTGGTATAAGGCAGTATTTGTAAACATGATCCGTTCCTAGTTTCCTCACCCAGGAATACAAAAAGGACAGTTAATATTAGGGTTTTCTGGAAATGGCTATTATCAATCTATAAACACAACTCATGTTTGAGGTAAAATATAAAGAACATCTAACGATAAGCACGCAACCACTCGTTTGATCTCATGAGAAAGTATTATAACAAATACGTTTCAGAAAATAGAGAAATACTAGGAAACAATAGAAGCTCTTTCCGAGAAAATTGAAACGACATGCAGAAGTGACGCAAGGGAAGTTAGAAAATCTAGTTTAGCAAAAAAAAAAGTTAGGAAACCTTCGAAATAAATTGAGAAATGTATGAGTTATTATAATTTCTGTTGAACTCGAGATGAGATCGACACTAAAATTTGTAATAGGTTCGGGGATTCTTTGATAAATAGATAAGAGAGTTGAAAGGAAAACTGTGATCCTGCTCGGATGAACAGTAAGCGAGCGGGATGTTTCGGATTTAGAGAGATTAATTGGATTAACAAAAGGAATAAAGTGGCTTGCTCAAAAAGTGTAATGTGTTCAGCCTTGGTTGTACAAAAATGATGTACAACCTTTATATAGTACAAGGGTATTAGGGTTTTGGATATATATGGTGTACAAAAATGATGTACAACCATATGTTTCCATAAAGTAACCCACATTGATCATAAAGTAACTACACTAAGGATAAGAAGGTTATTACTTAGCTAGCAAGATAATGAGTTGGGCCTTTTTGCTTGGTGGGCTGAGAGCAGGATTTTACCTTGGGCCAAATCCATGGTGTAACAGTAAGCCCCCCCCCCCCCCCCCCCCCCCCCGAGTCGGCGAATTGAGTCTTCCGATTCGTCGAATGATTGCGAGCAGGCAGGAGAGCAGAAATGCGCGACTTGTCTTTCCTGTCTGCGGTTTTATCTCGCTCGCTTAAGTTATCTAGACGCGTCGATCTGCGTCGGCGCGTGGGTGCGACTGGTTCAGCGCGGGCACGTGCTTCCTTGATTTCCACCCCAGTGATGATTACACTTTATGCGATTTTCGAGATGTTTTAGGGTTTCGATGTTGTTTCGATCCTTCCGTACGCCGCCTCCTTGATTATCGTTCCTAATGATCACGCCTTTTCGTCGTTCCCCATTGATCCTTTATATATATCGCCTATGTCGTGCTTCTCGCTTCTATAGCACTTTAACTTTCCTACTCAAAAAGAAGAGCAACTCTCTCCCTCTTGATCCTTCGTTTTTTAGTTCGTCTTTGATTCTCTTTACACTTTCTCGAAATCATCTCTTCAGGCGATTCTTCTTCCAGTTCTAACGATGTCATGTTGGTTCGAAGGGGTCGGCAAGGAGCAGGTCGGTTGGATGCCCTGGTTTCTCCTCCTCAGGTGGCCAGACTTGGCCACGGTGCTGGTGAGTCGTGTGGTGGTGCCGACTTGTTTCGACAATGTCCTGGGGAGGCAAGGCGCCTTTTTGAAGGAATAGATTCCCGGGCTCGTAGGAAGAGGGTTGCCGTGGTAATACTCGACCAGCCTCCACCTCTTCGGCTCAGTCATCCTAACCGAATTGCCACGACGATTGTACGCGGATCTTCTGCTCCCACGGTGGTGAGGATTCTTGTTCCTGATTGTGGAGATGAAGTCTCCGGTGGGTTACCGAGTATGACTGGGACCGTTTCGAGGAAGCGGCCGAGGGAACAGAGCACCCCAGTCGCTCGGGTCCCGGTCGAATTGTCGGCTCGAAACGTAGTTTCGACAAACCCTGAGGCAGAAGCGACGCGAGGCGGTTAGAGAGGCTGAGGAGATATTCCATGGAGCGGGATGCTGCGGTGAGAGGGCTCAGTCAGATGGTCGGACACGAGGTCGACCTAAGGGGTCTTGCCGAGCAAAAATACGATGACCTTAAGTTGTACCTTAGGGCGGTCGAGCAGGCTAATACCGAGCTGGTTGAGCACGTTCGGTCTCACATATCCCATCTGCGCACGTCTAGGAGAGATTATGGGTGTGCGTATGCTAGGTTTGCCGTCGAACAGACTCACATGAAGCTTGTTGGTTTGGCGCAAGCTTTGCTTACCAGGGCTCCAGGATACTTCCTTGAGCAGAGGGACTACCTCAACCTTGTTAGCCGAGCTAGTCAGGTTAAAACTCAGCTTGACAATATGAATCTGATGGCGGCGACCGAAGTGGTGATCCTTCCAGAAGACAGGGCCGGGACTCAGGCCAAATATGACGGTCTTGTGATGGAGATCGAGGCAAAGGAGATGATGGATTTTTCCGACCACGAGTACATGTTTGTCCGAGATCCTGCATCCTCCCGAATAACTACGAGGCCGACTATCCTTCTTCCCCGTTTGGACCTGAGGAGTACGAGGTCAATGAATCCTGGGAAGTCGAAGCTTTCGACGGCTGTCCGTCTGAAGCGTCTGATGGTGTCGGCGACTCGGTTGGGAGCGGTCCCTCCCTCGATCGGGCCGCAACTTTGGCTAGGGGCGTATCGAGAGGTCTGGTCTTGGATCTTCTTAGGTTAGTTAAATCTGCTTTCCCATTGTTCTACTTTTTCTTTCGCATACCGGTGAGACTGATGGGTGAATGTGATTGTAGGGAGGCGAACGAGGCCGCTTCTTCCGGTGGGCGCTGAACGGGGCGACAAGTCATGAGTCAGTAGCCATCGAAAGCCCTTGATCCTCTTTCTGCCCGGGCTTCGACAGCGTTACGGATACGGCTCAAAGAGTATTGCGCTCTCCAGAGCTCGAGAAGCGTTATGGATACAACTCGTTCTTCTAGCTCCTGTGAATCTTTTGGATGCTTTGCTTTGATTTTTCTTTCTGTTACGTTCTAGACGGGTGTGGCGTCTGACGTACTTTGATGTAATTATGGATCCTTGGGCTCTTTGAATGAAATCTTGAAATTTTCTTTATGCGGTTAAGTTTTTTAACTTAAGCATTTTGTGTATGTTTGATGCGGCTAAGTTTTTGAGCTTAGGCATTCGTGCATCTGGGGAACGGATCCTTTGGTTGTGTTGATTTTGATCCGACCGAACTCGCGCGATGGATTGATCAGATCGAGTTGTCTCGGAGTCAGAACCTGGCTTACGACTGGAGTCTGTCTCATGGTTAAGCATGCGAGAAGTGTTCGGCTTAAAATGCTTACACGTTCTTGGGAACTCGTGCAGGACAGGCCTGGCTTTTTATTCTATTCGGAAGAGTTATGGTGGACTTCTCGAGTTCGGTTTGTGGATTATTTCGCTACTGTATCTATGAGAGACGCGCGTTGTAATCCTGCTCGAGTTTAGTTCTGGTTGGCCTCCCGAGTATGACCTATTGATCGAGTACTTGGCCAGAGTACTGATGTAGATGAGTTCGGAGCTATTTAAGACGAAAATTGAACCGATCGAAAGTAACAGATAAATTTGCTTTTATTTATCATAGCTAAACTTCCGAGGAAGCTGCCTACGTACCCGTTAAATAGGGATCAAGCCGAACGTAGTTCAGGTTACAAAGTGGACGCTAGACAAGTCGTCTAGAGACGAGCGAGGCTAGATCGTTCGGGACGAGTAGAAGTACACGGCACTTGGTTTTTTTTTTATAAAAAAAAACTGGGCCTCCAGGGAGGCTGCCTATGTACCTCGCTACTCGGGCCGTACGCAAGCGAGAAAGGCGTCTTGTGCGTCAACTCGCGAGGGGTTGTTTGCAGTGACCACAAGACTCCATCGAGCTCATCTGCCCACAGTTCTTTCTTGTCGTCGAGGCGCTTTTTGAGCTCGAATATGATGGCCTTGTTCGTGGCTTCTGTCTGTCTATTTCTTTGCAGATACCTCGGCGTGGACTTGTTGAGGCGGATGTTCCATTTAGAGCAGAAGTCTTTGAATGTCTTGGAATTGAATTGGGATCCATTATCCGTAATTATTTTGTAGGGGAGCTCGTGCCGGTATATGAGGAATTTCCTTACGAAGTTCTGAACATCGTTTGCCCGGATCATCGCATATGCCTCGGCCTTGACCCACTTTGTGAAATAATCAGTGAGGACGATTACGAATCGCTTTTGCCTAGACTTTGGTTAGGGGCCGATGACGTCCAATGCACATCGCATAAATGGGTAAGCCATGGTGGCGGTCATAAGTGGCTCGGTTGGTGACTTGATCATTGGCCCGTGGCGCTGAAATTTTTCGCAACAACGAACATGATCGGCGCAGTCCCGAAGCATGGTCGGCCAGAAGTAACCCAGCTTTTGATCTTAAGTACGAGCATACAGGATCCTGAGTGGTTTCCACCCCCTTCTTCATGGGACTCGATTACCATGGCTTCGAACTCCTCGTTGGCGATACAGCTCAGCAGTGCTCCGGCTGTGCACCACTAGTATAGTTTGTTCTCAATTAGTACGTAGTTGGTAATTAGTTCTTTCTTGTCGTCGAGGCGCTTTTTGAGCTCGAATATGATGGCCTTGTTCGTGGCTTCTGCCTGTCCATTTCTTTGCAGATACCTCGGCGTGGACTTGTTGAGGCGGATGTTCCATTTAGAGCAGAAGTCTTTGAATGTCTTGGAAGTGAATTGGGATCCATTATCCGTAATGATTTTGTAGGGGAGGTCGTGCCGGTATATGAGGAATTTCCTTACGAAGTTCTGAACATCGTTTGCCCGGATCATCGCATATGCCTCGGCCTCGACCCACTTTGTGAAATAATCAGTGATGACGATTACGAATCGCTTTTGCCTAGACTTTGGTTAGGGGCCGATGATGTCCAATGCACATCGCATAAATGGGTAAGCCATGGTGGCGGTCATAAGTGGCTCGGTTGGTGACTTGATCATTGGCCCGTGGCGCTGACATTTTTCGCAACAACGAACATGATCGGCGCAGTCCCGAAGCATGGTTGGCCAGAAGTAACCCAGCTTTTGATCTTGAGTACGAGCATACAGGATCCTGAGTGGTTTCTGCCCCCTTCTTCATGGGACTCGATAACCACGGCTTCGAACTCCTCGTTGGCGATACAGCTCAGCAGTGCTCCGGCTGTGCTCCACTAGTATAGTTTGTTCTCAATTAGTACGTAGTTGGCTGCTTTGGTTTGAAGCCTGCAGGCAGCCCATTTGTTGGTCGGCGCTTCACCGTGCTTGATGTATTGGATGATCTCCTTCCTCCAGTCGAGAGTGGACTTCAGAACTGCGGACGAGATCTCTTCTGGGGGTTAAGCTCCATCCTCGGCGTCGTCAACGACGATCATGATCCTGATGTTTCCTCTCGAGAGGGATATGCTTGGATCTGAGATGATTTCCATTGGCATCGTGTGGCTTGTTTCGGATCTTGAGCTCGAAGCGAATATTGCGACCGCGTCGGCGTCAGCATTCTCTGCTCGGGGAATCTGGGTGATCCTGAAACTGTCCAAGTTCCTATATGCTTCCATCTGCTCGCTCCTTGTGTCGTAGTTACCGTTAAGCTGATTGGTAACGAGCTGAGAATCACTATAAACGTGGATCCTTCGTGCTCCGACGGCCTTGGCTAGTCGTATCCCGGCGATAAGGGCTTCCCATTCGGTTTCATTGTTGGTGGCGAGGAAGTCCAATCGAAACGATTGCTCGACAACTTCCCTGGATGGAGAGGTAAGACGGATGCCTATTCTCATGCCCTGCCGCGATACGGAACCATCGATATAGAGCATCCATTCAGCTTTCTGCGGCTCGAGTATGTTCTTGTCCGAGGGCAACTCGGTGATGAAATCCGCTAAGACTTGCGACTTGGCATAGGTCTGATTCCTGAATTCGATGTCGTACTCGCTGATCTCGTTCGCCTATTTTGCCATCCGTCCGGACTGGCTCGGACTGTGCAGGATGGTGCAGAGTGGTTGGAAAGATATGACTACAATGGTATGGGACTTGAAGTATGGACGCAGTTTCCGGGCGGATATAATGACGGCCAGAGCCAGTTTTTCTAAGATGGGGTATCGTGACTCGGCACCGTCAACGGATTTGTTGACATAAAAGATGGGTTTTTGATCTCCCTAATCTTCTCGGACGAGAACACCACTTACGGCTGCATCTGTCACGGACACATAAAGGTACAGAGTTTCTCCTTGTTCGGGTTTTGCCAAGACAGGAGGGGTCGTCAGATACGACTTTAAATCCTTGAATGCCTTTTCGCAATTGTCGTCCTAGACGAACTCCTTATTTCCTTGTATGAGCTGGTAAAACGGCAGACTCTGGTCGGTGGAACGTGAGATGAATTGGTTTAGGGCGGCGATCTGACCAGTCAGGCGCTGGACTTCTCTTATGTTCTTCGGGGAAGGAAGATCCCTGATTTCCAAGATCTGCTTGGGGTTCACCTCGATTCCTCTTTGAGTCACAATGTACCCGAGTAATTCCCCAGAGGTGACCCCGAACGTGCACTTCGCTGGATTCAGCTTCATTCCGTAGAAGTTTAAGATTTTGAAACAGTTCTTTAGGTGACCGACGTGGTCGATCGCCTTCAAGGATTTCACCACCATATCATCGATGTAGACTTCCATAGTGTCACCTAGCTGATCAGCGAACATCTTGTTAACTAAGCGTTGGTAGATTGCTCCTGCGTTCTTCAGGCCAAAAGGCATGACTCGATAGCAGTACGTTATGTGGTCGGTGATAAAGGCAGCCTTCTCGCGGTCGTGAGGGTGCATTGCGATCTTGTTGTACCCCGAGAACGCGTCCATAAATGAGAGCAACTCAATGCCTGCCGTGGCCTTGACGATGTGGGGAAGCAGGAAGCTGTCCTTGGGGCATGCTTTGGTTAGGTCGGTGAAGTCTACGCAGACCCTCCACTTACCGTTATTTTTCTTGACGACAACTGGGTTGGCCAACCACTCGGGGTATTGAACTTCCACTATGGACCTTCTTCCAAGAGCCTAGCTACCTCGTCGTTAACGGCTTTAGATCGTTTGGGTCTGAGCTTCCTTTGTTTTTGCTTGATCGGCTTGTAGGTTGGGTCGACATTGAGCTCGTGGGTCGTGACACCCAGGCTTATGCCCTTCATATCGTCGATTGTCCAGGCGAAAATGGTAACGTTCTTGCTCAAGAAGCTTATCAGCTCGGCCCAGATTGATTCGGCGAGCTCGGCCCCGATGCTTATCCGGCGAGCAGGATTAGCTGGGTCGATGCTTACTTGGACCGTGGATTCTTGCCTAGGCTCGGAGGAGCTGGCTTCATCGGCAGGGTCGATGTGACAGTTGGCCATTCGTAGGTGCTTATCGGCAATGAAACATGTGCGGGCCATCTTTTGGCTCCCTCTGATGGTGAAGACTCATGTCGAGGTTGGGAATTTGACGCACTGATGGTAGACGAAAGCGATTGCCGGAAGAGAAAATAACCAAGGGGTTCCCAAGATTGTGTTGTACACGGCCGATTTGCCTACAACCATGAATTTTACGCTCTGGGAGGTGTCGTCAGCGTGTACTGTTAACTTAATTGATCTGGTGGTCATGGTGGTTATGCCGTCGAAGCTCGTCAGGGACTGAGCGCCTGGTTTGGACCGGTTGTCGAGGATCTCCATTTTCGCCAGAGTTTCCTTGAAGATTAGGTTGACGGAGCTTCCGGTATCGACTAGGACCCTATTTACCTCACAGTCGTCAATTTTTAGCGTAATCATAAGCGGGTCGTTGTGGGGCATAACGAGGTGTTCGGTGTCGTCCTCGCTAAAGACAATAGGCATGTCCACCCGGGCCCTTCGGAGGTAATCCTGTTTGATTTTTGCTCTCTTCTCGTGCTGCTTGAGGGACCTGACCGAGTCATGGATCACATCGAACCCTCCCATGATCATTAGGATTCCATTTCCAGAGCTCGGCTTATCGACCTTGCCTCTTGTGGGGCATGCTCGCTTCAGGGAGAGGGGCGGGTCGCAGAAGTCGGCGAGCTGGTCCTGTCCTCCAGGGGCGAGGACGGGAGGGTATGTGCTCGCGAGGTCGGGATTTTCCTGTCCGGGAACAAGGGTCGCTCCTTGAGCCACCGGAGTGTTAGTACCCTGAGCGCTTGTCCCCGCGGAGTACGTTCGGATGCTCGCTTCCTTTTTGAGATCCATGATTGCGTAAAAAAGATATCCTCTATATAGATGTAAATGATCCCCCTGCCTGACGCGCCAAATGTTGAACTCGAGATGAGATCGACACTAAAAGTTGTAATAGGTTCGGGAAATCTTTGACAAATAGATAAGAGAGTTGAAAGGAAAATTGTGATCCTGCTCGGATGGACAGTAACCGAGCGGGATGTTTCGGATTTTGAGAGATTAATTGGATTAACAAAAGGAATAAAGTGGCTTGCTCAAAAAGTGTAATGTGTTCAGCCTTGGTTGTACAAAAATTATGTACAACCTTTATATAGTATAAGGGTATTAGGGTTTTGGATACATATGGTTACATTTTAACTATATATTTCCATAAAGTAACCCACATTGATCATAAAGTAACTACACTACGGATAAGGTGGTTATTACTTAGCCAGCAAGATAATGAGTTGGGCTTTTTTGCTTGGTGGGCTGAGAGCAGGATTTTGCCTTGGGCAAAATCCATGGTGTAACAATTTCCAAGACCATTCTAAGATTGAAAGCTTTTGTAGTGAAAAACAAATGCATACATCAATGTCTTTGGAAATCTGAGGATATGGACAAAATCATCCATAGCATATAATTCAACTTTGGAATAAGTACCAAAACATGGTTCCAAGCCACTGAATCCCATATATATGGCACTGTAACTTTAAACAAAAAGAAGAAACTCAAGGACACAATGTTTGAGAACTATGACGATATGAAAGCATAGTTCCAAGTTCCAAGTCTCATGATCTCTTAAGAAACAAAATTTGATCAATTCTATCTATTTCACATGTATTAAAAACTTATAAATCTTGCATTTGACAAGGCATGGAACTTAAGTAATGAGAAACAAAACAATAAATTGGAAATCACTTGGTGGCCTGGTCAGTTCCCAGCTTGGCCTTTTTTTGTTAAAGGCCAAAAGACTCATCCGGTGGATTTTTAGACAAAAACGATCGGAAGTTGAAAAAAAAAAATGGAACCGGCTTTGACTATTTTTAATTAGTCTACATGTAAACGCTAGATTTTTCTAATTTTTTGCAGGTTTTTTTTATTAAACTAAACTCCCGATTACTTTGTTCGACAAAGGATGGGCAAAAAGGTGAAACAACTTCAAGGTTAGGGTCATGGACAGAAAAAATCTCTGAAGAAAGCGTGAAAAGTGATGAGACCAATAATTGTCAAAGTGGAGAAGCAGAGAATGGTTAATAGCACACTTTTCAATGAAAGAAACGCATGGAGTCACTGCATGGTTGGTTATATATTATTCGTCGAGGCATATAGTAACTCTATTCAATAGACGGCTAAGATAACAACATAAATGCTGCACTGAAGTGGGTTGTGGAATCTATAGCGAATGGAGAAACTCACGTGCCTTTTTAGATACAACAACCGGACCATGCTGCTCGAGTAGAAATTCATGGTTTATCACTCTATCGTCTGAAATTTATGATTCTTAGTTTTTTACACCTAAGCATTTATTACGTTGATAGATTTACCCACTTACTTATTATTGGGTGAAATTATTCTTGGTTTGTCTTATTAGATTAATATTGGAGACTTTTCCCATCACATTTTTTAGCATTCTAAAGACAACAAGATGGTTTTGGTACGATCGTAACGATCGTTTCACACAACTTATGAGGTTTGTATTGTCTTACCGGACAACGTTAGTGACAGATTTTCCTTAACTTCTCTATGTCTCAAAGACATCCTAAGGGATTGGATAGATTGGCTATTGCACTCATATGAGTTCACAATTTTTTTTCTTTACCAAAATAAGATTAAAAATTAAACATGAATTTTGTTATTAGACCCCCTTTTCTCAATTTTTTTTTTAATTTTAATTTTAATTTGAAATTGTGCATTTAAAAAAAATAATTTCAAATACCTCATCTTAGATATTTGTAATTACTATTTAAACATATCCATTAGATAAGCTAAAACAGTAAAGTAGTTTTGAACTTAACTTAATCATGCATTCTTGTTGCTATGAATGCCAAAGGACCTGATATTTACCTCCTTTTTATTTACGTATGTCCAACTTTACACAAAAAAGTGCCATAAAATACATATTACTTCTGCTTTTGGTTTTTGTAAAACAAATACCATATGGGATACTAAAAATACAGGGGAAATTTAAATCCAACGACACACAAAATCGAAGAAAACTTAATCACAAAATTATAGGTAAATCAAAAATTCTAAGTGAAAATCTGAATAGTGAAAACAAAACAATGTATGTATGTTATCATTATCATGTTTGTCATGGTAGTAAATGAGAAAGACAACAGCAAATAGTACACATTTTGAATTTCTAAAAATACTCTTCTATTTTATCCAACCAATACCTTATAATTTTATAAGATTTGAGATAACAGTTATGTTGTCCAATCCATGGATGTCAAATACAATACCAAGTAAGAAATTAAAATGTGGCTAAACATGAAATTATTATTGACTTACCAATCAAAACGATGCGCGAATACTCTCACCTAGTAGATATAAAATTCACAAATTCAAAACATTATATCATAAAGCACTTTTGAAACTCTCTAGAGAAAAGCACAAATATGATGAAAAGTGAGATTATGGAATCGTAAAACCTGAAATGGAAATTAGTTAAGTAGTAGTAGTAGTAGTTACGATGCAAGAGGAAGATTTCTGTGCTGCTTCAGTCACAGATCTGAGGCTCTTCTTCTTCTTCTTCTTCTTCTTTTTGTTTCCTAGTAACGCTTGGATCGTCGTGTCCTCATCAACATCATCCTCATGACCAAAATTCAACGATTTCTTCATAATCGTAGCTTCCTTCCTCTTGTACGATCTCTTCTTCGGCTTGGTCACACTCACAGATCGAGAAACTTGATCGGAATTGATAATCTGGAGTGAAGTGAGACAACATTCCTGCCATTTCAAAGCTTCGATATCGGTTATCACTTGGTCGAGAGTTAGCGAAGAATCTGATGATGATGAAGAAATTCCGGTTTGTTTTAGTGTTGAGCGAGAGAGATCTAGTAGATCCAATGCATCTACGGCTTCACCTACAATTTTCTGGAAAACAACAACAATCCGAATCGATAAACACAACAATATGAGAACCCCCAAAAAAAAAAAAAAAAAATGAGAAACCCAAACAATCGCATTGAAATTGTTGCGAATTTCCGCTTGATTTCAACAAGGAATTTGTGAAAATCGCAGAGAGATCGAGATTCGACAGTGAATTTGTAGAAAACGCGAGGTGTTTCTGGATTTGTACGGAATACGAAAAGATGAATCAGTGATTGTTGTTGTTACCTTTTGAGATTTGTGGAGTTTTCGATAACCGTGCATATGAAGGATCTACAGATAGTAAAGAAAAGAACAAATCGACGATTAGAGATTTGAAGAGAAGAGAATCAGAGATTGTATTGAGCGAAGGAAAATGATCGATTGATTGAGAAACCTGATTGAGGTAAGAGATGGTGAAATCCATGGAGTTCTTAGAGATAGAGAAATCAACGTATTCTTCTAGGGTCATCTTCTTCTCTCCTGGCTTCATTTCTTCTTCTTCGTCACTCCAACCTGTGTCTATGGATTGTTTTGGTTTCTGTATATGGCGTGGAAAGAGTTTGTTACTAAACGAAAAGACGGAAATACCCCGAATTCAAATTTTCGTATTTGTGGAACTAATTACACACGGGAATATCATTCTTATTTTTAACCATTGATGTTGATTTTGTAGTTTTATATGATAATACAAAAAGGTTTCTTCTTTTTGAGAATTGCCCTTTGTTAATTGCAAAAATTTATTTTTCATTTTGATTACAACTGCAACATGCGTGGACTTTGAACACAAATTTGAGTTTCCATCGCTCAGTTTATCCAGATGTGGAATACAATAGTAACTAAACAAGTGTAAACTAAAGAAATTAGTGCTATGTTAATGGGATATAGCAGCTAAAATAATTATATACATACCCAGTGGCGGAGCAAGAAATAATTTTTACCGGGGTCATTATAAGAAAAATAATTGAAATTATTAATTATATAAATAAAATTAGAATTAAACTTATAATATGATATAAGGGTAGTCTCATTATTTTTCTTTTTTTGTTATGTTTTCTAATATATTGATGATACGGTATGATATATTTTTTAGTAGGTATATTTATTTTAGGATTTAGTATTTATATTAATTGATAGTTAATAATCATAAAACAAAAAAAAGGAGCTAGAGATCCTAGAAGCAACTACTAAAACGTTAGAGCATCCTCATTGGTGATCTCTTGACGTTTAATTAGTGGGTGTCTAAAGTATTATTTAATTCAGTTTTAAGTTTTAAGACACTTTCGGTTATGAACCCTTCCAATTGAGACACCGAAACTTGTGTCTAAAATATTAAAATATTAATAATTTTTTTTTATTTTGTAAAACAGTTTATTGAACATAAAAACATTTAACACATAAAAAAGTTTTACAAAATTTAAAAGATAGATGAAAAAAATAAATTTAAAACATAATTTTCCAAATCATAAACGGAAAATAAACAGTGAGTTTTAATCTTGACATTCTTGCTTTTGCTAAATTTTAATTAATAAAAACATTTAATTAAATATGAAAACATTTTTAAAACATAAAAAATATTTAAAGAAAGTTGAAACATACATGACATAAAAACATTGAAAACATAATTTTCCAAATCATAAACGGAAAAAGAGCGATGAATTTTAATGTTAACCAAATTTTTGCCATAGATGCTCAATCCAAATCATCTTTCAAATGTTGATGCTTGTTTCGATCTCTGTTGATAAAGACTCGTTTTTCCTTTTACTTGGGTGCTTCTTGACGATCATCATCATTAATAAACATATCTTCGAATTCTTTTTAGGAAATCTTCCAGATATAAATATAACCATGTTTACTGTATTTTTACCAAGTGACTTTTTCCCAAAGTAAAATGGTAATTTTTTTTTTTCAAGAAAACAGATTATTTTATTTTTTCTTTGACAAAAACTTTTTTTCTTCATCCTTCATAATTACGAGTCTTCTTCTTCTCTGACCATTCGCCGCCGCACCAGTCGATCGCGTCTCTACCATCGGCTTCGGGATCTAAAGCCTCCATCGTCGTCCTCGCCGCCGGTGAAATTGGAGCTCGTCGGTCGAGCTCGTCGTCATGTGAGCGGTATCCGTCGCCATCTCCGACGCTATGCTCTCCGTTGAAGCAAGGATGAGATCAAGATCGGGTTCGTGAACGGCGAACGATGAGGAAGCTTCGGCATAGATCCATTTTTTTCCCGTGTTTATTTTGATTCAACGATTCACAATCGACCACGTCGTCGGATCTTAAACGCCAAAATGGATCCTATATTAGACACTTTTAACCATTTTTGGATCTGCAAAACTGTAGATTAATGATAATTTAATCTTAAGATCCCAAAATTATACAAATTTGGGTCTGCATCGGTGATGCTCTTATATTCTATTGTTTTAAAAAAGAAAAAAATAAAGAAAGAAGGAAGATTCCTTTTAAAACTATACAAAAGCAAACAAATATTGTTTTAAAAAATTGTGTAAACATGTCAACAAAAAAAAAAAACAACAACAAACGACTGAAAAATATATATTTTTGCTAAATATAAGAAAAATTTAATATTAAAAGGTGCAATGGCAAGGTTTGAACCTGGAGCAAGGGGGTCAACATCTCAAACATTCAACCAAATCATCCAACCAAATATTCAAAAAAACCGTGAGGTATGGCTCACTTATGCAATATCGTTCCTGAATTCTCCTTTGACCATTTCAGTTTCTCTTTTTCATTGCCTGTAACTTTCTACTGTTTGCTCTCTAGTTGGATGATCGTAGCGCATATAAATATGAGAGTGAGAAACTGCTTAAATTCTGGGTAAGTAATGATTGTCTCAGGAGTTGCATATATCATCTTTGTATCTCCATTATTTTGCAGCCTTAGAAATAACAGTGAGAAAACCGGCTTAACATTCTGCAGACACAATCATTCGTAGCAGGAGTCCCGTATATTGACGTCGGATATAGGTACGAGTTTGTCTCCCATTTGTATGATAAACTCTTAACATTTCAAGATTCAAGCAAATAAATTCAAGTAAACATTTCCATTTTTGTTTTTTTTTTTATTGATGGAGGGAGATTAGTACGCAAAAAGAGACTAAGAACTAAAGATATCGCACACCGAGCAAGATTGAAAAACTATCAAACATTCAACCAAATATTAAAAAAAGGAAAAAAAATGTTTATTTCGGTTTTTTTGAACAATTACAAAAACCTAAATTTTTTTTTCAGTGGCAATCTTGTAAATAACAGAACATCACAAGGTTTAAAAGATTTTTTATGTGTTTAGATCTCTACAAGGTTGTTTGAGTTATTTTTTCATAAAAGTTGCTCAAACAACCATGAAATGTTGGTTTTTTAACTAAAACAACCTTCTTCTTAGAAAGTTATGTTTTCTAGTATTTTTATCCGTTTTACCCTTATTTGCCTTAATAACAAAAAACGTATTTACGAAACTGCCATTAATGAATCCGGGATTTTAGGCAGGAAAAGTTCCCGCCAAAGAAAATAAATCTACCATTCTGTGATGGTAGATTTAATTGAAGTCCATAAACTTTATTTTTTGATCGGTATATTTATATACGAACGATAGACTTATTGTGTCCCCTTGGTGGTAGAGATGTTTCTGAATGGTAGACTTATTAGGGTGGTTGGTAGAGTTATTATTTTCAATGGCAGATTTATTTTGGAGCAGTAGACTTATTTGGTGATTGGTAGATTTATTTCCGAAGATTGGTAGATTTGTTTTCTTTAACGGTAGAGTTAATTTGGCGTGGTAGAGTTAATTTCGTGATTGGTAGACTTATTATAGTGGTGGTAGATTTATAATAGTGGATAACAATGGTAGACTTATTATAGTGGTGGTAGAATTATAATGAATGGTAGATTTATTATTTTTGACTGTAGACTTATTCAATCTTTTTCCCGTCGATTGGCAGTTACGAAAAAAATTGGTAGAGTTGTTTTTTCTATTTACCTTATGGTAGATATGTTTTTTGGATGATAGACTTGTTATCCGAAGTAGCTTGTTCTATTGTTATGATAAACTTATTATCCGACGATGGTTGTCATATTGTTATGGTAGGCTTGTTATCTGACTTAGGTTATTTAAACAACCATGTAGTGGTAGACTTATTATTTGACCTAGGTTATTCAAACAACCATGTGGTGGTAGACTTGTTATGTGACTTAGGTTTTTCAAACAACAATGTTGTGGTATACTTGTTATGTGACTTAACAATGTTGTGGTAGACTTGTTATCTGACTTAGGTTCTTTAAACAACAATGCGGTGGTAGAGTTGTTATTTGACTTTGGCTCTTTAAATAATATGGTGGTAGATTTGTTATTTGACTTAGCTTCTTTAAACACTATTGTGGTAGACTTGTTATCTGACTTAGGTTCTTTAAACAACAATGCGGTGGTAGAGTTGTTATTTGACTTTGGCTCTTTAAATAATATGGTGGTAGATTTGTTATTTGACTTAGCTTCTTTAAACACTATTGTGGTAGACTTGTTATCTGACTTAGGTTCTTTAAACAATGCCGCGGTAGACTTATTATTTGACTTAGGTTCTTTGAATAATATTGTGGTAGACTTATTATCTGACTTAGGTTCTTTAAATAATGTTATGGTAGACTTATTATCTGACTCATGGATAAAAGGTGCATTGGAGACTGAGATGGAGCGATACCAGCCAAGGAAAGAACACAAGTGTTCTAATTGTCGTCAATACGATCATAATCATACCACTAGTGAAGCTTAAATATGTGTCTATTATTATGTGTATCTTTTCAGTTTTGACTTGTTTTTCCTGTTTGAATGTTATGTTAATGGATGCTAAAAGCATTGGAAACATATTATATAGCGAGCAAATTTCTAGAGTACATAAATTTTCTCTATTCATTACATTGAACAAAGAATAAATCTACCATCAAAGAAAAACAAATCAACCATCAAAGAAAAACAAATCTACCATACCATTGAACAGAGAATAAATCTACCATCAAACATAAATTTGTAAGTTATCCACGACCTCTGCCTCTTCCGCCACCACCTTCAAAGCCTCCATGTCCACCAAATGACCACCATCACCGGCGGTTCCTTGAATCGGAGTACCGTCTGGTCTAGTGGTCCGTCTCGACATCGTAAAATATCAAAATAAATCTACCATGGAACATAAATAACTCTACCATGACACACAAATAAATATACCATTACAGAACAAACTTTCTACCAAATTAAACTACCACCACCATCGCTGAATGCAACAAATCCACAATCTTCGCCATCACCTCTGAAGCCTCCACGTCCACTTGATGAACCACCATCAGCGGCGGTTCCTTGAACCCGAGTATCGTATGGTCTAGTGTGGTCCGTCTCGACATCATAAATTGTCAAAAGAAATCTACCATGGAACATAAATAACTTTACCATGACACACAAATAAATCTACCATTAGAGAACAATAAATCTACCATGACAGAACAAACTTCTTACTAAATTAAACTACAATTACCACCGCCGAATCTAATAGATCCACGAACTCCGCCTCTTCCGCCATCACCTCTGAAGCCTCCACGACTACCAGAATAAATCTACCAACAAAGGAAAACAAATCTACCATCAAACTAGAATAAATCTTCCATCAAAGAAAAATTACCATACCATTGAACAGAGAATAAATCTACCATGACAGAACAAACTTCGTACCAAATTAAACTACCATTACCACTGCCGAATCCAACAGATCCATGACCTCCGCTTCTTTTGCCATTAAGGTTTTGGTATTTTACTTATTTAGTTTTGGTTTAGTCGGTTGTAAGAGGGTCTATAAAAGGATCCTAAAAATATCAATAAAGAACAACTTCCAACAATTAACCTAATTCTCTAAAAAAGACTTGTGTTAAGAGGGAGCTTAGCTTAATATCTATTTGTTCTTTAAGCTTTAGCAACATGTCCTATATCAAGAGCTAAGGCTAAGGCTTTGGTTCATATCAATTTGGTATCAGAGACACACGATCCGATGACGAACAACGCCTCAATCGCAGCGCAATTCTCGCTCATCGTCGAGCGTCTGGAGAAACTTACAGCCGAGACCAAAGAAGAGTTCCAAGCTCTCAGTGAAGAATCTCGGAGTCAAAAAGCTGCTATTCACGCATTATATGCAGCCCAGGGACAGCAAGACAAGCCACACATGGAGAAAGACCCACTGCATAGACCCTCAACCAAATTTATTGTTTGTAGAACTCTCAGATAACGATGTTCTGCGTCACACTAAGGTATTTGATGCAGAAACGAGTCATACACCAGCCAAAACTGGTGACGACATACTACAAAGAAGTGGAGGGAAGACTAGAGACAAGTCACAAACTCCTTTCTCTCGTGGACCATGGCTGCCACGAGTTGTGGGCAGAGAGAGAGGAACTCGTCATTCAGATGGTGGTGGTGATTGGCGATTGTAACAAATAGGGGAAACAAGTCACGATCATCAACAAAGTTCTTCCCCTACTGATTTTTGTTTACCAGATTCAAGAGCAGCAATAGGTGGTTATTAGGCTGGCGGTGAAAGAGACTTCAGCCCCGAGAGGCATGTTCTTCCAACTACAAAGATGGAGTTTCCTCCTTATGATGGTACAACAAACGTTGTTGAATGGCTTCAGAAGTGTGATGATTATTTTGCAAATCAACAGATTTTCCCTGATGATGCAAAAATTCGACAAGGGACGTTCGTTTTAATAGGTTAGGCCTATCATTGGAACAACAACCTCCGACGATTAGCCAAAGGGAAGGTAAGTTGAGTGAAGTTCAAAAGAATTTACAAAAGCCGATTTGGAAAAGCGGATTCTGTCAGTTCAATAGGCGAGTTGTTTAATCTTCGATATATCGGAACGGTAGATGAATATTGTAATCAGTTTGAAGAATGTCTTGGGAGGCAAACACGACTCACGGGAGAGCAAAAATTATGGCAATTCTGTGCAGTTTTGACTGATAGTTTTCGAAAGGAAGTCGAATACCTTAGGCCTGAAACAATCTTTGCAGCAATGGAGTAGGCACGGGATAATGAGTATAAAATTGATAACGACAGAAGAATGCAGACTTTTGGAGGACATCTGGCTCCACCAGGTAGAGTAAGACTGACCATGAACAGCGAGAATGACATTGAAGCTCTGATGCCTTAACAAGAAGAAGCAAAACATGCACCACAAAAGAAATATTTGAAGAAGTTGACCTTGGCAGAAATGGCAGAGTGACGAGCTAAAAGAATTTGTTTCAATTGTGATGAATTCTTCACGCGAGATCATGTTTGTAAACCAATGCTTTTCATCATAATGCCAGTAAGGGAGGGAGATAATCAAAAGGATGAGCCATACGATGAAGAGAACTGGGAGGGCGCATAAAGCTGCTAGAAGCATTCTTAGAGTTGGAGCTTGAGGACAAGCTCCTAGTCGAGGAGGGGAGTAATGATACGATAATCATATTCATGAGTTCTTAGTTTAAGAGTTTTGAGTCTTCCTTTTTACAATTGGTTTTGTTAGTTTTCCTTTTAACATTTAGGATTAAGGTTTTAGTGTTTTTACTTATTTAGTTTTGGTTTAGTCGGTTGTAAGAGGGTCTATAAAAGGATCCTCAAAACATCAATAAAGAACAGCTTCCAACAATTAAGCTAATTCTCTAAAAGAGACTTGGGTTAAGAGGGAGCTTAGCTTAATATCTATTAGTTCTTTAAGCTTTAGCAACAGGTCCAATAACAAGAGCTAAGGCTAAGGCTTTGGTTCATATCACTAATGGTAATACATATATACAAAGATAAATATGCTAGGAAAGAAGGTTAATTCATAGAAACAGGGTCATTTGAGAGACCTATACTTGAAAACTCATAGCGTAAATTTCATTGGAGATATGAGAATGAGTTAGACGGTGTAAGAGTAAGATTAGAGTTACCGCTTAGGTTGAGTACATAAGTGGATTTGCCCTATAGGAGAGAATAAAAAGACATCTTCGTGCCCCTTCATCTCTGCTCATCACGAAGAATTGTTAACCATACGGTAAGAGCTAATGTTACTAAGCAATGCTTACAATCGGCGATTAAAAATTCAGAATTAAAGCAAGTAGAAAAATAACCTGCATTAGAGGATACAATCAAATAGATTTGCTAAGCGATATGGATGGTGACGAATTGGGCCATCGGGAGAGTGGAAGCCATGTTGCTGAAAGATCTAAACATCGTTTTTCTCTGCTTGTTCCTCCATCGAGTAGGTTATCTTCAACGCAAAAACTGAGGGAATTTCTCAGGAAAAGGAAGACAAGAAAAGAGGAGATTAAACTTTGTAATTAGGTGTTCAATATTTTACCTAAACTCTGAAAGAAGGACTGTCGCCGAGGCGTTTGAAGAGGTAGATTAAAGGTTCTTTTATTATACACAACATCATGAGAAGAGGTATTCTGAACATATGGCTTTAATTATGGGAGTTAAACGGATGAGAAGAGGTCCATTAAAGCTACTGATTTAGACCACCAATGATTTATGTTGACAAAACCATAACCGTTGACTTTTGTTGCCTTTTGTTGACCACAAATCTCTTGACCAAAGTTGACCAACTTTGACCAAAAATCACGATTTTGACCAAGAGCAGAATCACGATCTCGACCAAAGGCTCAATGCTCATCTCGATCATTTCCTCACCTTGACGGAGCTCCACCGTGCCGGAATCACAACCGAAGCTCCTCATCGATCAACCATGAACCGCCGCGAGTAGATCTGGCGGTGTGCTACAAGCGGCGCCAGTGGAATCAATCCTCAAGTTCCTCGGTTCAAGACGACGAAGACCTCGGAGGAAGCTACAGTGGCGGCGAATCGATGCTCCTCTTCTGTCCACGTCGTCGAATCAAAGCTCCACCACGATCCGTAGATCGATCGACGACAAACAATGCCCGTGAACCACAAAAATGGATCGACGGTGACGGAGGTGAATCGAAGCTCCAATCGGCTACGCACAGCGAAGAGTTCCAGCGACGGCACGACAATTCTAGCGAGTTCTGGCGATTTTAAGGGTTGGATTTCCAACCTCAGCTCCACCACGATCCGTAGATCGATCGACGACGAACAATGCCCATGAACCACAAAAAATGGATTGACGGTGATGGAGGTGAATCGAAGCTCCAATCGGCTGCGTACAGCGAAGAGTTCCAGTGACGGCACGACGATTCCAGCGAGTTCTGGCGATTTTAAGGGTTGGATTTCCAACCCCAGCTCCACCACAATCCGTAGATCGATCGACGACAAACAATGCTCGTGAACCACAAAAAATGGATCGACGGTGACGGAGGTGAATCGAAGCTCCAATCGGCTGCACACAACGAAGAGTTCCAACGACGATTCCGGCGAGTTCTGGCGATTTTAAGGGCCGAACAGCTGATGGCCGCCGACTTAAGGAGTGCAGGTCAAGGAAAAACCCTAGCCGGCTTAGAAACCCATGTATATCATTGTATAACCCTCATTAGAAGGGATCACAAAAATTCTTAGCAGAAAGCATTTTACTCTTTTTACAACTACACACCTGATAAACTCTTTCTTCTCAATTGTTCTTGTTTTCAAACTAGAATTTTTGCAGCTCTTTCGCGAATCCGACAAATTCAATTATAGGAATTCAGCTCCCACGATTTAGTGCTAGAAGACGACTGGTGATGGACAGAACAACGAAGAACATGCACCTCCCAATGGATCTAGTGAGACGGGCAGTCGGACCAACCCAACAGCAAACCCAGAGGTATTCAGCGAGGTCAAAGAGATGCTGGCAAAGTTGCTCAGGAAATTTAAGGAGCAGCAGACAATCAACAGCACCATGACGGCAGAGATACAATCTCTGTCAGCAGCCAGCCGACCACTGGCAGGAGGTATCTTCAGACGACCCACAACTTGCATTGTCCCAATAATTCTCTTCTCTACGCTGGCTGGCGTGCAAGGGAATCACCGATCTTCCGAGGAGCCAACTGCAGTACGAGCCGAAGACAGGAGCATAACTGCGGTAAACGGAGCCAACGGGATAGTCGAGATCGCCGACACCGAAGAAGTACATAACGCTGATGACTTTGGATCAATAGGAGCTCTATAAGCTGCCGAAAAAGGAGATGGCTCGACTAAGAGCAAGAGCTCGCCGAAACCGAAGAAAACCTGCAGTGGGTAGAGCATGCCAAAACTGCAGCTGCAAGGAGAACGGCTTCCGCTAACAAGCAAAGAGAGATGAACAAGCTTAAAGCTTCTCTACGGCAGACCGTTATCGACTTGAGGGATATGCATTCCTAAGTTCACCTGGCGACAAACAAAGCCCTAGAAATCGACCGAGTGCTTGAAGAGGCGCAGACCACACCGTTCACAGAATGGATCACCAGAGCGCGGCTCTTCGATCCTGGAAAAATCATAGTACAAACATACGACAAAAAACTGATCCCATCGAGCACATCACTGCATTCTCCATCGCCATGGCTCGCACTAACTTTTGACCTGAGGAAAAAGACATTGGCTATTGTCTTTTGTTCGTGGAACACCTTAAAGGAACGACTCTCCAGTGGTTCTCCAACTTGGATAGAAACTCCATAGATAATTTCTGCCAGCTATCCATAGCTTTCTTAAAGCAATATGCCATCATGATTGAGCTGAAATCTTCAGAAGCTGACCTCTGGACCATGTCTCAGAGAGCAACCAAAACCCTTTGGAACTTCATTGAACGTTTTAAGCTCGTCCTAACTTAAGTAAAGGGAATAGACGACAAATCAACGTTGAAAGCCCTAAAAAAGGCTATCTGGTACGACTCAGATTTCCGGAGAGAGATGACGGTCAACGAACCATCAACTATCCAGGATGCTCTGCATCGGGCTACCGGTTTCGCCAAAAGCGAGGAGGAAGTAAAGACACTAGCGCAGAAGTACAGAAAGGTCAAACAAATCGGATGCGCTCACAACTATCAAGTACAAGATGGCCAAGAGAACTCTGACACTTTTGACGAAAAGCCTTACTGCGAGTTCCATCATTTATGTGAACACTCTACGGCTGATTTTCGTGTCTAGGGTTCCATACTTGCAACAAAATTGGTAGTCGGCAAACTCAGAGAGGGCAAAACCATTCAAAATTTTTAAGATGAGCAGAATAACGATTTAGCCGAACATGTGACTCAGAATGACGAGCCCCCTAAATGCGGAACACAGAAAAATAATGTAACACAAAGTAGAAAAAGAAGAAGATTTAACAAAGTTATTTTCAAAAACTACAAGCAGCTTGATCCTTGCAAAAGCTCATCTTCGGATTGGTTCAACTGCCCATTCCTTTAAAGAGGGGGGAGTGGGTACGTATACACGTATGCTTCCATTTTTTTTACAGATTCTCTTCGTTTTTCCAAGCAGCGTACCAAGTCACTCGTGAACTATTTTTCCGTGTCGTGTACCCGATCACCCGTGAAGTATTTTTCCGAGCTGTCGACCTGATCGGCCGACCCATTGTTAGAAGAATCTAAGCCGCGTACTTGTGTTCTAGGAAACGAGCCACGTTTCTAGTAAACAAACCATTTTCTCATGAATATTTACGAAAACGAGCCACATTCCTTGCAAATGAACCGTTTCCGAAGACCGTGGTGTCTCCCCAAAACGAGCCACGCTTCTCGCAAGCAAACCATAACAAAGTCACGGGTGAGCCGACTATTCAAACAGGTGAATTGTGTATTCAATTGAATGAGCCGTCTATTCAACAAAGTCACGGATAAGCCATCAAATTCTACCGGCTAGTCGCGACAGGTTCTGCGCAACAAAGCCACGGATGAGCCCTATATTCAATCGGGTGAGCCGTCTATTCAATCGGATAAGCCAATATTCTCCCATCTTTTTAAAGTCTTAAATGCAACATAACTCTTATCACTCTCGTTTCTGCTGGCCACAGTAACGAACTACTACATCCTTCAAAGGATCTAAACTATTACATCCTAACGGATTAAAAGCGCGCTATATAAATTTTCATGTTCATTATCGGAGCAGATTCGTTCATGGGAACCTGTCTGTAAACCGAAATGTTCATTCCAAACCCAACAAACAAATTGTTAGTTACATTGCTAAAGAGTGTTCATTGGAGCGGCTGATATACCCGGTATTTTACCACTTTTACTATCCATTTTTATCTATTTTATATTCTATTTAAAAAGCTTTTATATCAAAAGAGGTAGTTTTCTCGTATATATAGTTTTGAAGAGTCATATAGGTCAAATCATCAAAAAGGGCATAAAAAGGAGCAAAATGAGTATTCTTCATCCTACAGCAACTTACCAAGGTCAAAGGATCATATCTAAATCACCCAAGTTGAAGATTTCACAATTTCCCAAGTTGGACAGAAAATATGTCTCCAAAAGATCACCTCGGACCAAGGACCAAATCAACTTGGAGGGAAATGAAATTTCACATAGAGATAGCCCTTTGAGTCAGCTTTCCAATGGAGTTGGATTTATATCAAATTAAAATGTAGTTTGGAAGTTATTTAAGTTTTACTGAAAATATGTCATTCTTCCTAGAAGAAGAATCAAGTCCAAGATGGGCCTAAGCACCGAACCAACCCATGGGCCGGCTCATTTAAGTGAAGCCACGCACAAAGAGATGATTTTGAGCCAGACCCCGGACCAATTCACGTGACCGGGGCCACCGTCCGGTGCCGTGGCCACTTCTGCGCACTTATCGACAAAAAGACGTTTTTGCCCGAACTGAAACCCTAGGAGTTCCACCGACCCAAAAACTCTTCCTACACCTATATATACTTTCTTTTAGCCTCTTGAGAGAAGGAGAGCAGCCCTAGTCACCAGAAATCAATAATAAACATGTATTTTCGTCATTCTCTTTTGTTCGTCATCTTTATCCTTTGTAAAAGAGCGATGAAGGTCATGGTGTTCTTCTCAAGCCTTATGCCTCGAGATCCACCTATGCCGAGCCCTTAATTAGCACAAATCTACTGTTTTATCAACTTCTCTAGTTGCTCTATGTTTCATAACATGTAGAGTAGTTGTATGTTTGATAATAAGTTATTTTAAAGTTCTTTTGCTTGCATCTTCTACATATTTATTGAGTTTATTTCTAGGATGATACTCTATATTTATTTGTGCTCAAGGCGTGATCTAGACTAGCTACCTAGTGACCGATATTAGATTGGTGCCGATTCCAAAAGCTTTTGCACCGTTCGAATCTAATATTTGTTAGGCTATGCGTCTTAACAATCAAAAGTTTAGTTAAGGAGTCTAGTGAGCAATTGAATCTAATTCTTACAGCGTGATTCCACCTTGCAATAACCATCGAAAGTTGAGTCTATTGGGGTAGGAGTTATTGGTTTCGGAGCCTCGAAAGGGGAATGATTCTACCATAGTGATTTGAGCTCTAGAACACTAGTTGCATCTCTTTAAAAACCGTGTAGTTCATGTTGCATTAGCTACTTTTAATTTCCTCTATCTTGCGTGTTTTGATTTATCTATCCCTTTATTTTATTGCTTTGCTTTATTTCATTAAAAACTCCAAAACCAAATATATTTTCTCTTAGCTTATTTTGCATCATATAGATTTATAGCGTAACAACATAGTCTCCTGTGGATCGACCCCTAAGTACTACAATTGTCAACTGTGCACTTGCAAATTAGGGTTTATAAATTTAAAACCTTTTGCATCGCCCATTTAGGGTGGCATCAGCGGCCGTGTTTATGGTAACGGAGCCGTAAACCGAAATGAGAACAAATCGAAAACATTGGTCATAACGCAATAACATGTTCATCGTGGAGCGGACTTGTTTAAGGTAACTCGTCCGTAAACCAGGGAGTGTTCATCAGATAACCCAATAAGCGAATCATTGGTCTTAAACAAAACAATGGCTCTCAGCTTTGCCGCCACGGCTCAAATTTTAGTTACACCTTCATGGCTCAAATTTCACTTACGCCTTCACGGCTCAAATTTCACTTACACCTTCACGGCTCACATTTCACTCACGCCTTCACGGCTCGAGTTTTACTCTACCTTGCAGATCAACTGCTAAATTACAAGAAAAATCAGACGAACCACAAATCAGCAGAACATCCTGCAACTAAGGGTTCACTCTAAATTTTCACGGGTCTTCCGTGGCTCGAGTTACCCATATAGCTCAGAAATCATCCTCCTAATCTTACGGCTCACGAGAATCAAGTCCAAACTTTCACGCCTTTTCCATGGCTTTGGCAAAATTATAAATTATCATGCGGCATGAAGTCAAGTACATGTTGGGAATGTCCTGAAATCACACTTGTATTCACTCTAGTGATAGTTGTACTGTCGAGATCAGACATTCATATGATACTAGGTGGTCATGACGTTTGGCTAGAGACCGCTAATGATCTATGAGTTATGAACTCATTACTAGTATTATATGATCCTACAGGGTCACACACCTAAGCAAACTGGATTTACTTTATGTGGGAATGATCATTAATGTAATGATCAAATGATGTGTATTGGATACACATAAGAATTGTGTTTTAAAGGATGTGTCGATCGACACAACTATTGTGTGTCAATCGATACGGGCTATTAAACCTGAATATTAATTTTGGTTTAATGACTTAATTAATTCTGAATCGGTTCAGGGATTAATTAGGTTTTCTCCAGGGCCTATATATATGATATGAGGCACGACCTGGAGAAGGAGATTTTTTTAGTCCATAGCCGCCTCTGAAACGCAGGGATTCCCTAAGAGATCCGATTCCAGGCACAAGCACCCCTGCGGATTCTAGTTTGTGTGCGTGTGGACTATCAGTAGAGGCTCAACACTTGGGGAGCTTACTGATCTCAATTACCTGTTCAACTACCGCTGCTAATCTCCAGGTATATTCGCGATTTGTTCTATTAGATTCATTGTTTACAAACCCTAGATCCTAGGCAAAGGAATTGATCGTTAGGTTGTTTAATAGAGATTAAACTGGTAAATCGATGTGCGAATTCCAACAGTGGTAGCAGAGCCTTAGGGTTTAACATGTAATCTGCTAGAACATAATTGAATTAGAGAATTCAGTTTGATAGATCAGTTTTCTATCAAAATCGTTTGTTAAAATTGATCAGAGGTGATCGTGTCGATCGACACAATGGTTGTGTCGATCGACACGACTTTGCTAAAGTTTTAGGGTTTTCGATCGTAAGATCAAAGTTCCAGAAACCCAAGTGTCGATCGACACAAATGGTTGTGTCGATCGACACGACCTTGCGATTGATGAACCGGTTCAATTGGATTGAATCGGTTATCACGCTTGGTTTAAAGATCGATTAAACCGGCAAATTTTGGTTTGTTGCGGTTAGGTTGGCGTCGATCGACACAAATGTTGCGTCGATCGACACCGACCGGTTATCAACCCGGTTCAATTAGATTGACCGGTTATCGATCCGGTTCAATTAGATTGATCGGTTATCGAAAATTGAATTTGGTTTAGTCTATGTCGATCGACACAAATGTTGTGTCGATCGACACTGACCGGTTATTGAATTGGTTCTGTTGGTTATCGAAATCGGTTCAATTGGATTGATCGGTTTTTGAAGAACTGTGACAGAGAGGTAAGTGTCGATCGACACTAAGGTAGTGTCGATCGACAGCCTACTAAGATTATGGTTAGTGAACCTAAAATCTAATAACCGAACCAGATTTAATAAGATTAGGTTCCTGAATGCATATATGATATGTATTAAGGATTGAAAGTTCAATTCCTCAACTTAATATCAAGTGTTCTGGATGTCTTTCCGATCTTGTCAGCTGTCAAGACTTGTTTCATTGCGTGATGGGCTTGCAGTGCAAGGTGTCCGCAGTTAAATGAGTAAGGCAGTAAGTAATTGTGTTGATGGGCTTGCAGTGCATGGCATCAACTATTATATGACTGAAGAGATTGGTTTGCTTGAATGGGCTATCAGAAGTTCTGGGCCCAGAGACATCAGGTGGATAAAACATAAGATGTCTTATCCACAACCAAGAGTCATATTGGATATGATTAGCAAAGTGTTGCTAACCTATATAGCTAAGATTTGAGTGACAGCCAATGGCTCGCTCGAGTTTTGGTGAAATATGGATCTTGGATCATTATATTCATTTGAGGAAACATTGTTTTGAATATAATGCGAGTTTTCTTAATTGTTAAGATTTCTCATTTTCTGAATATCATAACTGAATTTTTCCTTTTCTTATTACAGTTATGTCTAATCAGAACTCTTTCTCGTTGAGATCCGTCCTTGAGAAGGACAAGTTAAATGGATCCAACTTCCTTGATTGGTATCGGAACTTGAGAATCGTTCTCAAGTAAGAGAGAAAGGACTATGTCCTTGAGAAAGCTCTCCCCGAGAAACTAAGGTCCAATGCTTCACATGCAGTATATGATGCTTGGAATAAGCATTATTATGATGTGGTCGATGTGCGTCGTCTGATGAGGGATACTGATATATCATAGTTTTTACCCGATTTTAACCATGATATAAGCGGGTTTTGTATTAGTATTTTTGGTATTTTTGTGTCTTTTGTAGTGTTTTGCAGGAAATGGTCATTTGGAGCTTAATGGTAACATTTGAAGCATTTTGGACCATTTTAGAGTGGAAGAGATACAAGTGGAATCGAGACCTTTAAAAGGTCCCTGTCGATCGACATAGTTTATCCACTGTCGATCGACAGAATTTTTTAAAGACGTAGAAAATCTCCACAGTTGCCCTCGTGTCGATCGACATGTTGTTTGTGTCGATCGACAGGCGCTCTGTAAACCTAATTTTACCACTTGTATAAATACTTTTTACTCGTTTTTATTTAGGGAGACACTGTTTTATTAAGGAGGTAGAGAGAGAAAGAGAGACTTTTGGAGAAACTTCGAGAAGATCTACATATTCTTGAGATCCAAAGACTTCAAACCCTTTTGTATCATCTACTCTTACTTTTTAATGCAATCTTATTCAGTTAATATGATTTCATCATCTATTTCTGAGTAAATCACTTGTTAGGTTTTGGGATTTCTTGGGTTATGACTAGAAATCATTGAAATTGCATATTTGTTAAGGTTTATCCGTAGGTTCTTCATTTAAACTGTTATTAATACTTGATTCTTGCTTGATCATCTCGAATCTTGATCTTAGGATTATTAATTAGCCACGACAGTGGGATTAATAACCTGAACTAGTTTAAATGGGCAAAGTTACTTATTCGCAAAGAAATTTGGCTTAGGGACTTTGTGAACATATCGAGCTCGTACTAAATGCTTGTTTAGTTTCGACGAATTCGCAAAGAAATTTGGGATTCGAGGATCTAAAGATAGATAGCCTTCGTAACGACAGTTAACTGGCTATATTTTCGTGTTTGAGTTCTAGAACGGCACTTAATTGAACCTCGACAATTGCTATATATTGTTTTCGAATCATTACCTAAAGAATTTCCATGACCTAGCTTTCATCTCTTTAAGTACTTAATCAACCCATCTTTCGTTTACTTGTTTTATAAACTGCTTTTACGCTTACAATCATTTTACTTAGCATAATCTGAATACCGAGATTGATTGTGTATTCTAACTCCCTGTGGATACGATCCTTAAATACTACGATGATCTCTTTGTTTGAGAGAGTGGTTCTAGGGTAAATTTGAGCCCGCATCAGATACCATGAACTCGGACGTCTCGCCTTAGTACGAACTTCCGGTGGAAAGTAATATTCGGCAAAGTGTGAGACTTCCTCGTTTAGGCTTTGTGCGACAATAGGTCCCTCAACCTTGCTGAGATTTTTAACCTTTTTCTTCAGGTGGACCATGTAACGCTCGAATGGATACATCTATCGGTATTGAACAGGCCCTCCTAAGGCTGCTTCTCGTGGGAGGTGAATATCTTCTCAAGATTACAAAGGAGAACCGGGATATTGGACTCTAAGTTACGTATCCCGTCGACTATAAGCGTTCTTGAACATAAATCTCGGAAGAATGCACCAACGCCTGTAAACGAAAAATAAACATGTTAATTAGTACATGTATAGTAATATTATGGTAGTAAGAAACTAATGTGAGTACGAAATATACCTCCAATTGCTTGGTGGATTGATTCTGGAAGAAGATATGCAAATACAAATGGAAGAAGACGCTGCATCACGACATGACAATCATGACTCTTCATTCCTATAAACTTCCCTTCCGTCGAATCCACGCAATTACGTAGATTAGATGCGTAGCCGTCTGGAAATTTTACAAATTTTTTGAACCATTCAAAAAATACTTCTTTCTACCCAGCCTCTAACCGGTACGCAGGCATGGGCAATCTACCATTAGCCAAAACATGAAGAGATAGCCTCGAACAAATCAATGGCAAGTCCAATCTAGACTTCCAGTTGTCTTTGGTCTTTCCTGGGACATTTAATATGGTGTTCATGATGTTGTCAAAGAAATTCTTTTCAACACGCATGACATCTGCATTACACAGCAATAGATGGTCTTTCCAGTAAGGCAAATCCCAGAAAATACTTTTCTTGTGCCAATTGTGATATTCCCCACAACAGTCGACAGGGTGATGGCCATTACCCCCACATTCAGGAGTTCCCTCGGCACCAAAATCACGTAATTGTTCTAATATGCTGCGACCATCTATCTCCGGAGGTGGACCATATAACACTTGTAGATTCTTCCTGAAATGTCTTTTAGACCGACGATATGGATGATCTGCCGGTAAAAAACACATGTGACAATCAAACCATGAAGTCTTCCTTCCGTGCTGCAGTTGGAATGTTGTAGTATTGTCTTGGCAATAAGGACAAGCCAATCTTCCATGCATTGTCCATCCAGATAACATATCAAACGCTGGAAAATCGCTTATGGTCCACATAAGAACCGCACGCATGTTGAAATTCTGCTAGACTAAAACATCATAAGCCTCAACACCATGCTCCCACAACATCTGCAACTCACATATCAATGGTTGGAGGAATATATCGAGCGACCGTCTTGGATGAGCTAGCCCGGGAACTAGAATTGAGAGAAACAAGAACTCTCGCCGCACGCACAAAGATGGAGGCAAATTGTAAGGTGTTACGATGACCGGCCACAATGAATATTTTCTTCCATGCTTGCCAAACGGGTTGAAACCATCAGTGGATAAGCCTATGTATACATTTCGTCGTTCATATGCAAAATCTGGATATACGGATTGGAAGTGTTTCCACGCTTCCGCGTCAGAAGGATGCGTGATATCTCCATCTTGACTATGCTCTGCATGCCATCTCATAGCCTTAGCTGTGCGGTTTGATTCGTACAGCCTCTTCAACCTCTCCGTTAAGGGTAAATACCACATCCGTTTGAATGGAATCTTCACCCTGCCACTTGTGTCCTGGAACCAGGGTTTCTGGCAAAATTTACATTTGTTTCGGTTCTCGCCTTCTCTCCAGTATATCATACAGTTGTCGATGCACACATCTATAACCTGGTAGGGCAAACCAAGACCGGCGACAAGTTTTTGGACCTCATAGTATGATCCTGGGGCCAGATTATCTTCTGGCAAAATATCTTTCACGAACTCGGCGAATGCATCAACACATTCTTCGGAAAAATTATAATCAGTCTTCAGGTTCATCATCCTACTAGCAGAAGATAGCGGTGAATGACCATCCCTGCAACCGCTGTATAGTGGTTGCTTTGATGCGTCTAACATATCGAAAAACCTTCGAGATTCTAAATTAGGTTCTTCAACCCTATCACCCTCATGATACCCACCCGACTGCAAATTCTCTGTAAACGCATCGTTAACCATCGCAACCGTACTTACCCCAACATCTACTTCAGTTGTAGGTTCCCCTACGCTAGACTGAAAATAAGGTTCATTGCTACTGGTACTACCATATTCATAATTCCTTTCTCCATGTAAATACCAAACCTTATATCCCGCCCTAAATCTATATCTATATAAGTGGTTCCAAACAGTAGGAACCGCAACACTAATTCTGTTACAGCAATTAGAACAAGGACATTTGATATCCTGACCTTTGTTGGCCGCCTCTTGATTTCTAGGTAACTGCATGAACTCGCAAATACCTTGAGCGTATTCGGTCGTTAATAAGTTCGACCCCTCTTTCATCATTGGCTCGTCCATCCATGACCGAAAATATGAAGAACTCATCTCTAAATTTTGGTTTTGTTTTTCAAATGTTGTTATGAACGTCAGAAGAAATGTGAGAACTTATGTAGAATGAAAATCCGTCAGAAAACCGTCGGGAAACCGTCAAAATCTCTGACATAACAACACATTAATCCCATCGGCCAACCCAGACGATATGTTAACCACCCAAAGTTTGCCGACATCGGACCCCGTCACAATTCCGTCGGAATTCCGTCTGTAAGACAGGAAAATCTGATTTCTGTCGTTTTTCCGTCGGAATGTCGACGGAAAGTTACGACGGCTCATCGTCGTCGGTAAATATTGACGGATTTCTGACGGCATACGGACGGTAATCCTGGTCGTCAGAAATCCTTCAAAATAAACTGACGGATTACCGACGGAATGATTTTCCGACGGAAAACCGTCTGAATTCCGACGGAAATATCCGACGGGAATTCTGACGGCCGGAAATTCCGTCAAAAATAGGCCTGTTTTCTTGTAGTGAAAAGATTTAGAAGTTGGAGACACTACCAAAGATACGAGAGTTCTTATGGAGAATAGTTAGAGGTGCAATTGCGGTGGCATCTAGATTACAAGCACTGTTTGCATTGTGGTGCTGCTTGGATCGCAAGAGACGACAATGGTATGGTTTTGTTTCATGCTAGAGATGCTCTATCAGGGTCACTAAATCGGATTATGGCTGAAACGAGATGTCTAACTCGGGAAATGCAAAGTGTCTGTGACTTACGTGTGTCGGGCAATGTTTGAAGCTATATCAAAGCACGTATGGGGTTTATGAGGTGTTGTTTTGAAGAAGAAGCGCCTATGTCGAATGGATTAGTTAGGGAGATTTCTAAAAGTGTGTCTAGAGATGGGAGGTTTTAATAGTGTCTTGCCCGTGGTGGACCGTCTTGGTTACATGATGCTATTGTTTGAGAAGGTTCATGACGCTAATGTTTCGAGAGGCTTCATAACGACATTATTCAATCCTTTACATTAAGACATCGATGTTGTTTCACCATTGTCACTATGTTTGAGAATGGCTCCTATTTCTTGCTTTGGTTATTTGATTTCTTTGTATGGAGTTTACTATCTTTATGATAAAGTTTCAGACGTTGAGACCTTGATAAAACTGGTACATGGTATATTAGATGACATTGAAGCTACTAGTTTGACTACTAAATTATCAAGTGTAATAAATATTCACAATCGTTAAAAAAAATGTGAGATAATTATAACAGATTACAAAAATAAAACCTAAAATTGATATTTAAGCTTGGCGATCAAGTTTCAAATATTTGTTATCCGGCAAAGATTGGTCTCTAAGATATTGGTTTGTTTCTAGCTTCTGATTGTGACATATCAACTTTCCAATCAAGCCCATTGGTTGTAAACTTGTAATCATGATAAAGACGATTGAATGATTCAAGCCATGGTCTAAAAACAAGTTATATGATTATAACAAGAATGGGAATTTAATTAGCAAAAAAGAGGGTTCCATGATTATATTAACATCCAAACAATGGAAGAGTATTTTTGAACATCATAGAAAGTAGTTCTCCATAAGAAGTTTGGAACATCTAAAGTTAAAACAAGAAGAATATAAGAAAACACTTGAATTTATTCCCCACAAGTTGAGAGAACGTTTAAGCTGCAGGACTCTTGACTGCTGCCGGAAGAGACTCGACTTGCTTAGGCTCAAGCTTCTTCTCTTCAGCCGTCTTAAACTTTTCGAGCATCTAAGAGAATAAGAAGCAATAGAATCAGACACAAATGAATTGCATAATAAGCATTAAACACATAGTGGTTGATTATCATGCAAAGAATACACGATATATCAAACAGACAAGAGTTTAAAAGAGATTGTTTGTGGATTGAATCGAGAAAGAACCTTGTTCATTGAGTTTTGAGCCTTGTCCATGGTGTTTTGCATACAAGCCTTGTGTTCATCCCATGAGGAATGCACGAATTCATTCATGTCCTCCTTGAGGCTTGCAAAGAAAGTGGCATTGTCATCCTTGACATGCTTCCTGCAAGAGACCGGTGCAGGTGTTGGAACGTTCTCGGTTTGATTGTTCTGGGTATCCATTATTGTTCCTGTTCCTAGAAAAACAAACACAAGAAATCTCTGTAACAACGATGATGGCGAGAAACTTGCCTTCTCATAATACCTTAACAATGAGTATATATAGATAAGCTTGTAAGCCCTAAGAGAATATTATAGACTTGCTAGAAAAGTTACAATACAAGAGAATAGGAAATATAAAAATATTTACATTATTATATATGAATGATCCAAATTTACATAATTCTTAACACAAAGCAAAACCTAAAATCACCAAGACCAGTTATGTTAATTCGATAATCATCAAAGGACAAAAAACCAATCGAATTCTCAACAACCAAACCATAAGATCCATCTCAGTAAAAAAGAATAGCAATATATTCATGCGAAGAAAAAGCAAATCCAACAACGAATATGCATGATACCCATCAAGTGTTCTATCAAATTCCTAAGAGAGAACAAGCTTCCTTGACGTAAATCCAAACAAAAAATCAAGATTTCTAAAAACTGACGCAGTATCACAAGAAATTCATAAAACAGAGAATTAATGAAGAGAGAATCGTAACTACAAATTACCTAAATCGTAGTTTCGCTTTTCTCTTTCTATTTTCTTTCTCTGCTTTTCTGTTTTCTTTCTCTGCAAGCACAAGGGGAGACAGAGAGCTGACGTGTATATATACACGGTTCTGGGTAACAATCACCTGCGTGTACAACACCCTAGACGCCCTTGGAGAGCAAGTCACTAAACGCTGCGTTTCTAGTTCAATTGAAGTAGCTAAACCTCTCAACGAACCGGAAGGTCTCTATTTACATTTTACACTTTCTTAATTTAACCGTTTCTTCAAATTGGACCCCTTCATTTTTACAAGTACAAAGCTACCCCTTTTCTGTAGTTCATTGTTCTAAATTCATTTTTGACCCCTTAACTTTCATAAAAAGAAAAAACAATCTGTACGAAAGGTCTCTTATTGAACAATGAGTCGTGTGAGATGATCAAGAAAAACAGACAAGCTAACATCATCTGTGAAAACATTACTCTCCCCGGAAAAAGGAGCATTCCCATCCAAAGGATTCAGTTTCGCTAAAAGAAAACGAGCCTGCATAATCACAAAACAAGAGAAAAATTCATAATAAGCAATCAATCTTTCTTCTTCTGAAGAAACATGAGCTGTGATTTTAGTAACTACTCCGGACAGAAAACAAATCAATTACTACGTATTGTGGGTTAGGATATACGTCAAACGAACCTCTAGCTCGGGATAACTCAGCATGAGCAAAGAAGGAGATATACCTGTGAACCATACTGATCGCATTTGACAAGACGTGGAGCGGGAAACCTTTTGCTGATAATTGTGTTCGCATAGTCACGAGGTGATTGTAACAGATGCACAAATGCCTGACACAGAAAAGACAAGGTTTTTGAAGATCAGGCTCTACAAGTTTTTTTATCAGCTTCTCTTTTAAGATGATAAATGATGATACCTCGTGTTCAGGTTGATTTTGGTATCCAGCTTTTCGCCACTGAGCGATTGTACTACCGTGAAATATTACAATGGTGAAGTATGAATCCAATAGTAGGATTCTGTCAGCTGCAATGGATGCCACATCAAGAAGAACTGGTTCTGGTGGGGCATGGAATGAGAAAGAAACAAGTGAAGGTTGAATCATCACAATTGAATTAGAAACATTCTCTCGGTTCAATATCATTCGAAAATATGCTGTTTCATCTGGACTGTTGTTAAAGACCTACAAAAGAATGAGCCCAAAAAGATAGAACTTGCGTTAAACAATATCTCAGTCCATCATGCATTTGTGGGCAGTGAGAACGAGTACCTGAACAAACTGAGACCGGCGCAAGTGAAAGACAAACTGCGGGAGAATTGTTAACTGAGAAGACAAGCTAAAGGAAGAGGGATTGCTTTTCTCGTAATCTCCAAACCGGGAGCATAGATTTATCAAAGCTTTGTCGGCCCACCTTTGGGGATTGAACTCGGGCTGTAAAGAAGAATACATAGTAACCTAAGAAACACTAAAACATGGTATGATCCAGCAAATATTCAGCTTAAGAAATCTAACTAGCTCCTGCGATTCATCAACAAGTACCTGAGTCTCCATTTTGAAAGAAATTAGCCGTGCCATGACTACAGCAGCTGCTTCTTGGTCAAAACCATTACTCAACTCCTACACTCCACAAAGCAAATTTTAAGGAATAGTTAGAGACCATAGCTATATGCAGAGAGAATCAGGATCAGTCTAGCCATGCACAGAATGACTGAAGAATTCTCAAACCTGTCTTTGAATCACTACTTACAATTAACCGGATAACTAATTCTCATGACAGTAACATAAAGATGAAATATGGCATATAGTTCCACAATTTAACATGCTTGGCAACTCATTTCTCTTTTCTAAATTCTCATATACATAAACCAATCATATTGAAGTGGTAGTAGTATATAAATGTTATAAAAATATCATCCCCAACTGCATCCAGTTGCTACCCCTACTAAAGACTGTATATCCACAACATATTAATCAAAACTTGCCTGTAAGCTTTCAGTTCCCATTACCCATCTTCTTGAAAGAGTTGTAACCCGGAGTCTTGTTTGACCATTTGAGTGCTGATAACTGCAAAAACATAAATGTTGTAAGCAGAAAGTGTGTCTACCTCTCTACGCATAACACACACAACAATGATTTACATGGAAAACTTCAAATCTCTTACTATGTTAAAAATTGGAAGAAAAACTGATTGCTCTGCGACTGCAAAACAACGTCAGGTGTATCCCTTTTAGCAACTTCAAAAACCAAACATATGGAAGTGTTTCTATCGAGGCCACACATCTTCCATGCGCTTGTGAGTCCCTGACCGATGACTGTGTCAGAGCTTAATGGTCCTTTCTGGAAACAATCATCAGAAAAGTAAACTTATTAATCACAACAAGCTTAAAGAAAAATAGATTCATGCACAGTTTTAAATTATACCTTTTCGAGAGATGCGCAAGGGCCAATAATTCCCTGAACTTTGATATCCTTTGAGCAGTTAATTTCAAATATACCACTGTTAGAGAAACAAATCATCAGAAACAACTAACTGAAGCTGAACATCTCAGATAAGAGATTATTTACTTTCAAAAAAGAAAGCATTCGCGAAATTTAAGTAAGCCATTACCATGAGGAAAAGCCTAGATCATTTTCACCTGACTGAAACACACGCCTGAGAGATTCCTTAAATACGGAATGGCCAAAACTTTCAGCAAGCACAACAAATCCACCAGTCTGCTCAACTGGAACTTTCAGCTCAGCAATGCCAACCTGTAGATGGACAGATTAAACAAAAAGATAGCTACAAAACAAGAAAAACATTACTAACATCCAATCACCTGATCAACAGAACTCGCAAATACATCAAGAATATGGCCTTGATGAACAAGTTGCTTTGCCAGCCCTTGATAGAACTCGACGGCTTTGTCATAATATGGAGCAGAGTCCTTATCAATATCCTTATGAGACCGAATCGGTTCAGAAAGCTCCCGAGAAACAATCTAGACAAAACAAAAAAAGATCATGAGCTAGTACCGAGTTTCCATTAACGGATATGATAACAAAGAGAAAAGACTTACAGCTCCAGGTCCTTGAGTGGAAGGTCCGCCAATAAAAGCCATGATTCTAGCAGCAGAGCCAGGAAAGCAAGCTCCTAAGAGACCAGCAGCGATACGAAGAGCAACACCAGTGCACCTAGCAGGTCGGTGATCAGCTGCAACAGGCCAGGGGTTGCTTCCCAGCTCCTCAAGAACCTAAGGCAGTAAGCAATTGGAGTTAACAGATGAACACAAAGTTGAATCTAAGAGAAAATGAAATTACGAACAGAATGAAGAGTAAACTGGCAATCGGAGACTGGTAACAGAAAGCGTGTAATGTCTTGGGATGAGAGACCATCTCGAGCACCGGCGATGACACCGGAAGAAGGTTTAGGGTTCTTGACGAAGAAACTGAGCTGATCCAAGAGCTGGTCTTTGGTACAGTCTTTGTTTCCATGGAAGAAGTAGGATTTGGTACAGTGTGGGAATCCAAGCTCGTAAACGCGGACTAACGAATCGAAGGTGATAAGACCGACGATGGAGGAATCGGGAAGAAGATCTAGAGCTTGGAAGAGAGACGATTTGAGGAAATCGAGTTCTTCAGAGATGACGCAAGTGTCAACGACCAAGAGGAAAACAGGAGGAGAAGGAGGAGAAGAGAAGGAATTGCAGAGATACTCGACGGTTGTGGAATGAGGAAAAAGCTCCGGCGGGAGATTGTTATCGGCGATTGAGGAGTAAGTCGAGGGGAAGGGATTTCGATTGAAGCAGAAAGGGCAACCCCAAACGCAAGCGGAGAAATCGACGACGGAGTAAGGGTTTAAGACGGATCGACAAGTCCGGCAACGGAGAGGAGAGTAAGGGAGGAGAAGAGAGTGATCGGTGGAAGAGAGGAGAGGTTTGAGAGGTGTGTAAATGGCGGAAACTGGAATTTCAGAGTCGATGATCGATTGTTCCTTGTTCGTTGCAACGGGGATGATGTTCCATGGCATTCTAACACCATCTTGAGCTGCCAGCTCTCCAAATTCCGCCATTCTTGGAAAACGTCTCTCTCTCTAGTTATCGTTTTTCAACACCAACTGTTCGATTAAATGCCTAAAAGAAGAATTTCATACAAAGAATCGTAACTTCCCTCAAAATTTACGATGGTTGATTTTTTGCAATTTGATTTATCAGATAAAAAAATAACTTCATTTCTAGCACAACAAACTTGAAACTAGAAAATCCAAATCAAAACAAACACACACAAGAACAATAACCAAATACAATTCCTTGAAGTTTTTACAAACATACGGAAACAAAGAGAGCAAGAAAGAAAACAAACAAACAGTCATCGTTCGTGGAAAGTTGTTCAGGGTTTTGGATCGCCTGATCGTGACCAGTCTACAATCGATTCGTCACCAGCTTCTGCTTTACAACAAAAGGTTTTAGTTATACAAACAATCATTCGCTGATTGATTCATGTATTAAAGTACCTTTTCCAGGAACGATTATGACGGGAGCGGATTTGCAATTGTGGAAACAATGCTCGCTTACACTCCCTTGAAGCATGCTGCAGAAGGAAAATCATCGAATCAAGACAACAAAAATGAAGACATGGATAGCAACTAGTATATCTAACCTTCTAACTAAGCTCCGGCCTCGTGTGCCCATGATTACAGCCGCAGGTTTCACTCTCTCTGCTTCCTTGCAGATTATTGTACCAGCATCGCCTTCAACAACACGAGCCACACTCTTCACCTAAACATAACAAATCAGTATCAAGCTATAAATGCAAAATGAGATAACTTAGCAATTTCTCGGATAAAAAACATACCATGGCAACTTGAAACGCCTCAACAGCGAGTTTCTCCATGAGGGCTTGGCTCATCTCATACACAACATCATTCTTCACACCTATGAGGAAAATCAAAATCCGAATTTTAGATCTGGAAGTAGCATTGACTCATAAGATGGAGAAACCGAACGAACTTGAGACGGCGTGAACAAGGTGAAGAGTATCGGCGAGGCGGCAGAAATGAACGAGAGCCCAATCGAAGGCGTGTTTGCTGTTGGGACCATGATCAACGGCTACGATTACATCTCTTCCTCTTCTTCTCTCACCCTTCTCTCTCTCTAGCTCCGGCTCCTGCACCACCGGAATCAACGACGGTAACACCACTTCCCTGAAACTGTACTCTTCATCTTCCACCAACGGCTCCATCTCCGTATATTACAAACAAAACAACTTGAGTTTCGATTTATGGGTTTTGGTTTCTGGGTCTTCGTGGGTTTTAGTTTGATTGGATTTTGGGATATTAATGGAAGTTGCGTGAAAGAGAAAATGATTTTTAATTTGGTTGCTTTTGACGCGTTACGATTTTTCATGCGGGTTTTGTGTCGGCGGCTTTCGAGAGGAAACAATAATAGTAAGACCACCTTTTCGGATCAACTTGACTGTGTGCGGATTGGATCGTTTTAGATCTTTACTTCTTTTGTACCTCCTTCTTTTAGAGGAGACTATTAACCGTGTGCTTTTTTTTGCTCCCAACACTACAATGATTCAATGAAGGTAGATTTACAACAATCCTTTTCGACTTCATTAGTTTTTTTTTAAAGCAGAAGTCAATATTTAGATTACATGTTATGGCGTTTACCACGACACCCATATTTGTTGCAAGTTACTCAAGTGCTTTCATAGATTATCTAGTACATTTGGGAGTATATATCATACATTAATATTAATTTGGAGTAATACTTAAAAGGAAATTTAGCATGTACATTATGTTGTGTACCTAGAATTAAACATTTAAAGTTAAATAAATTATAATTTAGTATCTAACAGTTTTTTTACATAAAATTCCGATTATAAGCATAAGTAGTATTTATATTTATATAGTTGACTATCAATGGGTATTGTCTATTTATATATTATAGTGAACTATCATTTACATGTATGTTTAATATAGTGAACTATGTAAGTTTTCATAGTTGATTACAACTACTCATTGTGTCTTTGTCTCCTTTACAAAGAATTATGTATAAATATAGTGAACTATTATAGTAAATTAACATATATATTTAGTAGACTATTGATATGCTCAAATTAACCCTAAATTACTCTCTCAAATTAAGAGATCAATTGCAGTATTTAAGGTATCGAAATCCACAGGGAATCAAAAACACAATAGATTATTAAATTCAGATTATGCTAAGCAAGATGATATGAATAAAAGTAAACAGAGCAAATTAAACAGTTGTGAAATCAATTAAAAGAAAAGTCATGCACAGGAAAATCGCAGATGAATCAGAATTGCTGATAATAAATAAAGATAGGATTGTGAAGCGCAGTTCTTAAACATGAACACGAATATAAAATCAATCAACTTTCGCTGAAGAGATTATCTATGTCTAAATCCTAGAAAGCCAACTTTCGTTGCGAATCCTAATAATCTAAACAAACATTAAAGTTAAAGTTCAATTGTTCACAAAACCTTAAACCAAATTTCTTTGTGAGAAGGAATTTTGCTCATCAAAGATTAGATCAAGTAATCAATAAAACTGTCGTTTCTATTAATTATCCTAAGATCAGATTTCAGGCCATGAATCTAAAATCAGCAATAAACACAAGTCAAGATGAAGAACTTCTAAAGATATTAATCCTAGTAATTAAATCAGATCTAGCAACTCATCAAACACCTTTGAAAATCCCTTAACCTAATAGGGTAACTACTCATACATAATCAAAGAAGAAACCATATTATTAATTGAAGATATCTCTTTAAAGTAGATAAAATAAATCATAAGCCTAAACAATGTCTGTAAAAACGTATTTATAAGACTCCTAAACCGACTGAAAATATAAAAGTAAACATCTGGAACTTCTGGGCAAAAACGGCAAACTTCTGAAATCTGATTTTCTGAGTTCGCGCAGGGTGTCGATCGACACCCATGGGGTTGTGTCGATCAACACCAACCTCTGAAATTATTTCTTCACTTGATCAAGTCGACGTCTTCTTCTACAATGCTCTAAAACTCCCAGTAAACATCTTTTATGCTCCAAACGTCTAGAAACCTGTAAAGACATTAAAACACAAGCAAAACACCACAAAGACTCTATATATTGGACTCATTTCATGGCCTAAAATGGGTAAAAACCATGATATATCAACTCCCCCAGACTTAGCTTTTTGCATGCCCCTAAGCAAAACAGTTGTTCTCACTCCTTTAGAATCCACATACCTTGCTAAGTCAATGGTAGTACTTCGATGTGTCCCTAGAAGCTTAGCATTCCTCCAGATTAGATCCAAACCCCTTAGAGAATCTCAGACTTTCAGCTGCAAACCCCTTTCATTATTTAAGTGCGGTCTCATCGAGAGAATATCGATCGCTGGACCTTCTAGATTCTTTCACTTCCTTTAATACTTTTCTTGCGTTTCACCCTCTCTCTTCCCTCCGAAACTGTTTATCCAATTAAGGATATCATAGAGATGCATGCCCTTTTTGAACTTTTTCTTCATGATTTTTTTTATTTTTCGGACTTGCACTTTTCTGATTGAACTACACTTTTCAGTAGACTTTTTTATTATCTTGGCATCTCTATGATTTCATTACTATTGGTTCTTGTGGAGACAGGGTCATGAGGCTTTTTCTTAGATCTAGGACACTTGTATTCATCATTTGGGAAGAAATTTTAGAGCAGTCCGTCCTCGCTTTCTTGTGTTTGGAAACTGAATCAAGTCTTGCGATTTCCAACGCCCAAGACAAAAAAATAGAGTTGATTAAGGGCGGGGTCTGCAACATCCTTTCTGGCGTTCTCCAGAAATCTAAACTCGCTCCGTTAAACCGATCTACTTCCAGTTACCCACCTTAGTAAAACCAACCAACTTGCATTGTAATGGTCCTTGAGTGATGTTCAAAGCAAGTAGAAGGGGAGTTTTTGACCCAAAATTTTAAAAAACTGACTCATAAAACTCAAAATAAAACACATAATTAGCAACTACCTCCCCCAGACTTAAACGACACTGTCCCCAGTGTTATTAAGCCTAAGATTGGTGAAAGAAAGGATAATAAAATGAAACAAATTGAAAAACAAATGAAATTGTTACCTATTGGGGGTGGTGTCGATCGACACTGGTAAGCGTGTCAATCGACACCCATGATTTTTGTCCGATCGATCAAACAGATCGATCCACTGTTCCTTCGCAATTTTTTTTTTTTCAAAGAAGAATCTATCAACACGTAAACTAAAAATAAAAGTTAGTAATAAAAGAAAATTTAAAACGAAAATAAAATACGTACCAGTGGGTTGCCTCCCACTAAGCGCTTGTTTTCAGTCCTTTAGCTTGACTGTGTTGAGGAACTTAGATGTCTGGAGGATCTGCACTTTTCCATGAAATGATTCCAGGAAACAGTTTCTGCATCTTTTGCACCATCATCTGAACGACTGCTTTGCCTTTGTCTTTTAGCTCTTGAGGTACGATAATTCGCATCTTCGCGAAAGGTTTTGAGGTCCTTGTACGTTCCTTAGAAATTCCTGCAGATTCATTAAAAGAAAAACCAAGACTTGCACAAGAAACTCGATGCTTGCGTTAGCGCGTAACATCTTTTTCAACTTTTAAATCATTGATGAAATGAGGAGAATTAGAATTAAGTGTAGGAAGTGCGCACCTTTGCTCTTTGGAATGAGTGTGGGCTGGGAGAAGTGGAATGATCTGTTCAACAACAGATGAAGGAGTAGATTTCAACTCCTTGCTTGAGTCTTCATCCTCTAAAATCTCCACAAAAACATTTTGACCATCGATGATGGATTTTTTCCTTGTGTTATCCATGTCAAAGTCTATGACAATATCACCGAGATCAAGCTTGATCTTCCTTTTTCTTACATCGATTTGACCACCAGCAGTAGCTAAAAATGATGTTCCCAAAATAAGAGGGTCTACAGGTTCATCATCATACTTCAAAACCACAAAATCCGCAGGAATTATGCAATCTTGAATTTTAATTGGCATATCCTCTAGCACTTCTTCTGGAAATCTCCTGGAACGATCGGCTAATAGAAGAGACATTCTGGTTGCCCTAAAATCAGTCATCCCAAGTTCAATAGCAACAGAAAATGGCATTAAGTTAAATCCCGATCCTAAATCACAAAGAAAGTGAGGAAACTGCCATGTTGATATGAAACAATTGAGCACGAAGTTTCCTGGATCCGGAAGCTTTAATGGGATTCTGCTCTGAATCATTGCGCTAACTTCATCGGAGACAACCACCTCCTTCTTCTTCTTTTTTGAAACAGGAGCTATGTTCAAGAGAATCGCCCTGATATCTCTAGTCAGCTATGCATCTTTCTTAGGACTAATACCATTTGCTGCAAGTCGCTTGATGTATCTTCTGAGCGTATGTGAAAGCTTAACCGTATCAATAAGAGGCATCTCCACCATGATCTTATCAATAATCTTCTTGCAAATCTCCTCATCAATATCCTGTTTCAACCTTCTAGCTCTGGGGATTGGAACCTTGGGCTAGTAGACTTTCTCCTCTGAATTAATCGCAATCGACGCAAAATCTGGATAAGTCGGGGTCGGGTGTCGATCGATACTCCCAGGTAGGTGTCGATCGACACTAAGCTCTTTTGTAGTTCTGAGTTGATAATTCATGGGGTGTCGATCGATATACTCCCTGAGTATTGATCGACACTAGCTCCAGATTTCCAGAATCGCAATTTTCTTCTAGTGTATATCGATGCTCTACTGTAGTGTCGCTCGACACTTGCTCTGTAGTCCTAAAGATTTCTTCAAACTCATCGAAATAACCGTCTTCTTGAGTCAGAACAGCATTGCACGAGCTCATGGGGTCTGCATCAGTCTTCGCAGGAAAAAACACCTCTTGCCTCTTGATTGATCCAGCAGTTTGAGCGACCTGAACATCCAGCTTCTTCACATGAGTGCTTAGCGCTGAAATCTTTCCATCAAATCCTGATATATAGTATCCATCTTTCCATTAAAGCTCACAGTCATCTTCTGCTGCCCTTCTAGAAGCTGCTCTACCATATTCTTCACCTCGTTGTGCTGCTCAAGAGGCTTCTGGTAAGACAAAGATCCGTAGTTCCTATTGTAGTTACTACTCTGGAAAGGTTTATGATAGGACAAACCATAGCCTTGCTGATTGTTGAACTTTTGAGACCTACTCCCATAGATGTAGTTGACATCCTCTTCTGCTGTCTCAACCTCTTGAGAAAACTGGACCAACTTCTTGCCTACTAGGATAATTCGCATAGAATCGAGCTTAGCGTTCACTTCAGCCAACTGCTTACCACCATCCTTATTTGTCGCTCATCTGCTTCCTCTCAAAATTGGCGTTTTTAGTGTTGTTGCTAGAAGCCAAGTTCTCGATAAGAACTACTATATTTTTTGGATAGTTGGTGTTGAAGTTTCCACTGCTTGCAGCATCCAACGTCATTTGGTATCTCCAATCCACTCCTCTGTAGAATATTCCAAGCAACTGCACATCGCTGAACCCATGGTAAGGATAGTCTTTCTGATAGGACTTTAGTCGCGTCCATGCATCCCTGAATGCTTTTGTTGAACCTTGTTTGAATGAAACAATCTTCGTCCTTAAGTCCTCGGATCTTGCGTCATCAAAGAAGTTGTTCAAGAACCCGTTCTTGGTGTCCTCCCAAGTAGTCAGCGATCCTGGTTCTAGCTGCTTCAGCCAGTAAGAAGCATCCCCATTAAGAGAGTATGGGAATAACTTACAGAAGAGATAGTCGTTGTATACTCCATGGGCCTTGATGCTAGAGGCTAAATTCTGAAAGTTCTCGATGTGGTCCATCAGATGCTCATGTGGAAGACCATGAAAGGGGTGTTGAGCGACTAAGTTGAAGTAAGCTGGCTTCAGCTCGAAGTCATTCATCTAAAAAAGAGGTTGACGAATTGCAGCTCGATTCGCGTAGAACTGGTCATGACGGTTGTAATCTGCCAGTTTTTAACCTCGCGCAGCATTCGCATTGTTCTCAACATATTTTGTGGATTCTGGACCTGGTGTCGATCGACACTAGGTGGTTGGTGTCGAGCGACACCAGGTGGTTGGTGTCGAGCAACACCCTCAATTTCTTCACGTCGCTCCATAGGTGCTTAGGGTAGCTCGACACCTGCTTCATCCTGTCGATCGTCACCTGCCTCCTGAATCGCCACATTCTCCTCGACTAATTACAGTACCATCATCGTTGATCCGCTGTCCTTCCTCGTTGTATGTCAACCTTGCCAGACCACGTAGGATTCCATCTTCTCCTGGTCTCAGTATCAGATGTTCTCTAGCAGCCATTCTTGCTGCTCTTCTGTTCTCACGTTCTAAACGTGCAAGTTCCTAAAGACCGTATCCAACCAGTTCCTTTTCTTGGTTGCTTCTAGTATCAGGCATACACCTGAAACGCAAAACAAAAAGAGATAAAAAAAAACTATAAAGTAAAACAAAAAATAAAAAGCACTTAGACAAAATCCTAATGGTAAATATCTAATGGCGTTGATTCCCCTGCAACGGCGCCATAATTTGATCTGCTCAGATTAACCCTAAGCTAATCTCTCAAATTAAGAGATCAATTGCAGTATTTAAGGCATCAAAATCCACAGGGAATCAAAAACACAATAGATTATTAAATTCAGATTATGCTAAGCAAGATGATATGAATAAAAGTAAACAGAGCAAATTAAACAGTTGTGAAATCAATTAAAAGAAAAGTCATGCACAGGAAAATTGTAGATGAATCAGAATTGCAGATAATAAATAAAGATAAGATTGTGAAGCGCAGTTCTTAAATATGAACACGAATATAAAATCAATCAACTTTCACTGAAGAGATTATCTATGTGTAAATCCTAGAAAGCCAACTTTCGTTGCGAATTGTTCACAAAATCCTAAACCAAATTTCTTAGTGAGAAGGAATTTCGCTCATCAAAGACTAGATCAAGTAATCAATAAAACTATTGTTTCTATTAATTATCCTCAGATCAGATTTCAGGTCATGAATCTAAAATCAGCAATAAACACAAGTCAAGATGAAGAACTTCTAAAGATATTAATCCTAGTAATTAAATCAGATCTAGCAACTCATCAAACACCTTTGAAAATCCCTAAACCTAACAGGGTAACTACTCATACATAATCAAAGAAGAAACCATATTATTAATTGAAGATATCTTTTAAAAGTAGATAAAATAAAGCATAAGCATAAAAAATGGCTGTAAAAACGTATTTATAAGACTCCTAAACCGACTGGAAACATAAAAGTAAACATCTGGAACTTCTGGGCAAAAATGGCAAACTTCTGAAATCTGATTTTCTGAGTTCGCGCAGGGTGTCGATCGACACCAACATCTGAAATTCTTTCTTCACTTGATCAATTCAACGTCTTCTTCCGCAATTCTCCAAAACTCCCAGTAAACATCTTTTATGCTCCAAACGTCTAGAAACCTGTAAAGACACTAAAACACAAGCAAAACACCACACAGACTCTATATATTGGACTTATATCATGGCCTAAAATGGGTAAAAACCATAATATATCAACTATCATTAGGTATTGTCAAATTATGTATATTATAGTGAACTATTATTTATTATAGGGAACTATCCTTTACATGTATGTTTGACATAGTGAACTACGTAAATTTGTTATATTATAGTGAAATATCCTTTACATGTATATTTGATATAGTGATCTTTGTAAATTTGTATAGTTGACTATAACCATAACGCCCGTAAACCAACAATGTGATTTTTGGTACGTGTGTCGATCGACACACTCGATCGCCACAACCTTTTCGTGTCAAAATTGGGTTGACTTTTAATTTTTTGGTTTTGTGCGGTTTGGGTTATGGGAACCATAGGTCGTGTTTATAAACATGGGAGCCGCGTTTCAGAACATAAGTTCTAAGTAGAAAAGGGAGAAAAGAGATTGTGAGTGAGTTTTAGGGATTTTGGGGTTGTTCATAAGCTTGATTAGTGGATTGTAGAGTAAAAGTTGGAATTGTGTTGTCAATCTAACAAGAAGAGGACGAAAATCAGGCTCGTGTGTTTGAGAAGAGTCTAAATTTGTGGCTGCCCCTTCTTTGATCCTTAATCTATTCCCTAAGCCAAGCTGAGTGCGTGATCATGGCTTATATGGGTAATGGAATGATGTTTTTGTTGTGTTTTGTTGATTTGTGGTTTGTGTGAATACGGAATCATATTGTCTATGTGAATACGTGCTGTTTTGGTGTCTCTTGGATTTTTAACGTGCAGGGATCGAATCGACGCAGGCGAGAATTGAACCAGAGAGGAGAAAGTTTGATTTTGGCCATCTGCAGTCATGTGTCTATCGACACCAGTGTTATGCGTGCGTCGATCGATACCCTCCTGGTGTCGATCGACACCAATCTAAATCGTGTTCAATTTTGGTGATTGTTATTGTTGCTGAGTATTTTGTGTAGTAATTGTTCATTCCATATGCATGTGTGTATAGTTGTTGATGGAATGACCGTCTCACTAAGTATTTATGAAATACTTACGCATCTCGTTTTTTCTATGATGCAGGTAAAGATAAAATGTGATTGTGGAATCATGGCAAGGAGAAGAGGATGATTATGACTTGTTTTATGTTCGTGTTGAGTTAGAACCTGGTGTTTAGGTTAATAGCATAGTATGGAATTGTTATACTGGAATGATTGTTTTGATTGGAAGTGATTTGTGGATTTATATGTCTTATTTGCTGGTTTAAGTGTTTATGAGAATTTTCGCTGGTTTGCTTGGTTTTGTGTGATTGACATTGAGGATTATTATTTATGGACATAATAATCTGAGTCAATTAATTAATTAATTAAAAAAATTGGGCTAGGTTGTTTCAATAACTACTTATTGTGCCTTTGTAATTAAGAGCATTTTTGTCCAATTAAATCAACAATTTGTTATTCACCTAATTTATATTTTTTGCATGTTTCTCACCTAATTACATGTTTAAAATATAATATTCACCTAATTAACCCTACTTATATATATATATATATATATATATGATGTATAACAACGCATACCATTTTTATTTTGAAAAGAACTTGGTTACAAAATATTATTCTCCATTCTTAAAATGTTTCACTTATTTTTTGAATATACAAACATAAGACTGCATCGTGGAACTCTTCCCCGAATCATATTAGAAATTTCTGAATGTAGGTTGTTGAACAGCTGATGGTGAAGTTGCAAAACTCTTGCTCGAACGGTGTAGAATATGATCCATAAGTTGTTAGAAAAAGGCTTTCTAAATGTGTAGTCCTTTGTTTTTTTTCCTTAGGTCACATCTTCTTTGAATATGGCGGATCATTCGTGAAGAGATCGAAATCTCTAAATGCAAATCATGTGTAAGTACCAAAAATCCTTGCAAAAACACTCGAAATTACTTGTTAAATGCATCTTTAAGCTAGGTTCCCAATACAAAAGTAATAAACAAAATTCTAAAACTTCGAATACAAGTAAAAAGAAATTAGATAATAAACAAATAAATTCAATAATGAATCCAAAGTCTGTAAAAGCGATCATCCTAAGTGAAAGTAATGAAATGATAATTGTAAGATGTGTAAATCATTCAAAAATCAAACTAGTCAAACCAAAACTTGAAAAGTGAAATGTGAAAATTAAAAAATCAAATAAATTTAATTTTAGAAAATCACAATTTAAAAATAATTTTGGTTATGAAAATAGTTAATTTTAATTGAAAACCAAATTTTGAATGAATTGAAAAAGAATTCTGTTTTTTTTTTTGTCAACAGCATAAGACTCTTTTACCACCACCCGGTTACCCAAGCCGGTGGTTGAGAGCCTACAAAAGAAACATTATGGTCAACTATGCGTACACAATTCGCCAGCTTGTCTGCCCGTGAATTACGTGTGCGCGGAATAAGGGACAACGTGAAGTAGGGACTTCTTGACTTTACTCACTCGATTTTTATCCTGCTGAAGGTTGACCATATGGGCAACGTCAGCCTTTGAAACACCACCTTTAAACAATGAACCAGAAAAGCTAATATCTTCGTTAATCAGTCTTAACATGCAATCCACCTTATCATTTTCCTCCTCATCCGACCGAGTAAGTTCACTTTCATCGATATCTATATCCCCAACACCAGGGATAATAGAATCAACAACAACCTGGAAACAAAACACACCAAATTAAATTACTAAATTTACTTTGTAATAAAAATTTGAATTAATAAGTTATTTAATAAAAAAATTTATGGAGCACTCTACATTTTATTACCTTGTAACTATATATCATTACATAGAAATGTTACCCGGTTACACATGTTGTTAACCGGACTAAAAGTATTATTAACATAATAACTTATGAAATATATAAAAAAAGGGGGTTAGCTAGCTAACATACTTGTTGTCGAATAATAAGTTAAATAAAAGACATGGAAATACTTAAAGAATATTTTTAACCCATATCCATAAACCAATAATAACCAATACGCATATAATTACCTCCTCGGCCTCATGTAGCTCCCTTGCATAAGCAGGACTGAGACATATTTTCCTATCCACAGCATCATCCTTATCACCTTCTCCTTCAGATTCAGAAGATGAAGTAGTATTGGATTGTACACCTTCTAATAATACAGGAACATCTTCCACCATTACGAGTTGCAAATCATGCACAAACCCTTTTACAGCTATAGTGTTATGGGAAAGAATGGACTCGTTTTTCTCCTTGATGCTACTGACAAGCATTTCAAAGGCTAATCTCTCCCAAGGATAAATAAAAAAAGCAGCCAAATCGACAATTACATCCACATGTTCTTTTACAATCTTGGGATTATGAGTGGTTGGCATCAATACAGATCCCAACAAAGCCAAACATCCATATTTAACCCTCATCTCGGGGTCGGTAACGGTATTCCTCTTCAACATCTTGATCACCGAAGAAACAAACACAAAATCCAGCTTGCCAAAGAGGGAAGGCCAGTATGGAGTTGAATTCAGGTTGTTAATCAGCCAAGACTTGGATTTCTTAGGGAGCTTCGCACACGGTAAGCCGGTAACAATAGCAAATTCTCTCAAAGAAAATCTGACTAGTCTGCCCGCAAATAAAATCTAGATCTCGTGTTTCTTCTTTACATTTAGCTAACGTGATATTAAAAACCTCCCAAACCGACCGGAATAAGCAGGCAACTCAGCGACAGAAACAAACTTACCGAAAGTCGACCTCTGAATGGTGTCTCTTTCACCTTCATCATTCATGACAGCTGTGATGCCATTAGACGGACCGTAAGAAGTAACCCTAATCCCAACAGGTTCCTTGCCCAGAGTAAACATCCGCGAAGGTAATTCAGTAGATTCTTCCATTAAAACCCTCTAAAACGCAGAGAAAATAATCAAATTCCGAACCAGATCTTAAACCCCCAAACCACAACTTCCACACCCAAGCTCCCAAAATTTAAAAAAATATTGAAAAACCAAACACTCTCTCACACAATACCCACAAATTCAAAGAATCCCATCAATTATAGAAAAACTTGCAATCGTTCTTAAGATAACTGTTTGTGCAAAATTTAACCGAATTAAAAGGAAACAGTACTACGGAATGTCGAGAATAGATTTGCTTTATTGATCAATGAATTTCGTTGCGAGTTACAAAGAATCAATAAAGAAATCGGAAGGAGACGATCTTGTCGTAGGCAAGGACAAAACGTGTCTCTCGTCGTAAGGTAGTGGCTAGAGTTTTTTATGTATAGGGTTTTTGTGTGCAGGTTGTCCTGATCCCGTCTTGTATTGGACCTTGTATTTATAGGTTTTGTAAATCCTAATTATTATTGACATTACGTCGGTCGAAAGACGTTATGTCGGCCCAAGGACGTTACGTCGGCCCAAGGAAGTTATGTCGGTCCTTGTTATACTTCACTTAGGAATAGAAAGGTTGAAGGTTAAGGTCGTTGGTCGATCAATAAATCGGACCTCGTCGTTGGTAGCCTATCTTGCAGTGTCAACATTTGTGACCTTCTTGGCTGCAATGACATGGTCAGTACCGTGAACTGTGACTTCTTTCTCTTCGGTAGAGATTGCCTAAAGCTCCGTGAAGCTCAGGATTTGGTAGCGACAGACGATGCAGGTCATGCACCTGTCTAATCTTCAACCCATGAACTAAGTTATAGTGATGAAATATATGAGAATTTATTTTACCCAACAGTTTGCCCCCTACTCTTCAATTTCTAAAATAGAATTTGTAGAGTAACTTGTTCGTGTTGCCGTTGGCACTAATAAATATTGACGCTCTAATTCATAACCTTTTGTCGATATTTGATCATTATCAAATTAAACAATGTAGCAACACAAATCGTTGCCATTATCTTCTTACGGCAGGTCCATGATGTACCTTGTCGTATATTAGATAAAATGAAAGGCATATAGCAAAGATAATACAAAATTATCTTGCGGACGTGACGTGTTGAATAATGACAAAGTTTTTGTCTTTGTAGTGGGTTATGGCGTGTGTGACTTCATTTTCTTCCGCTCTTTGTTTTTATTTTACGTACATTACCTTCGGACGAGGGTCATGATTTTGCTACATGTATGGGACCTACGAAGAGTAAAATGGTTGAAAGGGGGTTGCACGTGTCTTGGTTTTTCCTTAGTTAATTGCACTTCATGTCTTTGCAATTCTTATTTTTGCAGGTGACGTTCATCTTCTCCTTGCAACGCAATCTACACTTGCTGTTATTTAATATTAAATATATAATATGAGTGAGACAGACCTTACTTTCCTCTTTCTTCATTGTCATAACACGTGACCTTGCTCTCTTTTTTTTACTCTTCCTTATTGACAAGTCCATGATCTGCGTCCCTCTCTCTCCCTTCTAATACTATCACGTTTCTGAAGTAGTAAATGGTCCCACATTCTTTTGGGCCACGACAAATTCCAAAGCCCAATAAATTGTTATTATTTCGGTCCAAAAATGAATTATTATAGGTCAAATGGTTTCTTCCCTTCCTCTTGCTCCGACAGAGTTTGCGGCGCTTCCAACTGCTGGTAAAATTCATAACTTGATTTTTTTTCTTTAAAACTAGGTAAACTTCAGTGGCTCAAATAGAGCTTCACGTTCCTTCGTTTGATCTATTTTCCATTTAGGATTTTTTTTGATGAGAGTGTGTTATTCAAGCTTTGTGATCATCTCATTCGGTGCTTGTAGGTTTATCGTTATACCAAAAGAAGCAAGGCTCAAATTTCTAGTCAATGAACTTTCTAATTTCTTGTTTTAATTGCAGTGTTTGCACAAATCTTTCCTTTCGGTAGCTTTTTACACCGATGTGCTTTTCATACACTCATTACCAGCTTGTAGATTAAAAAGATTTGGCTCCTAGCCTGACATTTGTCGTTTTTAGTACGGTAACAACCCTTTATAATGCTCTAATTTCTTATATGTGTGAAAGCTCATAGCTTGTCAATGCTCATACATCTCTTAATCTCGTCATCTTTTGACTAGGGATTATATGGCTAGTGGTTCTGGTGCATTGGGAAGTCCTTTTTTTTTTGAGTCAGACGTTAGTGATCCGGAGAGTGATTACAATGATGGATTTGAGGATGGTCAGGATAGTGTGACAACATTAGTTGAGTATGTCGAGTCGCATTTCCCTTATGCTTTTCATATGCAGCGACCTATTCTTATGTCATGAATTAGGCCTAGACACAAACGTAGACGCACGTCTGCGCCATTAACAGCGTTTTGTGACTATCCAATATCCGTGTTACAAGAGCATGATGTTCATGCTATGAGGGCGATGTATAACATTCAAGAATCTGTGATTCTTAGGGTTCCATCGATGACTGAAAGAGCTCATAACTCTGGCCCGGATGAGATCGTTGTTTATGAAGCTTACTTTGCTTTAGGCATGCGTGAAACAGTGCATCTTCTAATTGCAAAGGCTGCAAGTTTCTTTGGTATTTCCCCTGGTCAGTTTATTCGCGCTGCGTGGAGGGTACTTACTGCAATACAAGTCCTTGGCGAGTTCTCAAAGGTGGATATTGGAATGGATGAAATCCTTTTTGCATACTTCTTCAAGGCTCATCCCAATGAATCGAGTAGATGTATGATCCAACCTCGGCCTGGGAGTTTTCCTCTCGTTTATGATCTAGACAAAGATGATATTAGGCATTTACCTTATGAGAAAGAGTGGAGAAGCAAATACATGTTTATGAACGTGGGTTTTAACCCTCGTTTTTCGATTAATTGGTTCTTTAGAGGTAGAATCTTGCTCTCTTTGGAAAACATTGCTTATTTTCTCTGCTAATATCTATTGTTCTTGTTGTGCAGATTTTAGCTATCCACGAGTTGATAAGGGAGAAAACGGAGCTCTTGCGTTAATCGCACGTCCGAGACTGGCACGTTCAACTTGTTTCTTAACCAGCACCTTTGCTTTGGAGAGGAGCTTAATTTGGGTTTAGTTTCCTATACCTCTACACCCTCTTTTTTGTGTGAATATCTTATTTCCATATAACCATTCTTGATCTTCACTTCATAGGTCATATGTCGTTCTTTGATATACCCGACGGAGATGAGGCCTTTGCAGCATATTAAGATGCCATGGATGACAGTGTACCTATGGGACCTCAGGAACTAACATCCCTCGAAGATCCAACGGTGTCAAAAGCAGCTCAAAAGCATCCAGCCTCTGCGAATGTACGTTATCATCTTCCTAGGCACTCTCGGAGAAAAGCTGCAGGGCCATCTTCTTGTGATGACCTGCTAACCGTCACTGTACGGAACTCAACCAGAGGTCATTCCCTCAAGATGTTGATGGTTACTCTAAGCTTAGTTACGACAAAGTGCTTGATGAGTCGCAGTCTTATCTTCTCAAGGTAACGTCTCTCTTTCATGACATGGTTTATCAATCTAAGTAATTGTTGTAGTTGATGAGATTGTCATTCTTATTTTCAGGTGATGTGAGTTTGCCATTATGCGCGGACAGCGCTTAGCGCTTCCCAGAGGGAAGTGAGGGCTCTCACCAACTATCTTGAGAAGATGAAGGTGGATTCTCGATCAGAGAAAGAACTTCACAAGACGGCTCTTGCCGTGAAAGAGGAAGAATACCAGCTTATGAAGAAGGACTTTGAGGAGCAGTTGGATGCAGCTAAGAACACTGAGGGGGGGCTACGACATGATGCGAAGCGTCTAGAGAACAAAGCAGGCCGAGCGGCGATTGTGGCAGGTGTCGCTGCTCGCTGGCAGATGATCTATGATTATAAGATTGGAAAAGCCAAAAAATGGTCTCCTGTTGATGATTCAAGAAGCAGAGAGCGAAGGGAAGACACCACCAGAATATCCTGACACGTACACAAATTTTGATGTAGTAAACCCTGCGCCCGGTGTTGATTAGTAATCACGACAAGTTAGTCGTTTGTTTGAGGAGTCCATACAAACTTTCTTTTCTTTTGCATTTTGAATTATGCTTATGGAACTCTCTGCTAGTAGGTTCTTGCACCTTTGATGATAAAAGTTATTGGTCTTTTGCAAAACTTATGTTGCCTTATGAGTTATGTAATACTTTATTACATTATATTTATCATGTTTTGTGACATGTGTTTTATATTTGAGGTCCGTGACCTATCCTTATGCAACGTCAGTAACGTGCCTTGACATCAAATGGATTGTGTCAAAGTCGTGCCTCTTGTTTTCGTGGCTAGTGCATGTTTAGTTACTTTAATTGTATTTGACCATAGTCTTCGTTTGCAATGGTTTACCATTGTCTTGTTCAATACACAGTAGTCGTCACTGCGGTGTATTAAAGGACTTACCTCATTTTAGAGAACTTGCCTCAGATCACGTTCTAAGTGAATAACATTTGCAAATGTGCGGTGATTTTTCCATTGCATGGTCAAGCATATATGCTTTTTTTAGGAAGATCATGACCCTTGATCTTAAAATGTTCGTCTCTAGACTTATGGCGCAACATTGTTGCAAAAACAATAAAAGAACACTAACGTCTCTTGAATCGTCACAAAGTGTAAAAGGTAAATCAGAAGATAAAAATAAGAAAACTATGTTACCTTGTTAAATTCTTGCATTCCTCATCTCGTATCATGTACTCTTCTGGTCAATGCGCTTCTGTAAGTTTGTAGAGGATTTTTTTCTATTTATATTTGTAACTGAACCTTGAGAACAAGGCTGTCTACGTACCCAAGAAGGGATCAAGTCACACGTAGTTCTTTTTTTTTTTTTTTTGGCACAACTGTGCCTTCGTGAGGCTGCCTACATACCCAAGAGGGGATCAAGTCACACGTAGTTCCTTACAAAATTAATAGAACACACTTAGAAATAGTAGGTCCTCAGGTGTAGAGCGTTCCAGCTGTTAGGTTGGACTTTGCCATTCCTGTCATGTAGCTTGTATGCTCCTGACCCACGGACTTCCTTTATCTGGTAGGGACCTTCCCAGGTTTGTCCCAATTTGCCAGCATTGCTCTCCATTGTATTTTGGAACACACGTCGAAGAACCCAGTCTCCTGGCTGAAACGTCCTTGTCCTCACTTTTGTTTTGTAACTCCTCGCGATGTCTTGCTGGTGACACCAAATTTGAATTTTGGCAGCTTCTCCCTCTTCTCGTCTAGCAGGTCGAGGTTGAGGTTCATTAGCTCTTTGTTTTCCTGGAAGGTCTGGAACTCTATTCGCACAGTCTTTACACCAATCTCGGAAGGAACTACCGCTTCCATTCCATAAACCAGTGAGTATGGTGTCTCTCCAGTTGTTGACTTGGTTGTGGTTCGGTAAGCCCATAACACTTCAGGTAGCTTTTCGACCCATTTTCCCTTAGCATTCTCTAGGCGCTTCTTCAACATTCCTATAAGCGTTTTATTTGAAGATTCCGCCTATCCATTGGTAGTCGGATGCCTTGGTGTTGCAAAGTTAATTTTTATTCCCAGTTGGTGCAATACTTCGTGAAGTTGTGACTTCTGAATTGAGGGCCATTGTCTGTGAAAATTTCTTAAGGAACCCCGAATTTGCAGATAATGTTCTTCCAGATAAACTTGCGTACCTCGGTGTCTGTGACCTGGCTCAGTGCTTCTACTTTTATCTACTTGGTGAAATAATCTGTCACCACTTACAAGAAGACTTTTTGAGCAGGAGCTTTGGGAAGTGGTCCTACTATGTCCATGCCCTACTTCATGAATGGCCATGGCGAGCTTATGGACTTCAAATTCTCAAGTGGCAGTTTTGAGACCTGAGCGTGCCTCTGATACTTGTCCCAGTGAGGAGCAAATCGTGCTGCATCATTGGACATTGTAGGTCAATAGTAACCTGCTCTCATCACTCTCAATACGAGACTTCTTCCTCTCGAATGAGATCCACATTCTCCTTCATGTAATTCCATTAAAACTTATCTCGCTTTTCCAGGAGTCACACACTTCAGATAAGGGCCTCAGAACGACCTTCGATATAGTTGATTCCTGATAAGACAATAATGTGCTGCCTATTGTTTGATCTTCCTACATTCAGCACGTTCCATTGATAACAGGTTATCGCGTAGATAATTGACAATGGGTGTCATCCAAGTTTGTGCTTCTTTTACTAGTGCAACTTCTGTGCTTGGCAGGTCGCTACTGGTGGCTGGCCATTGTAAGACAAGCAATGGGACGTTGAGGGGACCTTCAGTTTTGAGGGCAGATCCAAGATTTGCAAGAGCATCTGCGTGATAATTTTCTTCTCTTGGGATTTGCAAAATCTTGCAACTATCGAATTTCTCAAGTAGCTTCTTTGTCACATTCAGATATTGGGTCATTTTCGAGTCCCGAGCTTGGTAATCTCCTTTCGTTTGATTAACTAAAGACATCAAAGTTCTTTGCTCCAAATCGTTCGCCATTGTTAGTCCAGCAATCAGAGCTTCATACTCTGCTTCGTTGTTCGTCGCTCAAAATTTGCATCTAATTGCTTTTGAAGCAACTTCCCTTGTCGGGGACGTCAAAACCATTCCTAAGCCAGCTCCTCGTATATTACTTGATACCTCGACATACAACTTCCATGTTACTTTGCTCGTTTCTTCCTGCAGAGTTTTAACCTCTTTCGCAGCTTCAAGAGTTATGTTTAGGGCAAACTCTGCAACAAAGTCAGCAAGGACTTGTGACTTAATCGCGGTCGTTGGTCTGTAAATTATGTCATATTCTCCAAGCTCAACTGCCCACTTCGCTAATCTTATTGAGACTTCTGGCTTGTGTAGAACAGCTTTTATGGGGGTTGAGCTGACTAGCACGATAGGATGCGCTTGGAAATAAGGGTGCAGCTTTCTAGCTACGGTTATCAATGCCAAAGCAAGTTTTTCCAAATGACTATATCTTTTCTCCGCGTCTAGTAGAGACTTACTGACGTAGTAGATAGAATGTTGCTTGCTTCCTTCTTCTCTGACTTGTACATCATTGATTGCATGTTCTGACCCAGCAAGGTAAAGTAGCAACACTTCGCCTTCCTTCGGTTTTGAAAGAAGAGGAGGCAATGTGAGGTAATCTTTTAGTTCTTTCAGAGTGTTTTCGCATTTATCATCCCACACGAAGTCTTTAGGCTTTTTAAGTGCAGCAAAAAACGTATGTGACCTGTCAGACAACCTGGAGATAAACCTGCTCAGTGCTCCCATTCTCCCTGTGAGTTTTTTCACTTCCCGTACGTTCGTAGGTGATGGAATAACCTGAATTGCCCGAATGTGATTTGGGTTGGCTTCAATCCCACGATGAGTAACGATATAGCCTAAAAAATTGCCAGAGCTTACGCCGAATGAGCATTTAGAAGGGTTGAGCTTCATGTTATATCTCTGCTGCGTAGAAAATGCTTATTGCAGATGCACGATATGATCTTCCGCTACCAACGATTTCACCAGCATATCATCGATATACACCTCCATTGTCTGGCCTATCTGATCAGCGAACATCATATTTACCAACCGTTGGTAAGTAGAGCCACCATTCTTCAGGCCGAAAGGCATTACCTTGTAGCAATATATGCCCCGTGAGGTCATAAATGATGTTTTCTCTTGGTCTCTTGGGTACATTAGGATCTGATTATAGCCACTAAACGCATCCATGAAACTCATCAATTGATGTCTAGCTGTTGCATCTACCAACTTGTCGATATGAGGTAATGGAAAAGGATCTTTAGGACATGCCATATTAAGATCAGTGAAATCAATGCACACTCTCCACTTTCCATTCTTTTTACGGATGACCACCACGTTAGCAACCCATTCGGGATAATGTACTTCCCGTATGAATCCAGCGTCAAAAAGATTTTGAACTTCCTTATTGATGATTAAGTCACGTTCTGGAGCGAACTTCCTTTGTTTTTGTCTCACAGGTTGGTGATCTGGATCCACTTGCAACTTGTGCATTATGACCTCAGGATCAATTCCAGGCATATCAACATGTGACCATGCAAAACAGTCAGCATTTGACCTTAGGAAGTCAATTAATCTTCTTTGCACATCTGCTGGTAACTTAGACCCTATATTCACTTTTCTGTCAGGTTCATTCTCTGCAAGAGGGACCTCATCAAGTTCCTCCACCTCTGGCTCTTCACTGTGAGGTGCCGCGGGTGGACTCTTCCCCTTCAAAGTCGTTTGATAACATGAATGTGAATTTTCTTGATCGCCTTTGATTTCCTCTACTCCCCATGGCGTCGCAAATTTGATGGATTGATGAAGAGTTGATGGTACTGCTTTCATGTCGTGGATCCATGGACGTCCCAGGATTGCGTTGTAGGCAGATGCGCAATCTACTACTTGGAATTTTACTTGTCGATTGACGCCTGCCGCATAGACAGGTAACATCACTTCTTCGACAGATTATTTCACTTCGCCGCTGAACCCTATTAGAGGAGTGTATTTTCGCGTCAACTCTTCTTCATGAAGACCAAGTCCAATAAAAGCATCCAGGAAGAGGATGTTCGTCGAGCTGTTGTTGTCCACTAGTATCCTCTTTACCATGCAGTTAGCGACTGTTAGAGAGATAACCAATGCATCGTGATGCATGGCTAGGGCGTCTTCACATTCGTCGAATGTAAACCTAATGGCACACACTGGTGAAGATACAACCTTGATACTGCTCCAGTTTGGACCCTTTCTCGCGCTTCGCGTACTTCTCTTCGCGGCAAAATGCGTTATGCCACTTATTTCGGAACCTCCTGAAATAACGTTCAAGGTTCGATCATGCTTCGGTGGTAAAGCAGGAACAAGAGCAAGCTTTTTGTGACCATCATCATCTCTTTTATCGTCAAGACGGTCTTTTGCCTTGTCAGATAAATACTCTCTTAAATAACCTTTTTTTAGCAGCTCGTTCACCTTCATCCTCAAGGAGATGCAGTCTTCAGACCGTGGTCATTGTGAAAGTCACACCACTTTGAAGAGTCATGTTTATCACCTGGTGTTCTCATCTTTTCTGGCCAACTTACCTTTCCGCTCATTTGTTTTAATGCTCCAACTAACTCCGCGTTGGAAATTGAGAGGTTGTGAATGCTCGGCCAGGTTGAAGATTGTCGCTTTTCACTTTTGCCTTTGTTGAAAGGGCGGTGACTACCTCTACTATCGTTCCTCTCACTCTTGCTACTTATACTTTTGTTACGAGGTCTATGATCTTCTTCTTACTTGATTTGTGACCATGCCCTTGAGAGCACATCTTCCATGGTTTTGCACTGGTACTTTGTAAGTTCCTTGTATAAGTCACCATCCGGAAGTAGACCTTGTTTAAAGGCAGAAATAGTTGTCGCTTTGACACAGTTTGGGATGGCCTCTTTTTCTTTGTTGAATCGTCCTACATAGTCGCGTAGTGGCTCCTCCTTATTCTGGATCACCTCGTACAGGTCGTCAGATGTCCTTTCCAAGTTACGACTGCTTGCAAATTGCTCAACAAAACGATCGGTCAGCGACGCGAAAGATCTTATCAAAGCGTTAGGTAGGTTTGTGAACCACTGGAGAGCTGGTCCCGTAAGACTAGCACCAAATCCCTTGCACATACTCGCTTCTCTGTATTCCCTTGCAATTGCATCTGTGAATATCTGCTGCTTGTATTGAGCAATGTGGTTGTCAGGATCCGTCGTTCTGTCTTACATCATCATCGACAGAATCGTGAACTTCTTTGGCATCTCTACAAGTGCAATCTCGTCTGTGTATGGAGTATTAGCGTAGCAGTTCGGTTCGCGTTTAGATATTAGCGGGGCAACGCCGGGAAGTCGCTTAAGCATCGCCTCCATCTCTGCGATACGTTTCAAGACGACGTCCATGTTGTCAGGCGATGGTGTTATCGTTGCTTCATTAGGGTTAAGCAAGGTTTGAGAGACGGTCTCTCGAGTCGCATTAGTGTTTGTAACACCAGGTCGTTGTAGCATGATCGTCCCAGGGTGCGTCGTTGGCGTAGTTCCATCTAAAGGTTACATCGAATCAACACGTCTCTGAAATCGATTCCGAGCTTCGACTTCAGTGTTTGTCTTTTGAGTAAGGAGAGAAGTGTTCTGAGTTCGCAAGGTCGCGTTCTCTGCTTCGAGTAACTTCAAACATTCTTCGTTCTGCTTCATCTGGTTGGTTAGCTCCGCAAGTTGAGTAGCAGGATCTTGTGTGTGACCACCTCCTTTTGGAAGGTTCGTGTCCTATCCGTCTGTCATTTCTCACGTAGTTGAAACTGTCCCCTCTCTCTACCGCCAAACTATTTTTGCAAAATTTAACCGAATTAAAAGGAAACAGTACTACGGAATGATGAGAATAGATTTGCTTTATTGATCAATGAATTTCGTTGCGAGTTACAAAGAATCAATAAAGAAATCGGAAGGAGACGATCTTGTCGTAGGCAGGGACAAAATGTGTCTCTCGTCGTAAGGTAGCGGCAAGAGTTTTTTATGTCTAGGGTTTTTTTGTGCAGGTTGTCCTGATCCCGTCTTGTATTGGACCTTGTATTTATAGGTTTTGTAAACCCTATTTATTATTGACATTACGTCGGTCAAAGGACGTTATGTCAGCCCAAGGACGTTACGTCGGCCAAATGATGTTATGTCGGTCGCTGTCATACTTCACTTAGGAATAGAAAGGTTGAAGGTTAAGGTCGTTGGTCGATCAATAAACCTGACCTTGTCGTTGGTAGCCTATCTTGCAGTGTCAACATTTGTGACCTTCTTGACTGCAATGACATGGTCAGTACCGTGAACTGTGACTTCGTTTTCTTCGTTAGAGATTGTCTAAAGCTCTGTGAAGCTCAGGATTTGGTAGCGACAGATGATGCAAGTAATGCACCTGTCTAATCTTCAACCCATGAACTAAGTTATAGTGATGACATATATGAGAATTTATTTTACCCAACAATAAACTCTCTCACTAATAAAGAGAGAAACTCTATCTCATAAAAACTATCCTCATATATATCTGTTCACAACTTTTTCTGAATTATTATAAAATTCAATTATTTAAATTTCATTGATTTTTTCTCAAATTCAAATTCAAACACGCAATAGTTAGATTCTCTGACACGCTATATGTCTACAATAGGTTGCATGTCTAGCATGTCAGGCGTCTACGCTCTAGCTATAGGGGCAACAACGAGTCAAGAATAATCATAAATTAAGTGGGCCCAAAGTGGGTCCAAGCTCGATTACCACTTTACCAATTATACGAAAACGCAAAGTCCCCACATTCAATTTCTCGAATTTAATCATGTTTGTAATGCATTCCAAGGGTGGAACCATAGTATATTCGAAGAATTTCATATACCCTTCTCCTATAACAAAAACATGGCGGCAAAATTTTCCACCGTACAACATAAAGTCAACTCGAAGAAGGTGTGGGATCTCTCTCTCATATGGACGAAGATGACATGGTTTTGGGTTTTGGTAATACTGATATATATCAGTAGGTTCTTGTATATTCGTATTGAGGTTTGGAACCAAATGATCAAACCTTATTCTAAATTTATGTTCGTTTCTTTCTTAAGCAGTATAGACACAAGTACAACCTGATAACAAGTGGTGCAATCTCTCACATTTCACGATAAAATTTTCGAGAAAGGGTGAAACAAATTGCTTTGGTTGCGTGGAGGAAGAAATAGAGGCCGATTGTTTTCATGGTATTACTCACTGGCTCACTTTTGTGGTTGTATTGATGTGGATGACTATTGATAGATGCTTAATTTGCATCAACTTTATCAAAATTAGAATCGTTGCCGTAGTTGCCAATTTGCATATTATGAGTGAAAAAATAGTATGAGATAAGATTCAACAAGAATGTTAAAATTGGAGAAAATCGTAGGGAAGCTAAATTGGTTGATAAACTTAATTTTTTCACAAGGTGAGATCATAGTTGTTCTCATTGTGTATTTCTCCTCTATGCTTGAAATAATTTATGCCTCAATTTTTTTTTTTTGGATAAAACTGTTTACACTCCTTTGCATTTGCGTTTCTGTTTTGTTTTAAAAAGATGCTCGAGGCGTTTGAGGGTTTAGCATTTTCAAGAGCAAACGGAGAAAGGAGAAAGATTGCGTGACTTCAAGCAGAAGTATACTTCGTTTGGAGCCACAATGCATAATGTATACAATATTATCAACTGAGCAAACAGAGTTGTAGTGTCTACTGAGCAAATTCAATTTTGTTTTTCCAGTTACTCGTATTAAAGCTTATAATAACTCACGATTTTAATTTTATCGTCATTCATAATTCAAAGTTTGCATTTTCACTGAAGGCATCCGATAAAGGGTGGATATGTTGTGATATTTCTTATTGTATAATCCTTTTGTTTTGTGTGTCCGGAATCATGTGTAGTTGAAATATACAAGTAATTGTACAATTATGTGTAGTTGAAATATACAAGTAATTTCTTATTGTGATATCAGAGTGCAAATCTTCTGAACAAACTTGTCAACTGAATTGCATATGTCAGATATGTAAATCGACTAGCCATGGATCATCCAAATGCCTAAGGGAAAAATCTGTGGATAGTAAAGGAAGATCAAGAGGCAAAATGTGGGCTCAAACAATCCCTTAGTAAGAGGATCATCATACTCAATCAAATGTTCATGTTGCTGCTAATGCGACAATTAAATTGGGAACAACTACAGATTTCAGAGATGGTGAAGCAAGTGGTTTGGCTCTGGCCAAAGCTGGGAGTGAGGCAGGCCATGACAAAACCAGTAACACTTCTCATGTGGCTGAGGATTCATCTGATGTAGACTCTTCTGGTTCAGATGAAGAAGAGGGTCAGATTGTGGAGAGAAAGAAACCTTTTCCAAAGCTGAAGCGCAATCAGCTAACGGGTATACGTTGGGTTCTAGGGACATGGGTCCCAAAATTCTTTGAATTTTATGTATAGTGACATATTTTGTTGGAAATTGCGCGGTTTCAATGTATATAATCATCGTAATGGTTTTAAAAAGTGGCTAAAGGCTAATAAGTCTATTTTTGGTGGACTTATTGAAACTCATGTCAAACAACCAAAGAGCAGAAAGTTCTTAAATGAGTTATTTGCTGGTTGGTCTTTTGAGGATAATTACGACTTCTCTGACTTGGGGAAGATTTGGGTGATGTGGCACCCTAGTGTGAAGGTTTTAATAATTTCTAAATCGCTGCAGATGGATTCGACTAAGATCTTGTGGCCGGACACTCAGAAAGTTGTTATCGTATCCGTGGTTTATGCATCTACATGTGATGCAGAGAGGAAAACTTTTGTGGAATGAGCTTGTAGAGATTTCCAAGAACCAAGTTGTGCAAGGTAAACTGTGGCTGGTCTTTGGCGATTTTAACAAAACTCTCCATCCCTCTGAGCATTCCAAGCCTTTGAGTATGAATGTGGATAGAAGAACTAGGAAGTTTCGTCATTGTTTGCTTGAGGCAGATCTTGCCGATTTGAATTTTTGTGGGAATTCTTTCACTTGGTGGAATAAAAGCAAGACGAGGCCTGTTGCTAAGAAGTTGGACCGTATTCTAGTGAATGATCAACGGGAGAGTGAATTTCCTACTTCTCTTGCTATCTTTGGTTCTCCAGATTTCTTAGACCATGCATCTCTCTCTGTGGTGCTTGATCCTAATGCTACGAAGCAGAAGAGACCTTTCATGTTCAATAGCTTCCTGTTGCAAAATGTTAATTTCTTACCCTTGATCTGTGACAGTTGGTTCTCTTTCAATGTGGTAGGCTTTGGAATGTTTAGAGTTTCAAAGAAGCTGAAGCTGGTTAAAGCCATTATTCGGGAATTCAGTAGATCTAATTTATCATGATTGGAGAAGAGAGTCAAAGAGGCCCATCAGATATTATTGAGAAGTCAGGATCAAATGTTGGCAAACCCTAATCCAGCTAATGCCGAGAATGAGGCAGTGGCTCTTAATAAATGGTAAGTGCTGGCAGATGCGGAGGAGCGATTCTTCTGCCAGATACCAGCATCAATTGGCTTGGATTAGGAGATAGTATCACCGCTTATTTCCATAGAATGGTGGCTACTAGAAAAGCTATAAACCACATTCATTACCTAGCTGACCAGAATGATAATCGGATTTATTCACAACAAGGAATCCAAGAACATTGCATTGCTTACTTCTCTTCTCTTTTAGGTGGAGATGTGGATCCTCCCTTGTTTGAGCAAAGTGATTTGGAACTTCTTATGCCCTTTAGATGCTCTATAGATCAAAAAGGAAGTCTGAGCAAATATTTCTCTAAGGAAGACATCAAATCTGCTTTCTTCTCCTTACCAAGGAACAAGACTTGCGGTCCTGATGGGTATTCCTCGGAATTCGTTTTTGCTTGCTGGGAGGTTGTGGGTCAGGAAGTAACAGAGGCTGTTGTTGAGTTCTTTGAATCGAGTGAAATGCTGCTGAAACAACCAAGCCCTTTTTTATTATTATTAATCCGGATTTTTATTCCCATAAATAATAATCCTCAATAATTAATTCAACCTAACTCAAAATACTAACCAGCAGAAAACAACATCAATAAATAAACCAGCAATTTCCATTAAACCAAAATATCAATTCCAAAGTAATCTAGCAACCTAACAACCGGTTCTAGAATTCAACCTATGAACATAAAACCTAGAGTTCCTAATCATCCTCTCGTCCCAGCCATGATTCCACGATCTCAAACTTTTACCTGCAACACATAGAAATAAGAGTTGTGTGAGTATTATCACAAATACTCAGTGAAGCGGTCATGCCGCCTATCGATTACATAATAGGGAAATAGCATGCCAATTACTACACGAATAATCAATATTCAACAGATATACAAAAATCAACAATTAAGCAATTTTCACATTTTATCAAGTGGTGTCGATCGACACTCCCTCGTGGTGTCGATCGATACTCGCATTCCGAAATCAAACCTCGCGATCATAAAAAGAGGTGTCGATCGATACTAGCTCTAGGTATCGATCGACACTCTTCGTAGAAACCTAGACCGATTCAAATCCTCTCGTGACTCGATCCCGTTTCATCATACGAGACTGATCATGACAAAGCCACACAATATCACACGGAAAACACAGAAATAACATTCATATTCATCACAATTCAATCATTCAATACCCTAACAAACGAATCCCGTAATCGCGATCACGCACTCACCTTGCTAAACCAAAGACAAAGCTAAGAACACAAAACCCGTGACTCGAGATCCTCGCAGTCTCTGGTCTCACGCAAACTCCAAGGAATGCCTCTTCTATCACCTAAGACTCATAATTGGGGTTTCCCCAAAAACCAAATTAGGTTCTCAGGAAATCAGAATGACAAACCAACTTAAAATAATCACAAGGATCGGACCTTACCAAGATCGTCTCCTAATTCTTTCTCAAACGTCGGGAAAACGCTTCCCAAGATGACTGATCAAATCCCGAAATTGCACAGACCACTCACGGGAAAACGATCATAACTCCTAAGTTACAGATCGAAAAGGTAATCTGATTTCTCCTATAGATAGCTAAGAGAAAGAAGAACATACCTACCAAAAATCTCAATGATCAGCTCCGATATGATCCTCCGATTCGCTTATTAACCAAAGCGAATCAGTTCTGCCTCTGAAATAATCGATTGAGACCTAGAGCAAGACAACTCCTTCTTCTCTCTCTCTCTCAATAACAATTTTTCTCCTCTAAAAACCCTCCAAACTGCGCAATTAAACTTAAACCGAAAACCAACCGGAAACATGGTGTTGATCGACACCCCTTCCAAATTTCTAAAATTTGGTTTTGGGATGTTACAACTGCAACAGTGGAATGTAAGTACTCTGGTCTTAATTCCTAAAATCCCAAACGCAACTGCCACAACGAATTTCATACCTAACTCATGCCTGAATACAATTTACAAGGTAATTTTGAAGTTGCTGGTAAATAGACTCAAAACTATCCTTCATAATATTATTAGTCACTGCCAATCCGCTTTCATGCATGATCGTTTACTAGTTGAGAATGTGCTTTTGGCTACGGATTTGGTGAATGGCTACCATAGAAATTCAAGAGAAGGAAAGGGTATGCTAAAAGTTGACTTGAAAAAAGCGTTTGACTCGGTTATATGGGATTTTATTCTGGATGTGTTAAGGGCTCTTGGTTTCCCACCAATTTTCATTCATTTTCTCTATGCATCACGACCCCAACTTTCACCATCTCTGTGAATGGAAGGTCTAGTGGATATTTCAAGAGTTCCAAAGTATTAAGGCAAAGAGACCCGTTGTCTCCGTACCTTTTTGTTCTTACCATGGAAGTATTCACAAAACTGCTTCAATCAAGGTATGACTCGGGCTATATCTCCTTCTATCCAAGAGCTGGTGACCTGAAGATCTCCCACATCATGTTCGCTGATGATGTTATGATATTCTTCGATGGTAAAGCCTCTTCTCTACACAGTATAAATGAATGCCTTGATGATTTTGCATGTTGGTCAGGTCTTCAGATGAATAGAAGTAAAACAGAGTTGTTCTCTTCAGGTTTGAACACAGCTGAAACTAATGCAATCAAATGATACGGTTTCACTGAAGGTTCACACCCAATAAGGTATCTTGGGCTCCCTCTAATGTCTAGAAAGCTCAGGATATCTGAATATGAACCGTTATTCAGCAAGCTTATAACCAGATTCAAATCATGGGCGTTAAAGCTCTCTCTTTTGCTGGAAGGATTCAACTAATTAGCTCTGTGATCTATGGATTAGTTAACTTTTGGATGTCAGCTTTCATGCTGCCTCAGGGCTGCATCTCTGTGTGCAAGTTTCTTGTGGGCTGGTAACATTGACAATTACAAAGGTGCAAAGGTGGCTTGGGGTAATGTTTGTTTGCCTAAGTCTGAGGGAGGACTTGGTCTCAGGAAACTTTTGGCTTGGAATAGAGCTCTTTGCCTAAGATTTATATTGCTCTTGTTCTCTGATAGTAGCTCATTGTGGGTGGCCTGGCAGAGGCACCATCATATTCAGAACAAGAACTTTTGGGAAATTTCAGAGTCAATCCAGGATTCTTGGACTTGGAAAGAGATTCCCAAGCTAAGACCTGATGCAATTCGATTTGTTAAGGTTGTTCTTGGGAATGGATGTAAAATTAGCTTCTGGTACGATGTGTAGACACCTTTTGGTCAACTCATTACTTACCTGGGAAGCTCGGGGCCTAGAAGCACAAGGATACCTATTCATTCAAAAGTTGTTGATGCGTACACCGACTCTGGCTGGAAGCTTGCTAATCCTAGATAGGATGATGCTGTGCAACTTCATACTTATTTGACTACAGTTTCAATCTCAGACAGCTCCCAGTTTGAGGATCATTATGAGTGGGTCACAGATGGTGTTCAAAGCGCAAAATTCTCAACTGCAGCGACTTGGAATTATTTGAGACCGAGAGCAGCTGATACTAGACCTTGGACAGATTTGGTTAGGTCCAAGGGGGGGGGGGGGGGGGGGGGTCTCAAAGCATTCTTTCACGATGTGGACGACCACTTTGAATCGTCTCCCAACGAGAACTCGTCTTGCAGCTTAGGGTATGCAAAACACCACTGTGTGTTGTCTATGCTCTAGGGAGGATGAAACCAGGGATTATCTATTCCTTAGATGTGATTTCAGTTTCCAGGTTTGGAGGCTTGTTTTGACCAGACTTGATCTTCATTGTGGGAGGTTCTTGAACTGGTCGGAGCTCCTTTCATGGATAAGACTAACCTCCACAAGAGCTCCATCTCTCCTTCGGAACTTGGTAGCTCAAGCCACAATATTTCATCTTTGGAAGCAAAGAAATAATGTCCTTCACAACCATATTTCGATCCCGAGCCAGATTCTACTCGATCGAGAAATTCGTAATACCGTATCCTCAAGACGTTATCGTAAGTACTTTTGCGACATGATGTCTCTTTGGCTAAGATAGCCGATCTTGACAATTATCTGTTTTGAGTGCGACCTTGTTTTTTATTCTTTTTTTGCCAAGGTTGTACATAATCTAGAATTTGCTTCTTGTAAAATCTACTTTCATTATTCAATGATATTCACTAAGCGCAAAAAAAAAAAAAAAACAAACTGAATTGCATATCTTTTCCCGATGATTCATTTCTTGGATGTTTTGACTATTTTGTGTCTTGGATTTTTTGTGGCCCACGATCAAGATAACAAATCTGGTGTCTTTATGATTAGACCAATAATTGTTTCTTCTAACTCTTTTGTTCGTAGCTTGGAGTCTATGGTGTTATACTTTGTCAATAACATCCATGCAGTAGCAGAAAGACGCTTCCTCAATCTACCATTCTCAACCATGTGAGTATCTCCAGGTTCTCGAATATTACACCAGTAATTTTCCAATGTTTTTTCTTAATTATGTCTTAATGCATATAATTGAGTACAACCTGCACACACACAAAACTGAATAGTATTATGGAATAGGACTCAAAGGTCAACATTGATCCAGATGCTACAATTGTTGAACCGTTCCAAGAGCGAAGTGGATGTTGTGTCAAGGACACATGTCATGTCTCGTTTTCCTATACCAAACGAGAGTTAGATTTACTAAAGGATTATTGTGAAACATACCAACACTAGAGTTAGTGAGTGCCTTACAAACAATCTCTTATCTATCTACCTTATTGCTTTTGCATATAATTTGAATGCAAATGTAAATGTTTGGCAACTTTGCACAATTGATTATTTTTTGAGCATTTGGTATAGGTGTATAGCGAAAAAGGTTGGATACTTACCATACTTGACATCACTGATCCATAAAATATAACGCCACTTGTAATTATTACAATTATTGTTTCTCATAACAAACTACACGATCCACATTGCACATACCATTACAGAGCCAAAACAATTTAAGCTATATTTTCTAATTTTGGGAATAAACCAACCCCAGTTGCTCAATTTCTTTGCTTACCACATCCGCAGATTTGAAGCAATTCCGATGGGAATATTTGACCAAATTTTAGAGTTAAAAAAAAAAACAAAAAAGATGTGTTATTGGGCTTTTGTTTCTCTAATTAGCCCAAAATTAATCTGCAGGTAAGAGACGATTCCTTCACCGCCGTTTCTTCTTCTTCTTCCTCCTATTTCCGCCGTCCCAGGTACTAGGATTCTTCGATTACACACACCACTTTTGATTTGAGCTTGTAATTGTTCTTAGGAAATTGATTGTATTGCTTAATAAGCTGTGTGTTTATGGTGTAATTTTGTCTCTGAATGTGTAAATACCAAACTGAAATATATGAATGTGTGTCTATTCCAATTTAGGATTAGGGCAAAATCGGTTTTTGTTAATCGCCTGTTTAGCTGAAGTCAGCTGGATCTGTTTTCTTTTGTTACTTATCAAAGTATGTATGCCTTGCAAGTTATACCTCGTTTTCTTTGATTTAGTTCAAGTTTGAGATATGGATGATAATGTTGGGGTCTATTTGTTAGTCTTATTTTGTCTTCTACTCACATTTTTCAGTAAAAGCCGACTATGATTCTAAGATTGTTACATGCTTCTGAGTTGGTTATTACTAAGACAATTTCTTAACATGCTTCTGTTTACTTTAATTCTACACGCAATCTTTTCCAGATCAAGAAATCTCCTAAATATAAGTCATCTCTTGATTCCAACCACGAGACAGTTTGTATCCGTTTTGAGTCCCCATCGGTCCCTAGTTGGGTTTTGATTAAGAACCGTGAGCCAAGTAAAATTTCAAACAGAATTTGGTAAAAATCTCTACTTTGCTGGAAGAAAAATGACTACACATCTAGCACGATACTTGGTATCTAGATACTTCTCCTCAGCTTCTTCTCGTCCTCTACATGTTTGCATCGTTGGAAGTGGACCTGCTGGTTTCTATACTGCTGATAAGGTACTTCTCCTCTCTTTTCTCTTGGTTGGAGTATTATTAAGACTCTTAACTCGTGCTTTGATGGCTTGTAATCAGTTATTGAAGACGCATGAAGGAGCTCGTATTGATATAATTGATCGCTTACCTACACCTTTTGGACTTGTTCGGTCTGGTGTTGCGCCTGATCATCCGGAAACTAAGGTCTTACTGAATTTCCATGTGTATATTTACCTCATAGCTTGATCTTTGTTTATAATTATTCTCCATTGAGGTTAATGTTTTCTACAGATTGCCATTAATCAGTTCTCGCGTGTGGCGCAACTCAAGTGTTGTTCTTTTTATGGGAATGTAAAGCTTGGATCGGATTTATCACTTTCTGAGCTGCGTGATTTGTATCATGTGGTAAGACCTCCTTTACTATATGCTCTTATATGATTTAGATGGACAACTAAATAACTCAAAAGTAGTTTCTTGTGACGCGGAAACCTATTCATTTGTAATAGTAGTTAACGTTGACTTAAGGGGAATTGAGTTTAGCGTCGGTAACTAAGATGCCAAGCTGATTATGCAGATGGGGTTGTGCAAACCTATTCTGCAGAATTGTATCTCAAATCTCTACTTCATGGATTAGGCACATATTTTTTTGCTTAGATTGGTCAACCTATTATAATGGTTGTAATCAGCTAGGTCTATCCTTATTTTTCCTACAAATATGTAATTCCTGATGTTGAATACGATAAATGATTTCTGTCTGTTCAATATTCTCCCAAAGCAGGTTTATCTGTTTACTATACTCCTTGAATTCTATTCTTTCTTATACTACTTTGCGTTTATAGTTTCTACATTCAGCACCTCCATATAGGAATTAGCACAAAACATTTTTTATATAATGATGGAGGGCATTGATCAGTGAGCACAAAATCAATTGGTTAAAATATCTTCACATATGCCCAAGGTTACTTTGCTTATGTCTTCAACTTATTACATGTATGGTGTGTTCAGGTTGTCCTTGCATATGGTGCTGAAAGTGACAAAGATCTTGGCATTCCAGGTGAGGTATGTCCATTATACGTTTCATGTGACAAAATTACCTTACCTGTTTAGATAGGTTGTAACATTAGTTAATGGATTTTGGTTGCTTATACTTGTTGGGTATTTATGCTGATTGTATAAAGTTGACTAACTTTGATAGCATTTGAGTGGTATACACTCTGCAAGAGAATTTGTCTGGTGGTATAATGGGCATCCCGACTACAGTGGCTTGAAACCTGACTTGAAAAGGTCCGATACAGCTGTTATTCTTGGCCAGGTACTCTAATATATGGTTTCCGATCCTCATTTTGTTAAAGACGCCTTAAATTCTAGGATTCAGATAATTCTACCTTTTGAACAATATAATGCTCCTTTGCAGTTATGCATTTGCATTATTCTTTAGCTATACTGTATGATGGAATTAATTTGGAGAGGTCTTAAATAATAGAATTTCAGGTGCAGTGTTTTCTAGAACCATAAAATGCTTTGCATCTGCATTTTAATTCTCTCGCATGTCTTATCTTTCTGACCATTACGCCTGCTTGTGCATGCAAAACTAATTGGTATGGGTAGACATGTATACTTTTACTAGTACTATGATTGGGGTTGTTTCTAGTTAGCTATCCTTATCACTGTAACAGAATTTACATATCAATAGCACTTTGATACCAAATTTTCCCAATAAATGCATTTTTCAAGATCTCTCTGACAAATGAATCCTTCAAATCTTAGGGTAATGTAGCTCTAGATGTTGCTAGGATTCTCTTGAGACCGACAACAGAGTTGGCGTCAACTGATATTGCTAGGCATGCTTTATCTGCGCTGGAAGAAAGTTCTATAAGGTCTCGTTAACTAGTTAAATCTTGTTCCATTCCATCTTTTGTATAGTTGACAACTCAGCTATAGTCCTTGATACAAAGTTGGGACATATACAGGAAGGTGTATCTCGTTGGAAGACGGGGCCCAGTTCAAGCAGCATTGACTGCTAAAGAGCTTCGTGAAGTTATCGGTATCGTTCATATCTAAATCGTATATCAAGCTTTTGGTTGTTTTGCAATAGATATCACAAAGAAGTTGAAGAGGAAATGACATAAGTAAACAAATTGTGTGAGGATGGCATCTTAGGATCACTAGAAACAATATATACTCATGTGATTCGGTATGATGGTGTGGGTCTGTGCTGCCATTTTTGCATCCTGTGAGTTTATCAATTGGCTCTTTGATATATGGCTAGACGATTCACTGCTCTCTCTAACTAGCAGAAAAAGTATATTTTAGGATAGTGTTTCGTATATCTAATTTAAAGTACTTGCTGGAGAGCTCTATATTTAATTTTACTGTCTACTATGTGTGCTCTACTGCCTCATTCGCCTCAATTTGCTTGTCTTGACTTTGTGAGATAGTAACATACCATATAGTCTATGTTTTGTATAACATCTTTATGTGATCTTCCTATCTTTTCATTATCTGTAATATCTTTCGATGATTTGTTTACCATTGATATGAATATAAATGCTTATCTTTCTATTGCAGGGATTAAGAATTTGCACATTCGAATAAAGGAGACTGACTTGAGTGTAACTCCTGCTGATGAGGTACTTTTGTTACAGTTTTCCATTAAAGTAAAGCTGTGCTCTGTTATTCGTAATCTGGTGAAATTGCAATAAATTTTAATGCTTGCTTGCATCAGAATTCCCCAAAATGTGTCTTTGCTTCTCATTAACTGCATATATGTTTGTGCTATTATCTACCTTATGATACTCTTCTCTTTTGGTTCAAAGGAAGAAATGAAAAGCAGTAGAGCCAGAAAGAGGATCTATGAGTTACTGTCCAAGGCAGCAGCAGGAACATCCGAAGCAGACCCTGATCAACGAGAGCTGCACTTTCTTTTCTTCCGCCAACCTGACCAGTTCTTAGAGTCCAATGAAAGCAAGGGTCATGTTTCCGGTGTAAACTTAGAAAAAACCATTCTTGAAAGTAAGTGCACCTCAAGGTGAAATTCTTAGCGTATGCTGGTTCTTCTATAGATTTCTTAGCTACTGTTTGAGATACTAAAAACGGAATGATGATTTCTTTGGATATAAGAGTATTTTTTTGCCAACACTTCATCCATATCTCTTCCAACTCGTAGGTGTGGGAAGCGGAAAGCAAATTGCAGTCGGTACAGGAGAGTTTGAGGATCTTAGCTGCAGGTACTATGCTCTCCATTTCAGTTGTAATTGTTATAAGCACAATTACAAAAAGTTGAAAGAAAGCATGTTCAATTTTGCAGTATGGTGCTGAAGGCGATTGGTTACAAGTCGGTTCCAGTCAACGGTTTACCCTTTGATAACAAGAAAGGTGGTATGATATGAAAGTGTTGTGATTTTTTCTATGAGAAAAAGTGAGTTCTTCTGATTTTTGTGTATGCCCCAATTGCATGTTTCAAGGTATTGTCCCGAATGTAAGAGGTCGAGTGGTTAGTCACTCTTCAGGAGACATACCACAGACTGAGCCCGGCTTATATGTATGTGGATGGCTCAAAAGAGGACCAGTAGGCATAATTGCCACAAACCTTTACTGTGCTGAAGAAACTGTAAGCATCAAACTTCTCAATCTGAACATAAAAACTGATGTTCTTTAGCTATGGAATGGTGATGAAACTGGGAGAATCAAAATGTGTGTTTGCAGGTTGGTAGCATAAGCGAAGACATCGAAGGTGTATGTGAGAACGAAAAAGCAGGAAGCAAAGGACTGATGGAATTGCTGGAGGAGAGAAATGTGAAGATGGTAGATTTTAATGGATGGGAGAAAATTGATGCTAAAGAAAAACAAATGGGGAGTGAAAGAAACAAACCCAGAGAAAAATTAGTCACATGGGAAGATCTTTTAGCAGCAGCAACCAACTAGGACTTAGTTAGTGCCTACTGCCTGGTGGTTCATATTTTTTTATTTGATGAACAAAATCAATTATAGAGTTCCCAATTCATGGAACAAATTACTTGTAATACTTTCATTTGATTTTGTTTTAATTAATTTAAGCAAGGCATTAGTTATTTTTAAGTCAACAGTTACTTTGAAAGCTTAAAACCACAATCATTTAACCATAAACTAGTAAATGTTACCTATCCATTAAGAAGACTACCATAAATGTACAGTTCCTTCCCATATATGTTCTGCAATTGACTGTAAAATAATCTTTGTGACTACTAAAGAGTAAAGAGAAGTCATTTAAAAAAAAAGAGCAGATTTCATCCAATCATTTGTTTCCACCTCATTAATTAAATATAACTTTGAAATATATGTTCACTTAATTTGAAACAACTATATAATGTAAAAAACAAATCTTATACTAGAAACTAAAGCTAATAATTCCAATTAATGGTTCAACTTTTATACATTCAAATCAATTTTAAATTGTTTTAAGCTTCCGACTTGACTTATATTCGTGTATATGATCTAGCTGAAGCTCTTTTTATTAGTCTCTTAAATGATATCAGATTGTGTTGGGTACATGACATATATCTCTTAAAAGTTATAACTATTTTAAGAGCATAATTTGGAAATTTGACAAGTAATCAAAAAGTATTGTAAGAATCTAAACTCTCAACTATCTATCTATCTATATATATAAAGTTAGCTTTGCTCCCTTCTCCTTAAGCCACCTCATCATCCACATCACTATTAAATCCTATTTTATTTTATTTTTATTTTAGAATTCTAAATTTAATTCATTTGATTGTAATATTATGAAAAGAATTTGAAAAGTCATTATCCATATTATAGCTTGAACTTGAAATCTCAACGTTATTAAAAATTAGACAAGTTAAATAAATTTGTTTATACTAATATAAATTTAAAAAATTTGAAAAGTTATTAAACAAACAATTGATCTATGACTAATTCCCTAAAGCAAAATATAGGTTGATAGCTATTACATCTAATAAAGAGAAAACAAATTAAATTTAAGTATACTTAAGCCAATTATTGTAATTATACATAACAAATGTGAAAATAAAATATGAGAAAACTATCAAAATTCATAAGAAGAGACTATATCAAATAAAATAACGAAAAGAGGTATGTCAATTATACTAAAGTCAAAGAGAAAATACGAGAAACTATTTGTTTCAAGAAACAAATTGTAAATATTTCAGAATGAACAATATAATTTTAACAAAATAAATATTATTATGTGTGGTAATTTTATTTTAACCCAAAAGGAAAATATTGTATATTATAATATTATTTTAATCTAATTATTAAAAGTGGAGAAAATAACAATCCTAAACTATTAAGTATATTTTGGTTGTCAAAAAAAAAATATATTAAGTATACGATATAATATATATCATGTGATCCAAGTACAATTAATATTTTGAAAACCATACAAGATGAAATTTTCTACATTATTTTGTGTTATGATTTTATGAAATTTTTTAATGTATATTAAATAATTGATATACATTGAAAATTAGCTTTTGGGTTAAAATTAATAAGAGGAGGAGAAAATAATAGTTCTAAACTATTAAATAATTGATATAATATATATCATGTGATGTTAGTGCAATTAATATCTTAGGGACAATATGACACGAAATTTCAAAGTTTGATGTCTCACATAATATATGCATTTGTAACCTTTTGTATTTTTAGCTTTAAATAATTAAGTTTAAATCTAAAGAAAATTCATAGTAAATAAATATCTTCAAATAAAATCTAATTCTCCCATAACAAAAAGACAAGTATACATAACTGAAGTGCAAAAGAAAATAAGAGAAACTAATTTTTTAAGAAACAACTTATAAATATTTATAGAAAATAGTATATGCTTAAAAATTGAAAGATTAATTTTAAACCAAAATCTAATTTACATGTAACTATAACAAGAAGAGAAAATAAAAGCGCTAATTTATTTTGTAAATGATATAATATTCACCATGTGATGTAATTGCAGTTAATATGTTGGAAACAATACAAGAGAAATTGCAAAATCAATGTGTAAAAAAGAGATGCATTTTTTAACCTTGCAAGTACTTTGTATTTTAATTTTAAATAACTAAGCTTTCTATTCAAACAATAGTTTCATTTTATTAACGTTACAAAGAAAAAGTCATAGTAATCAAAAAAAGTTTTAAACAAACATATATACTTTCAAATAGTAATAATCATTTTCCAAAATGGTTAAGAATCATTTTCATGTTCACACAATTTAGAAAAGAGAAAAAAAAAAACTAATTCATTTCAAGCCAATTACTATTTTCGATTTTAGAATATTAGTTATTTTATCAAACTATACTAGAAATAGCTCGCGCTTTGCGCGAGTATTTATTCTACTATTTTATTTTATTAAAATACAAATACTTTAATTCAATTATTTTTATAAAAAAAAAATAGAGATTTTTTTGAAATGAATTAGTGTTTTTATCTCTTATCTATATGATATTGTATGAATATAAAACTATGAAATGATTTTTACCATTTGGACATTAATGATTAGTATTTGAGAATGTATTTCATTGTTTAAAATTTTGGTAGCTACATACAGAAAATATCATTTATTTCATATATCTTATCTAAAAATTATGGCACTTTAGATATTTTATGATTTTAACATTAATTGTTTATTTTCAATTCATCATATTGTTTTAGTTTTTAAACATTCTTTATTATGACTTTTGATTAGTAACAATGCTAATATGAAACTATTAGTTGAATAAAAAACTTAGTTTTTAAATTTAAAAATACAATGTATTTGTAAAGTTAAAATATGTGTCATTTTTTCATACATCAACTTAGTAATTTGATTTCTTATTGTTTCCAAGATATTAATTGTACTTACAACACATGATATATGTTATACTTACATTTATTTTTTTCTCCTCCTATTTGGCGAAGTATTTAGAACTTTTATTTTCTCATGCTCTTATAGTGACATTTAAATATCTCTTTGAGTTAAAAAGAAAATGATAAAACAACTTACCTCCACTTTGGATAACCAATAATGCGAGTTTCATATAATAAAATGTTTGGTTATCAAAACAAAGAAAGCACAAAACACAATATATTTAACTTGTGAAGCTTATCTTATTTTATAAACGATACTTTATAAACGATACTAACCATACAAACGTTGATTATTCTCAAGTAGTTGTTCTTCTTTTGAGCCTATTGTTTTATACATAGAATACATGTAAGTTTTCAATTATAATATTTAACTATCTTTTCGTTAAAGGCGTTTCAAGAAGCATGGAAAGGGTTATGCGAAGGTAAGGCGCCTGGCGGATCAGTGCTAGTGATACATGCATGAAAACGAAACGTGCACTATATACAACCACAACTGTTTCGAGGTCCATGCGTATCTTCTTATATCCATATTCAGGTACTCTAAAAATGTTAAAGATCAAGTGAAAAATATGAAAATCGACTTGCAATTTTTTTTAAAATATGCTTGCTTCAAATCATGTTTATTTCAACGAGGTTATAACTAAGGTTTATTTTAATGAATAATAGATCACTACGTCGAACCAAACACTTGATGCTAATAGAAGCTATTAGTACTAGCTATGATTCATACATATAGACTAGAATTTTAAACTTTAGGAAGAAACTTTGTTGAGTTAAAGATGTTGATATCAATCTCACCAACAAACATGTATCCTTAACCTGAATATAATTGAACATTAGCATTACTTTTTTCAAAAAAACAAAAACGTTAGCATTACATAATATAAAGCTTTTTAAGTAGCCATAATACAGAAAAATCTGGATGGTTCTCAAGAAAATATATTTATCTACTATATAAAAGTAGAAGGGCTCTCTCCAGATCTTGACACATCACCAATTTCTTTTTCTCACATGTTGACACGTGGACGAGTTGGACTGGCTAAACTCTTAAAAAAAACGAGACTCGTCATCCCTTTTCAGATTCGTTCCTCTTCATCTTCCTGCCTAGGGTTGAAACCCTTATGCCGTTTTTATGTATACCAAGATTAAATGATAATCGATGTTGTATTGTTTATTTCTTGTATTCTCTGCTTCTTCTATACGTGAAATTTTAGATATTATTTTCCAGTTTGTTGTCTTCTGCCATCTAAGGATTCCGAGTTTAGGAGTTTTGCGACAAGGTAATATCAGGCTCTACAATTTCAACTATTGATTATTTCAGAGGCCTCCATTCTCAATCACAATATTGTCCATTTGCTGATTCCATCTTCAGTAATAATGGTCTTCGTGGTGCTGGTAATGGCTCCGTCAACGGCGCATGTCTCGTCTACTTCAATTTCATGATCTTGGAGCTTTTGATGTCTGATGATTTTTCATAGGATAAGACACTCTTGGGAAATGTTTTGTCTTCGCTAAATTACATAAGTAAAATGATATATATCTTTATCGACAACATTCGTTTGGTTGTGTAATGTAGATGAAGAGTTTTGGTTAAGAGAAACCAGGGATGAATGGTCGAACAAGCATGGCTCAGCGAGAAGATGTCATTCATAGACCTATCTACGTCTCTGATCTCGATCAACAGGTCCAAATTTTCCACCTTTTCTCAGCTATGAAACGCTAGGTTTACAAGGTATCTATTACAATAGTATTGTCGGTTTCCGAGTATTAGTGAACTTGAGTGGTCTTGGGGTTAAGTGCTGTGTTGGCGATTTTGGTTTTCTTTTTCAGGGACTACGTTGGGTTTCATTCATGTGAAAGTTTTACCATCAAAAGAGTTACTGCACCAGATAACCCAAACTTTATTTCCCAGGGTGAGATTTTCTTGTAACTATGCAAAGTTCAAGACATTCTTAGACCTGAAAATGATTTGTAAAATTATTTTCTAAAATAATATTTTTTTAAACGACTGTAATTAGACTCGGAAATGAGTTTTTAAGCTATCCTTGATTGGGATTGTTTATCTCTCCTCGAGTGGTAAACCTCCGCATCATAGTATTTCAAAGGTTGTCTGAGATCTTCTCCAAGCATCGCCAATACTTTCTTCCTTTTGTCCATCTTAAATCATGGCAAAAATAGTTTAATATGAGTTAGGTTTTTGTGATTATAGTGTGGATTCAAGTCAAGAAGTCTACAAGAAGCACCATAAAAACTGATTGATCGCTTCAAGGGGTTGGGTGTGAGTTTTAATGGCGGTTTGGGGAAGATTTGAAAAGAGGCAAAGAGGAAGATTACGAGGGAACAAATATAAATAATGAAGGATGATATTATTACATTTTGGAGGTACAGAGCTGGTGAGGATATTAAAACAGGTAGTATCTTGACTTATTCATTCTCTCGGGTATGTATTCATGCCGAACTTTGTCACTATTTGAAAGTCCTCTAAATAACCTAACCCAACCCTATATGTTGACTTTACTCAACTTATGAAAACGTTTCTTTATCTTCCTACTGTTGACCTTAGTACCATCAAAATGTGCTAAGGGAAAATAAAATAATAAGTGGGAAACAAGTGACCCGCGGATAGTTGGCATCGAGGAAGTGATCGGGACTCTCGACCCGCGGGAAAGTTTTACCGAGGCACGGTACGTGGAAGACTCAACCCGCGGAATGATAAAGACGCGGGAAGCTAAGTCTCGGTTCCGATACACAAAACTCAGCGTTCCATTGATCCACACGTGCGGCTTAATCTCGGCATTACCCAAAATGGTGAAAAGAAGATAAGGTGCGTGTGTATGAGCTGGAACCGTACCTTGACTCATCCGGATCAGTCCAAAGGTTGCTTTTACTTTATGTACAACCTTATCTCTAAACCTTATCTTAATGATAACGGTCATATTGAGTCTCTCTCAATATATAAGTTGTAAACCTGATCATTAAGCTACTCATCTTGAATAATAAAAAATGTTTCAAGTTCATATTCTCTTAATCTCTTAATCTCATCTCTCTTAATCTCTTTAATCTTTCCGCTTATTACTCTAAAAACTTACATGGTATCAGAGAGAGTTTCGATTCTTTGATCTTTAAAACTCTCCTAAATCTCTTAAATCTCTTGGTTCATCAATCTCTTGTTTCGAAAATCTCAAAATCTCTCGGATTAGTAACCACCTTAATCTGTTAGGTTGAATCGTCATATTGAGATATTCATTCTCTCTATGCGCTTAGCTTAACATATATTTGAAATCTCTCGGCTCTAAGACTTTAAAAGCTTACCATCTCTTGATCGTGTGTGTTCGTGGTTTTGAATCTTCGAAAACTCCAAACTTTCGGATAAATCTTTGTTGGTTGGTTGGAAGCTTTGATCTCTTGTAGGAAAGAATGAATCCAATGGAAAACTCTAAGGCGTTGGTAGTCCCGGTGACTCTCAAGGGAGAAAACTACTTGTTGTGGTCAAGGACGACGAAGACAGCCCTTTGTGGTCGAGGTTTATCGGAACATGTTGATCTCTCGTTAAAACCGATATTTGATTCGGTGGAAAAAGAAGATGAAGCCGCCAAGAAGGCTAGAGAGGCGAAATGGTTCCAAGAAGATCAAACGGTCTTGGCGGTGCTTCAAAATGGTATTGATTCGTTGATCCTTGAGGTGTATTCTTATTGTGAAACGGCCTTCGAACTTTGGGAAACATTGAAGAATGTGTATGGGAATGTCTCAAACTTGGCTCGGGTCTTTGAGGTGAAGAAGGCGATTAACAACCTCCATTAAGAAGATATGGAGTTTACAAAACACTTGGGAAAGTATCGCTCTTTGTGGTCCGAGCTTGATATGTTAAGGCCTAGCTCGATGGATCCAATTGTGTTGAATGAGAGAAAGGAGCAAGATAAGGTCTTTGGATTGCTTCTCACTATGAATCCGGTGTATAATGACCTAATAAAACATATCCTTCGTTCGGAGAAGCTTCCAAGCATGGAAGATGTGTGTTCTCAAATTCAAAGGGAACAAGGTTCACATGGTCTCTTTGGTAGTAAGGGGGAGCTTCCAATGGCGAACAAGGGAGTGTTTAATCGACCGGACAATCGTGGATCCAAGGGAGGCTATGGCAACAATCGGTTCAAGGATTATAACAAGAGATGGTGCGATCATTGCAAGGAGAAAGGGCACACTACGGAGAAATGCTTTGTGCTTCATCCACATCTTAAGCCATCTTGGTGGGTGGACTATCCGAAGGCGAACTATACGGCCAAGAATGATCAATCTAAGAGCCAACCGAGTACTTCTTTCAAGCTTGGAGAAGAGGGTTCCACTCAAGGAGACTATGTGAGAAAGTCGGACTTGGAAGCTCTTATCAAGGCCTTAAACTCAAATAAGGAGTCCGGTATGACCTTCTTTACTCGAACTCCTAGTAGCTCATTGATTATTGATTCGGGAGCTTCTCATCACATGATAAGTAACTTGAACATGCTTGAAAATGTTAAACCTATTAAGGGTAATGTGGAAATTGCTAATGGGGATAATATTCCCATAAAAGGAATTGGAACATTGAAATTGTTTGAAAAAGAATCTAAAGCTTTCTATATGCCGAACTTTACTTCTAATTTGCTTTCGGTAAAGAAAACTACCAAAGACTTGAATTGCTATGCAATCTTTGGTCCTAATGATGTTCATTTTCAGGATATTAAGTCTGGGAAAATAATAGGAGAAGGTGGTACCAAGGATGATCTCTATGTTCTTGAAGATAAATCACCAAGCTCATCGAGCTCTTTTTCATTTCAATCTTGTTTAGGAGTGGCTAATAATGCAATTTGGCATGCTAGATTAGGTCATCCTCATTCTCGTGCTTTTGAAATAATGATGCCAAATGTTTATTTTGATCACTTGAGTTGTGAATCTTGTATTCTTGGTAAACACTGCAAAACTGTTTTTCAGAAATCTACTACTTCTTATGATAATTGTTTTGATTTGATTCACTCGGATGTTTGGACTTCTCCGTGCATTTCTAGAGATAATAACAAATATTTTGTCACATTCATTGATGAAAAATCAAAATATACATGGATCACATTGTTACCATCTAAGGATAGAGTTCTTGAAGCATTCATGAATTTTGAAGCTTATATTGCTAACCAATACAATGCCAAGATCAAAATTTTTAGAACAGATAATGGAGGCGAATACACTAGTACCGGTTCAAAGAACATCTTCTCAAGCAAGGGATCCTCCATCAAACCAGTTGTCCATACACTCCTCAACAAAATGGAGTCGCCGAGAGGAAGAACCGCCACCTGATGGAGGTGTCAAGATCGATGATGTTTCATATGAATGTCCCAAAACAATATTGGGGAGACGCCGTAATGACAGCTTGCTATCTCATCAATCGGACACCGACTAAGATTTTGGATGATCACTCTCCATTTGAGGTAATCAACAAAACTAAGCCTTTTCGTGAGCATCTAAAGGTGTTTGGTTGTCTTTGCTTTGTGTTAGTTCCCGGTGAGCTTAGGAACAAGCTAGAAGCAAAGAGCACACGATGCATATTCCTTGGATACTCAACAACTCAAAAAGGCTACAAGTGTTATGATCCGGTTGCTAGGAAAAAGATTGTGTCCAAAGATGTGAAATTTCTTGAAGATAGAGGATATTATGGGTCAGATGCTAAGGAGAATTTGGATGATTTGGCTACTCCGTCGGACCTTGGCTCAAACTTGCGGTTCCTTCTTCAAAACTTGGGAACCAATGAGCCAAGAGACACTCAAGGAGAAGCGGAAACATTGCCTCCGGCTCAGGTTTCACAAGAGACATCCGAAGTTCAAGACATGGGTAATGATCAAGAAGACACTTCTTTGGCACAAGAATCACCTCAAGAAAATGGTACAATGGAGATGGATCCGGGTAGTAGTCAAGAGATGGAACAAGAGGAAGAGAATGTTGATCTAGCCCCGATTCTTAGAAGAAGCACAAGGATAAGGAAAGATCCCTCTCAATGGAAAGAGAGTCGAGTCTACTACAACTATCAAGCCATTGCCCATCCTATTCAAGCTGTTTGTTCTCTCGCCCTTCTCCCTTCCTCTCACCGGGCTTTTCTCACAAAGATTGATGAGCATACTATTCCAAAGACGTATGAGGAAGCCATGGAAGATGAGAATTGGGTAGAGGCTGTTGATGATGAAGTTGGTGCGATGATCAAGAACCACACATGGGATGAAGCGGATTTGCCATTTGGAAAGAGAGCCGTAACATCAAAATGGGTCTTCACGATCAAGTATCTAAGCAATGGTGATCTTGAACGGTATAAAGCTCGGTTAGTTGCTCGAGGATTTACACAAACGTATGGAGATGATTATATGGATACATTTGCCCCGGTTGCGAAGCTTCATACGGTTAGAGTTGTATTCTCCTTGGCGGTTAACTTAGATTGGGAGCTTTGGCAAATGGATGTTAAAAATGCGTTTCTACAAGGAGACCTTGAAGAAGAAGTGTATATGACGCCTCCTCCCGGACTTGAGACATCCATTGCTCCGGGAAAAGTTCTTCGGTTAAGAAAAGCCATATATGGTCTTAAACAATCCCCGCGAGCTTGGTATAAGAAGTTGAGTAGTACTCTCAAGGACAGAGGCTTCAAGAAATGTGAGTTGGATCATACTCTATTTACACTACAAGGGCCTAAGGGAATAGTGGTGGTATTGATCTATGTTGATGACATGGTCATCACCGGTGATGATAAAGTAGGAATCCAAGAAACGAAGGAGTTCCTCAAATCGATCTTTGAAATTAAAGACCTTGGGGAATTGAAGTATTTCCTTGGTATTGAAGTTTGTAGGTTCAAGAATGGGCTACACATTAGTCAAAGGAAGTATACTTTGGATTTGTTGAAAGAAACCGGGAAGCTTGCATGTAAACCGGCTAAGACACCATTGGAGGAAGGTTACAAGGCCGATAGAAAGGGGGAGCAAGAAGATGAGTTGTATGAGGATCCCTCGAGATATCGGAGACTTGTTGGGAAATTGATCTATTTGACGCTTACACGACCGGATATATGTTTCGCGGTCAACCAAGTAAGTCAACATATGAAAGAGCCAAAGATATATCATTGGCAAATGGTTGAGAGGATCCTTAGATATCTAAAGGAGAGTCCGGGACAAAGAATTTGGATGGGAAGGAATGAGAACTCCGAGGTCGTTGGGTATTGTGATGCGGATTGGGCAGGTGATAGAAGTGATAGAAGATCAACAACCGGTTATTGTACGTTCATTGGTGGGAACTTAGTTACTTGGAGGACTAAGAAGCAAAAGGAAGTATCTTGTTCAAGTGCAGAAGCCGAGTATAGAGCAATGAAGAAGTTGACAAATGAGCTTTCTTGGCTTAAGGGGATCCTTGGACACTTGGGTATTGAAACGGATAAACCAATGATCATGCATTGTGATAACCAAGCCGCGATTCACATAGCAACAAACTCGGTGTTTCATGAAAGGACGAAGCACATCGAGATTGATTGTCATAAGGTTCGTGAGAAGATTGAGCAAGGATGGACTCTACCGTGCTACACAAGAAGCAAAGACCAATTGGCGGATATTTTTACAAAGTCCGCAAGTCTCAAGGTTTGCAACCGGATCATTAGCAAACTTGGGCTTGTGGATTTGACTCATCCATGAGAAGACCCCTAACTTGCAATCATCACACTCTTTTTCCCTTAGCAAGGTTTTGTCCCACGTGGTTTTCCTTGTTAAGGTTTTTAATGAGGTGATGGTTGTGAGTTCCAAGTTAAGCATAATCCTTATGTTTAACTTGAGGGGGAGTGTTGACCTTAGTACCATCAAAATGTGCTAAGGGAAAATAAAATAATAAGTGGGAAACAAGTGACCCGCGGATAGTTGGCATCGAGGAAGTGATCGGGACTCTCGACCCGCGGGAAGGTTTTACCGAGGCACGGTACGTGGAAGACTCAACCCGCAGAATGATAAAGACGCGGGAAGCTAAGTCTCGGTTCCGATACACAAAACTCAGCGTTCCATTGATCCACACGTGCGGCTTAATCTCGGCATTACCCAAAATGGTGAAAAGAAGATAAGGTGCGTGTGTATGAGCTGGAACCGTACCTTGACTCATCCGGATCAGTCCAAAGGTTGCTTTTACTTTATGTACAACCTTATCTCTAAACCTTATCTTAATGATAACGGTCATATTGAGTCTCTCTCAATATATAAGTTGTAAACCTGATCATTAAGCTACTCATCTTGAATAATAAAAAATGTTTCAAGTTCATATTCTCTTAATCTCTTAATCTCATCTCTCTTAATCTCTTTAATCTTTCCGCTTATTACTCTAAAAACTTACACCTAGTGCATGGACAATTTGTTTGTCCCAAATTATTTGTAACAAATCAGTTTTGTTTTCTTTAGTTTGAGGAATATCTCAACATGTACATTTGGTTTAAGTTTCTCTCTTAAATATACAATATTTAATTAGTCATCGTGTTCTCTAATTTGTGGGTACAATATCTTATGGTTGCAGAAGACACAATATCAATCAAACTTTAACTCTTCAACTGTTGCAGTTTTCAATTTCTTATGGTTATTTTTTTTCTAATTTTTGGGATATAATACGTTACTTTTCCACCCTTTTGTTTAAGTTACAGACACTCATTGCTCTCCTTCTCGAAACATTTGTTTCCACTTGTATAGTCGTTGTGATAGGTAAGCTTAGTAGATGAAAACATCTGCTTTGGAAATGAAGATTTCAAAAATGGAGCTTTATTTCATGGACCAACCTGAACAATGGAAATGTTATTTCCCCCCTTTATTTTGATTTCCAAGGTAGAGTTAAATTTAGTTATTAGAGAAGGATCCTTTCATTTTTTCTCTTACAATGAATTGATAGTGTATTTGAAAAACTCTGAATTGGTTTGGTTCCTAATCGCGACTCGCGAGACGTGGTTTAACGAATAAGGATTACCTACGCTCTTTCCTCCTACGCTACAAGATTAATTTGAATAATCGTAGTCAACAATTAAGCAAAAAGGGCGATATTACACATTCGATGGAAGGATTAAACAAAAACTATTATTTTTGGACAACATCGAGTAACAAAAAATAGTTAACACATTAATTTCTGACAACATAATTCAAGATAATTTGAGAGTAGTAAATCAAAAAATTTAATCCAAGATCATTTCCATTTCTTCTTGTCAAAATATTTTCAAACAATTAATTCAGCTTTCTTTTATTTTAGGCAGGAATTGATTCAGCTTTCTTTGAAACAAACAATTAATATGTAATAAAGTAAGTCAAAAAATAAATAAATAATTACTTTGAACCAAAATGAATTATTAATTTATGAAAAATAGTTACATATAAATAAAATAAATTGTATCCGAAAACTTGCATATAGACATAAACTCACGCGTAGTGTGGGTATTCACCTAGTTTATATAAAAATATGAACGACAACAATGATTAGTTCACATATATTAGCATGTAAACGTCTTGAACTTTACATGCAACATTTCATCTTCAAGCTTTTTTTTTTTTTTTTTGAAACTTTTAATATTCATGTCAAGCATGAAGCCAAAGTTTTTTTGATCCATAAAATACACATATCTACAAAATTCACATAATCACACATATATATATATATATATATATATATGTATGATTTTTTTTTTTTTTTGGGAGTAAGATTGATGGAAAAATCGAAGCGCCAAAGACACCAAAAGAGTGGAAAAACACAAAAGCTGAGAGTTGGTTATGGTTTAGGAATATAGAAGGTCTCTTCATAAATGGCTCTGGACTCCTTCATCCTCATGGGGAAGCTTGGTGGTCATCTGTTGGTATTTCTACGAGTCTAACCGACCTAGTGTAAGTCATTTCTAACACATTTTTTTTTCATATGTGGTACATTAAAGATTTTGTTTTTTGTATTGAACGACAAATTTTACTCATTTCACATTCTATAGTATATTTATTAGAGATGTGTCACATCACTTGAAAGAACACTAGATAACATTTTATTGAAAACTTTTAAGTTTTTTTCATCTTTATGTTTACAATATTTTATGGTTTGAATATATATATATATATATATATATATATATATCTTATTTATGTTATCAAATCAATTTTGATGATAATAAGAAAATTCTTATAAAAATTTCATTATTGCTTTTTAACCTCAAATTAAATATAAAAACAATTAGACAAGTGCTATTCATAGAAAAAAAAATCTATAATTATCAATTTGTTCACAAATAGAAATTGAATATTTGGCATTTTCATATGATATATAGCATTAACTTATAGTTTCTTTTACAAATAAAATTGAATATAAAATCTTTTAAAAAGATGGTAAAATAAATAATAATGGACTATGTAAATACTTTTAAAAACTCAATCATTGTAATATCTAGGGACCATTCTAGGAATATACCATATGGTCTTTATCTGAATAGCTTCATTTTTCGACAATATCAATACTAATAATCGAAGAGTATAAAATAATGTTTGAGCAAAATTAGACCTCTAATTACTCCAATTGTCACTCAAAAGTCAACTTTCTAAAAACATTTCTCATATTCTGAGGGGTAATTTTGTCTGCAAAAATGCAGGATCCAATTGAAAAACCCAGTTGATGTCGGATAAACACGTGGATCCTTCATTAATGGCATTTGTGTAATTGTTCAAAACGTTTGAAATCATCATGGATCAGAAAAAACATGTTTGTGTATTTATTGGGCTCATTGAAGCCCAAACGGATTTTGATGAAAGGGAAAACGATATTAATGTGGTTTAAATATATGGAGAATCTTTATCAAATCGCATTGTTATTGTTGTTTCCTAAATATAATGCAATAATCTAACAATTAATTTAATTTTCCATAGTAACGAAAATCCTACAACTTGCATTGAAAGTCAAACTAAATGCTAAATATCTTACCGAAAAAAATGTTCGTTTTTGACCTAAAATATTTCAGCTTATAAATAAGATTTGATCAAAGAATAGCACTACTAAAATTTTTAGGTCGATAGCATTCTCTTCTAGGTTTATGTCTTTTGTTTCATCATTGTTTTGAACTTAGCTATTCACATCTTTATTATGACGCTTATTACCAAATTCATTTCCTAATCTCATATATTATTATTTTTTTGTTTTTTTCGTATTTTTAGATCAATGGCTTCTCCGTATGTTAATGAAAAGGTGGATTCAAATGAATCTGTCACTCCAGTGAAGGTAAATTCTTATCCTAATATCATATATAAATTATTTTTTCTTTTATATAATCCCATATTCATTATGTTTCAGGAAGTGCCACTCCTATCATCAGTTTATGGAAAAGAGTATCATCCAACGAATTATACAAATGCCAGACTATACAACAAAGTTTTTTACTGGCGTTTACCCCATGAAATTGTATGTTTTAGAATTGTATATTTTGGATTTAATATTGTTGCAATTGAAATTGTATTTCTCATCTTCTTTTCACGATCTTGGTGAATCATTGCAGCGATCAAGTCTCGCTGAATCAGTTAAGGCGAACGAGCATAGTGAAACGGATTCTATCAAGTACCTCTACAAGTACCTATATAAGTGTGACATCAAAGATGATTCAAACCCGACGTCTAAAGAGTAAAGGATGATAATAACTTTAAAAGAATTGTTTCAAATATTTTTTATTACTCTACTAGAATAATAAACATCGATAATATGTTGTCGTTTAATGTTTCAATATTTTGCAATATGTTGAATGAATAATAATTTTTTTATACCCTTTTTGTACGAAATATTACAAACTTTAGTTTTGTTGCTAATAAGAATGAATCACATTTTGCAATATATCTTTTTTGCATATGATTCAATTAAAGTACTATATTTGAGTATTAAATTTACATCAGAATTAATGTATCTTCCCTAATTTATTCTGCACTAATTTCTAATCGACTCATATATATTTATGGCTAAACATCTTTGCTATTATTTTTGATATATAATTCCTAATTTGCGTGTGTACTACTTTACTAACTCATTATAATATTATTATAATATGGATAATTCAGCATCATCAACATTATCTATTGTAATAAATAATCATCCATGATCTTTTTATCTTCTTATAATATATATTGTAGTATATTGTTTTCTTCTTTGTCAAGAAAGGTTTTAGACCGACTCCTACCACTATATATAGAACCATATGTTATTGTGTTGAGAGGTAATAATAAGAATCTCCCTTCTCTCTTTAACTATCGTTCTTCTCACTCTCGTCTTTTCATTATAACAAAATTTCTTTGCTTTAATAATTTTATAACACGTTACACGTTACCATCATGATTGTCTCTTGATCCGATTAATCTTATACCGTTGTTCAATCCGATCAATCTTATACCATTTTTCTATCCGTTCAATCTTATACCGTTTGTCAATCCGATCAATCCTATACCAAAAAAATAAAATTTAAATCTATATTTATATCTATTTTGCCCTCAAATCTTAATTTCTCACTTGTTTGTGAGTCATTGGGGTCGTCTGCACGAACTCAGTACTTTAACTCTTTATAGATCTCATTCTTATGCATTTGTTTTTGTGGTCACAAAGGGTTGCTTGTACCATTTTCTTGGGGAGAGGGCACAAGTTGTGTGTGTATTAATATCACTCAATGACTCGAGCAACCAACGTTGTCCAACTTTAACAACTCCTAATTCACACTTTTCTTTTACGTTTTATTTAAACAAGGCCATGATTCGTACTATTGCTATAGATTAAAGAAAGAACTTGGAATCCATTTTTACATACAATAAATACATACAACGTGGTTAGTTGGAGGATAAGAAAATTGATCAAATGTGATGTGAAACTCGCTGATTTAGACGGGAAGAACCTCCACTTTTAATCGCATTAAACAAAATGAACAATATATCAATAATTAGGGGGTAGGACGAAACTACTCTTTTATTATTTTCAACCTGTAATATGTTTCATGATTACCAATTGAACTATTGGTTGGTTGATACACTAAAATATACCCCCCCTTCCTTACGCCGTCTAGTCAAAAACAAGTTCAGACGAGGCTTTTTTTTCCAGTTTCTGCAAAAATGACGCCAACCCACTATCGCACTCTACTGCAACTGGAGGCATTCGTTGTTGGGTATACATATAGTCTTCTCCCTCGCACCAAAAACTAAGAAACACGTCTTCTTCTTCTTCGTTTACACCAAAAACGTTAACAACTCTTGCCCTAACATCCGAAAACTTGTCTCCTTCCCTAATGTCCACGCATTTGCCGAAATAGTTCCCCGACAAACTAAAATGCCATTTTCCATTCTCAAAAAAATCCCACGACCCAACAACCACAGTAACCATTGTCTTCTTGTCCACCTACGAGCTGATATATGTAACCACCTGCATTTACTCCACATCGTTAGATAATCTCAGACATTCAATATCAGAGAATTTCTATGACCAACATTTAATATAGAGAATAAATGCTCTGCATATTCTCACCTTTTCGTCCACGTAAAATACTCACAGATGCGAAGTCATTCGATTTTTTTTCCCAGTTTTTGTAGATCTGAAGTATTCAGATCTTACTTCTCATATATTTGGCCTTCATGCTAATTTCAATGTAAGTAATTCTTTTAATATTTTTTCACTTCCAACAATCTTATCCAAACATCCACTTCATGCATCTAATGTTCACTTTCTTTCAAACTCCCGCCTTTACAAAATCATCATTCAAGATGCCACATCACTCTTAAAAACTAACATAAACAACTTAATGTTGTACGTAATTTCAGGGACATAATTATCCGAAATCAGCTCATTTGGTAGGCAATGGTAATTGAGGAAACATTTCGTCAAAAATATGGCAATTTTGGTAAAACTCCCCCAAAACAGTACAAGCGTCATTTTCTGGACATTTTGTGAAACAAGACGTTTTCTTTTTGGTTTTAAACACTGGTTAATTTATAGAATAGCAAAGAAAAAAAAATAAACTAAAAAACTAACAAAAAGTGGCTAATGTGGCAAATTGATGGCCAATAAATGTAGGGTTTTAGTTACTTATTTAGTTTAGTTTTTTTTGCTATTGCACAAATTAACCTTTTTTGTCATCCACAAATCTTATATAATATTTGAGAAGCATTTTGGGAGCAATTTGCTTAAGTGTCATAACCACAATTTTTCTTCTCTTTATTTATATTTAATTTGCTTATACTCATTAGTCATTACCAAACACATTTATTTTCAAATATACTTAAATTGATTACTATAAGTTTAATTGCTAAACACATTTGAATCTTCCTAAACTTACCAAAATTAAAATATTTGGAAATCAAACTTGCCAAATTAATATATTACGAAAATTAACATATACACCAAAAACATTTTGATTTAAAATAGCACCGAACAATTTATTATCTTTTGAATATATATGAGCATGTAAAACAATTTTTCATATATTTTTTTACATGTATTGTTTTGTTTGACAAGTAGATGTTTATAATTTTTTAAAATACCCAATCCTACAAGTAAAATAAGTATTAATAAAATTTGTTGGTTTTATTATGTTACGAGTGAAACACATTTGTATACAATGTATTGCAACTTTCAAATATATAAAAGGACAATTCTCAAAAATACCACCAAAAAAAGTTTTTGTTCCAAAAATACCGCCATTTTTTATAAAAGTTCCAAAAATACCACAAAATTAATATTAATTTTAAATATTCAAAACTAAAACCCTAAATCCCAAACCTAAACCCTACCCCCTAAAACTATAGCCTAGTTGTACAATAGTTAACCCAAATCCACAAATTTAAATTCTAAGCTCTTGAAAATCAATTTTTGAGATTGTGATATTTTTGGAACTTTTGAAAATTAATGATATTTTTTGAACTTTTAGTGATATTTATGGAACTTTAAAATTAGTGGTATTTTTAGAAATTTTTTTTTTTTTGTGGTATTTTAGGAAATTTTTCTATATAAAATAGGTTTTAAATTATGCATAATAATTCACTATAATTTTTTTTTAACTAAAATTATTGATTTTATTCGACAATTCATTATATCGGGCGTGGGAAATTTTCTAACAAATAAACTGCCATCTATTTATCGAAATAGAAACACATCGATTCACCAATAGACTAAATTTCCTCCGCCATGCGTATTCATCACTAGCACTAACTCTCTCCATGTCTCTCTCCTCCACTCTCCGCCTCTCCTCCTCCCTCCTCCGTCGCTCTCTCGCCCAGTCTCGCCGATCTCTCCTTTCCAACCTTTATCTCCGCCGCAGTGAAGCCTCCTCCGCCGTGCGGTTCTTCTCCTCCGGCTCCCGCAATTCCCGGGCCGGTATAATATTCTGTAATGTTAAACGCGCCGGTGAGCAGTTGAATGAAGATTCCGGTGCTAATAACGGCGGTTTGGTGTTTTCCGGTGATGGTAACAACGGCGATTCTCGTGTTGTGCCTTTTGAGCTTCACAAGGAGGCTACTGATTCGTATACGTCTTACGCTCTCTCTGTGTTACTTGGACGTGCTTTACCTGATATTAGGGATGGTTTGAAACCAGTACATCGGAGAATTCTGTGAGTGCTCGTTTAGGTTAAAGCTTTCTGAAGTTGGTATTTATTCTGTAAATTTTTAGTTTCTAAGTTTCGATTGTTTCTTTCAGATTTGCCATGTTTGAATTGGGAATGTTATCTAAAGGACCATACAAGATATCTGCTAGAGTTGTTGGAGAGGTGAAGTTATTTTTTCCCTAATGGTCTCTACTTGAAGTAGCCTAAATTTCTTGTTCTTGTTCTGAGAAAGGATTGTGCTGATTAAATTTCAGGTTCTTGTTTATGATGCACTAGTTAGGATGGCTCGGGTAAATAAAGAACTATGAATGCCTGAACCCATGTAATGTAGATAGATAACTTATGTTGTTAACACACACATTTGTTGTTGGTAGAATTTCTCCGTGAGATGCCCACTTATCCAAGGACATGGAAATTTTGGCTCCATAGATGCAGATCCTGCGGCTGCTATGCGTTACACTGAATGTAGACTTGATGTGAGTGTTTTTCTTGTCTACTGTTTCTGTATTGTTTCTCTCTCCCTCCTCTTTTTCTCTTGTTTTGAAATGGATATGTTTTTTGGGTTAGTAGCTAATGTTCTTATCTTTCTCTACAGCCACTGGCAGAGGCAGTACTGTTAGCTGACCTTGACCAAGATACGGTAACCACACTGCTGCGCATATTGCTAAGTTAACTGATGCTTCGTTATATTGTTTCTTAGCTTTTTGTTTTTAACTTTCTTCAGGTTGATTTTGTGACCCATTTTGATAATTCACAAAAAGAACCATCGGTGTTGTTGATAATCCATAACCCAGAAGCAACGGTATCAAAGCTCCCTCTTTACTGTGATTGTCAATATTGTGTGATCTTTTGTTACCATGAAAACTTCTCTGCTTTATAGGTAACGTTTCCACTTGTTTCTTGTCAGCTGCAAGAACCACTGGAGTACATGCCTGCACCTGACTTTCCAACTGAAGGATTAACAATGGGAAACCTTGGGTAACTCTCTGCTATGATTTTTGTCTCTACCGAATTTTCTTGAGAGCAACTTTTGCTTGATTTAGTAACTTCGTGCAATGTTTCCATATCTCTGTTAGTGTATGAGGATACTATGCTCACTAAATGATCAAAACGAAGGACGCACTAGCCATTGTCCAAATTTTGTATGAAAATAGCTAAGAAAATGAAGAAATATTTTTGTTCGGTTAGCCTGATCTAAGACTGTAACAGATTACAGAAGCTGTCAATAGGTTTTCTTTTCGTGTTTGTTGGAGATCCTTCTGTTATGTTGTACTTATGATTTTCCAATGTGTGGATGTACTTTTAGGGTTTTAGATGCTTACAAAGGGCGTGTTGTAGTCAGAGGAAAAACTGATGGTGAATTGCTGGATCCAAAGACAAAGCGCAATGCAATCATTATTACAGAGGTAAACTACTTGATATTTCAGATTAATCTAATGATTTCCAAGGAGGAGGCTTTCGAAAAGGTTTATTAGCTTTATCAGAATGGTAAAGCAAGTAGTTTAACCTCTTCAGTAAAATTTATTGCAGATCCCTTACCAGACGAACAAAGCGACGCTTGTTCAGAAGATGCTTCCGTAGATGCTTCGTTTCCCTCCGCACATTCGTCGACCCTCTCTCCTAACTCACATCAGACACTTTTCAGAACGAGCTGGGAAAACTCATGTTTGTCAGGCGGATGGTTGTGGGTTTGATCTTACTACACAGTTTCAGAAACGTCATAGGGTCTGTGAGTTTCATCTCAAAACATGCAAAGAGGCTTTGGTGGCTGGAAATCTTCAGAGATTTTGTCAACAGTGCAAAAAGTTTGAGGCTGTAGAACTGTTCGACTCTACAAGGCGGAGTTGCAGATCAAGACTCAGGATTCATGGGGACAAAAGGCGTGCGAAGAAAGAGGCAACTGATGCTCTCTCACCAAACGTTCTTCCACGTGCTAAAAGAAGACTTCCTAGCCCAATCAAGCCGCCTTTGGTCTCTCGATTGAGAGAGTGGGTTTCTTTTCTACTTCTCGTTGTTCCAGCCGTGATGAAAAAGATGTTTGACACAACTCAGTATGAGAATTCTACTGGACAAAAGGCGTGCGAAGAAAGAGGCAACTGATGCTCTCTCACCAAACGTTCTTCCACGTGCTAAAAGAAGACTTCCTAGCCCAATCAAGCCGCCTTTGGTCTCTCGATTGAGAGAGTGGGTTTCTTTTCTACTTCTCGTTGTTCCAGCCGTGATGAAAAAGATGTTTGACACAACTCAGTATGAGAATTCTACTGCAGTAGAATTCGCCGAGCTGGCAAAGCATGTAAAAACTCTTCAAGAAAACGTGGAGTCGTTGGGGTTGTGGTGGTGGCAGAGAAAGAAGTAAACTTGCAGGTTTTGATTAGAAAATTTCTGATTATGGATTCTTCTAGGGTTCCTATGTTGAGAAATGTGGAATCTGTTTTGGATTGTGGAAGAATACCTTTGGTTGAAATTTTGATTATGGATTTTGATTCTCTATTGCATTTTGGTTATGCTTTTATCTTATTGAATGAATTATCTGCATTATGTATGGTTTGTGAAATGTTGGATTTAGTGTTTAGATTCTGAGGACTCCATTTGCATAATCTTTATAGAAAATGATTAATATGATTTTTTCTAGATGAATTTTGCAAAAATATGATTAGTATTGCAAGAAGAATTAGTGTTACTTCTTTGGTTGATTTTGTTAGATTTTGGAAAATTGTCATATTCATGGTTTTGAATAAGATATCCAGTCCCTTATTCTTTCCTTTAGTCTTCTTACTGGCTCTCTTGTATAATGTTTATGATCTTGCACTATTTTACGCTTGAATTTCTCAAATCATAGGTTTGATTGAATTATCGATTTCGTTGCATTTTTATTAATCTTTGAAATAATCTTTGCTATACACATTCAACCAAAATAGGTTGGTATTATTTGATTGTTATTGCCACCCATACAATACCTTTTATTCCATAACAAAACGAACATAACAATAATAAAACAAATACTGATGCAGTGGTTTTTTGATACATTACAGATTCGTATGTTGTGTGATTTATGATTCTTATTTGGGAACCAATAAATCGACTGCTAAGTAATAGCTTCCAACAATCACCATCGATGCAACAGAGCTTCGAGCCATTCTTATCCTGATTCCTCGGAATAAAAGATTTCTGTCTGTAGGATGGATTCCTGTCCATCTCTCTAATCTCTTGCCTGGTTTATTCCATCTCAGAAACTTCCTCTCCTTTGCTGTATACTGTCCAAAATCAAATCCAATAGAAACCACAACAGCTTGTTAAATGAGTACGTAGCTTTTGAGTTTTATGTGTCTTTGTAAGATTATGAGGAAATCCATTTTGTTTTTTACCTTTGGTATATTACACACTGTGCTCGTGTTCTCGCTGTGTCGAAGCTATGAGATGCGGCTGCTGCAATGGCACCCGAAATCCCTGCGACAAGGCTAACGGCTACCGGAGATAAAGGTCCAACTTCTTCTTCAGAACTGAATTTCACCAAGTTTTGCAGATTTAATAAACAATCACTACACATTTGGATTTAAATTTGAAGTTCAAGCGGATTGAGAGTTTAAGTACCTTGGTAGAGGATCCATCCCAACTGCTTTTCAACCGATCGTTGCCTCGTGAAGAAACTGCCATGTTCCGAAGAAGACTCCTCCGTAAAGATAATCTCTTATAAGACCCGAACATAGATTCCTCCATAACGCTCTATATCCTTCAAGTGATGCGAGCGGTCTCTTAACATCCATGACTGATGGCGGATTCCCTGTTCCAGTCATCATCCATGGGTACTCTTGCAAAGCGGCTGTCATGTTTGGGTGCTTATGGTTTAAGACGGATAAGAGACTGACTGTTTGTGTCAATGACTTTACGTCAAGAGTGTATCGTCTTAGCAATTTTGTTATCATGGGTGAAACTTCTGCGGTTTCTGCAACGGAAGCAGCATTTGGAGCCCGTGATGTAGCAGTTACTTGATTTCGGAATTTGATTAGTTCAAATGGAGAAGTCATTACTGTTGCTGCTGCACCTCCCACCATTCCAGCTAGAAAAGCTTCACTGACTTGGACATAGTTATCATGTCTACCATCTGAAACAAAAGGAAGTACTCTTTAGATTCTCCAAGACAAAGGTTTCACTTAACTTTCTCGCAAAAACGGGTGAATTCAGTACATAATTCACTATCCGCAGAATGAAAGGAACTGACTTTGAGTGTAGACAAGATAAGCAATGGATAAGAAATGAATGGATTTGAATACTGCTACATATTCTAACATCGAGCAGTCATCAAATAGATTTCATTCTTGTCAAATTAACTGATGTTCTTGGTCTGTAATCTTGAATCATCAACAATAAACACAAAGGAGGCATGGAACTTTGCGTAATACCTTTGTAGAAAGCTGTGAGAATCTCATATACTCCAAACCTTTCACCAACACCTGAAATTCTTCCTAAAGTTAACCATCCAAGACCACTGTACAGACCTGCATTTGTGTAAAAATACAAACATTTTCAACATTAGATCATTTCTCCCAGAGGCAGAATCAGAAAAAATGCTTGAAATGTATAGAGTAATTTGCAAACCTGAGTAGCCAGAGAAGCGGAAAACTCTGTTCACAACTTGAGAGGGGCTTAATTTCTTACTGGGTCCTGAATTAACGTACAATTCAATGCCGAATCATTCCTTGTAGAACCGAAACGATAAGAAGCAGAAGACAAATTGGTTGATGAAGAAGAAGAAACCTGGATTATGGTTTTAATGATATCAAGAGGATAAGCAAGAGAATGATTTCTCTTTGTAGTTTGGAACCACATTTGTAGTGAATTGTTTTAAAACATTTGGATTCAATTTCTTTAATTTTTTAAGTATTTGTTGATTTTTTATTGATATTTGACTAATTAATATCCATATATATTTTGAATTGGTTATTTTGGGATTGTCAAAATTTCATAATGATTTATATGTGTTGATTTTGTATATGTTTAAGATATGTTTTTATAGATGTTTTTTGTGTTTCCTTGTGAAGATTGTTATTTAGTATACTTTACTTTAATTCAATGTAGTGTAGTTAGATATATTATTTGTTGTTTTTGATAAAATAAGAATTATTGGCTGGTCTTCTGTTATTTAGTCCAACAAAGATTTTAATTTAGGTTTTTCCTTATACATAATTTTGTCAGGTTGTAATCAAGTTTTTGTTGATTTATATGCAAAAATAATAGGGAAGATAATCCACCAATACAAATATATTTTACAGCTATCTCATTTCTTATCTCTTTAAGTAGTTGGAATCATATTTGGGAAACCTTAGTTGGTTATAATGTTCTGTATTGTGTAAACTGTGTGAGTAGTTTGGCTGGGACTTCGCTGTCAAAATCTAGGTTTCATGAATTTGTTTATTTGTCTTCTAATTTTATGAGTGAATTTATTTTGTTATTTTTCTTTGCGTTTTGTATTTTTCCAAATTAGAACCGGAAGTTTGATTGTCGTCGTTGTTGTGGACTTTTTCTGTGGTGGTGTTGTTTACAGAATTTATTTTGTCCTCTCGATTATGTACATTGTTTGTGTTTGGATAGTTGTGGCATCACTACAAAGAGGTTTTTATTAAGGTTTGGCTGCCTGTTTTGGCTTCCAGTTTTAGTTGTGAATTGTCGTGGTTTGATTTACAAACCTTGAAGAATTCGGTCATGAGGTCTGGAAGTTTGTGAGAAGCATCTACTAATTGAAATTTGTGTTGATCTCGCAAATTATGTGTTTTGACACTTGAATTATGTGTTGCAGTATGTAGTGTTCTCATCAGTTAAATAATACTCGAATAGCAAGCTGGCGTCTAGTTTGAATATTTTATTGTTAGCTTGTATTGAGTGTAATTCTTTTTGTGTGTATATATTTCATACGTAGTTGTGATTTTGTGATTATAGAATTTTGTAAATTGAGTTAGGAAACCCAATAAATTATGAATAAAATATGTGGAGCATGTAATAAAAAGGAGCATGTCAATTAAATTCCAAAATAAAACAAAAAATAATTTGTGTAACCCTGGACATAGTGCGTTCGAAGCGTTCACTTCTGTGAACTATTCTTTTTAGGTTGTTGTGAATACAGAGAATTCGCGGATTTATTATCTTATCCAGTTTGTTCTACGGTAAAATAACCATGTGTACAGTATACCTTTCGTGAATGCAGTAGAGAACAAGTTATATGTTTGGAGATAATGTTTATACAGACATATAGCTGCCGAGTAAGATAGATTTCAACCTCGATCTTAGAGAATGTGTGTTAGAGCTTTTGTTATACTATCTTTAAACCTCGTATTGGTGGTTTAATTTGAATGTTATATTCATTAGATACAATAGAAATAGAATTGGACCCCTTCATTTATTGCTTTCCGATCTTATTTATTCATTCCCAGTTATGTGACTAAAGTTTACTAAGTTATGTACGCGATACAAAGTTCATAATGCAGAACTCTTTTTTTTTAGTTCATCCTATTGGCTCGGCTTTTACGAAAAAATGTATCTTTCAAATTGGAGATCAAGCTATCTATAATAATATGAATGAGACCTCGATTCTTCTGTTTGTTTGATGTAAAAAAGAATTCAATTCAAAATATTCCGCGAAGGTCCGTAGTTGTAGAAGCTAAGATTCTTTTTTATCATTCATTCAATAAGCATCTTGGATTTCATAAAAATTGGGGGCAATATAATCCTTACGTAAAGGCCACCCCATCCAACTTTCGGGCATTAAAGAGAAACCCCATTAGGCTTAAAACATTTTTATATATTTAAGAGCCCTATATCTAATACATGAGTGGTTCTTGAATATCCAAAAGATGACGTATAACAGTACTATGCGGTCAATAAGAAAACCTAGACAAATAAACACAGAAGAATACATATGTATTGGCGGGCCTTGTTAATATCAAGAACCATACACAAAAATTCAAAGTTGATCTTACCAGACCCTCAATTTGACACTCATTCAACAGTAAATTGATATGCTAATAAATATACATAAAACTCTATAATAAATATACATATAGAGGAACCAGAACAGAACACGAAGCATTAAAACCTTCAAATCAGAATTACATTTTTACATAAAGGACATGGTTGTGTATTTTTCAACAAAAAGGAACATGCTAGTGAGACATTTCCATTTCCTCTAATCTCAATCCCAACATGAACTAATCGCATCAGAGAATCATAGCGGAAGATCAACGTGGACTATTGAAAACCAAGAAAAGAAGCCTTTTTAATTATTACGTTCTTTGACTGGTTGATTTTACTCAAGCTGGAGTTTGAAATAAACCTCACAATCATAGCTATTCTTGGTCCAAACATTCCTAAGATTTTCCAGCCCGGCCTGTAAAGAAATAAAATAGAAGCATTTGGATGGTGACCAATACATGACTATAGCAGAAGCAATCATACAAGATTCCACAAGTGGAAGCCATAAACGTTCTACCTTCATAAGTAATGTCTAAGCAAACAACAAATATTTGAAAATAATAGCCATATTGTATGCGTTTTTTTTTTTTTGTCAACGTATGCAGGTCATCACTTTCTCGAAAAAATAGAAAAGAGATAAGAAAAAACATAAGACACATAAGAAATATGATTTTCTTATATTGCTACATCAAAAACGTTTCTGGTGTTGGGCTTCAATATTTTCGGTAGTTTATATATTACTGTGAATGACATGTCTTGATGCAGCAATATGATTGGTGGATTATTTTTCTGATTTAATTGCTGATGTGGACACCTTAAAAAGCTTCCATAATTCTGAAATTTTATGGTAGACTTCTTCGTAGCGAGCCATTCGGTTTGGAGCAATGAAAGCCTGAATGAGGATACCCTGGAGATGTATGGATAAAAAAACTTAGTTAGCTAATAAGTCCCTTATAGAAATTTTTCACAGTCCCTTATAAAATGTTTCACAAGTTTTTATGCAGATGAAGAACAAAACAAATTTTCCTTTTACCACCAACATAATTAGTTGAAAATAGCGTTATCTGGAAGTCAGTAGACAACCTGTTCCATGCATGTGAAAATGGGTTCTAGTGTTCTACCAGATTTGAGTATGGATTAAGACTGCATTCGGAAAATGGTTAAACGTACAAATATATTTGGCTTCCTACTGTTTACATAGATTAACTTCCAAAGAACTACAAATATTGTGTATCCATACATTTGTTTACCAATAATAGTAAACAAATATTGGTAAATCATTCTCCGAATTGTTTATGTGGTTTGGTTGTAAACATAATTCAATATTTCTCTTTGTCGTGGTCTTTATTTTTAGACCAAGTTACTATACTTTCATTCGCAATAGAAATTACATATGAGAGTTGACTCCGAAATATGTTTTCTAGGTTTGTTTCTTTTCTATGTTTGGGAAACCATTCTCTGCACTAAGATGGTATTACAAACATAGCCGAAATATTTGGTTTAAGTTAAAGCAATAACCCACGAGACAACTAAAAAAATCAAATGTATAAGAGAGCAATATATAAGTATAAAAACCATGGGACCAAAAAAAGAAACCATGGGACCAAAAAAAGTATAGAAATAACAGTAAGAAAAACAAAGTCTCATATTTACACTACGATTGTTTTGTCAACTCATTATGAGAGCAATTACAATTCTAGCTTGAGCATTCTCGTTTAGGATTATAATAACGTTTTAAAATCTTTTTATGAGAATGAAGAAAGACGTACAGTAGAAGTTGGGTGTTTAGCAAAAAAAACTTTAGCTTTCTCCAGCTTATGACAACTCAGCACCACATTTTACTCGACATTTGCCACGTCAGATTAAACAAATATTTTTCTCTATTGGGCCTGAAACGAAATTGGCCCACCACATATCCACAATTTTATTTCATCAAAACATACTCTCCTTCCTCGCCAACTTACCACCTCCTCGCCTCCTCCATCACACGAGACTCCCCATCTCCTTTCCCCCCAAAAACCCCAAACTCACAGACCTTCTGATAAATTCATAACTTCAACTCCCAAATTAAATGCCTCAAATCAACCTCCTTACTACTTTCCACCACTCTGCTACTCCTTCAGTGTCTCTTTCTTACCGTTTCAGGAACCGACGACGCCACCACTATAAATACCACAACCTCCACCACAAAACTTTCTTGACGACAGTTATATATTCAATTCGATTCCAAGAACATGATTTAAACCTTTTTTTGTGTTACCTCGAACATATGCTTCCAATTTCTTCATATACATCACTTCTATATGTTGTCTTTAACGAGCAGGAAGACCTTCGCCCAAAGCTATCGTCCTTGCTCCTTGGTTTAGCTGCTGTAACGACCGTAACCCAAATTCTGAATGATTTTGGGAGGTGTCGATCGACACCAATAGGTGGTGTCGATCGACACTAGGTTTCAGGAAACCGAATGTTTTGGTTTGAACCGCTATGTTCTCGCGGGTTGGTTATGGAAACCCAAAAGTGCGTCCTTTTAATCTTTGGGGGGATCATGAGCCGTCGTTCGGAGGGAGAAAAACCTGAAAAAGAATTGTCAGTGAGGAGAAAAGTGGATTGAACGAGAATCGTTGCGGTTTTCTCGAGTTTTCGTTCGTTGCTTCCTTGGATCGTTCGTGGTGCGAGATTGTGCAGTTTCCAGCGTGAACCAGTGGTGATTAGAGGTTGCAGAGGCTGCGACCGGTTCATTTCCGTGATCAAATTCCCTCGTTCATCCTCGTTTCAAGAGGTGAGTGCGTGATCGCGGAGTTTATTCATTCGATTAGCGTTTATCCGTTTATGGTTGTGTGATTTGTGTTTATTGGTTGAATTCTGTGATGATTGTTTATGTTTGATGATATTTGTTCATGATTTTACTTTGAGTTTAATCGGAAAACGTTAAAATGGTGATTCCAAGCCGAGACATGAGAAGAGAGTCTCGGTTCTAGTTTCTGTAACAGGGTGTCGATCGACACCTAGAGGTTGTGTCGATCGACACCACGAAATGAAAACGATGCTCGTGTTGGCGAGTGTCGAGCGACACCATGGTTGTGTTGATCGACATTCGGTACAGTTTTCTCTACGAGAGTATCAAGTGTCGATCGACACCGCCATGGTGTGTCGATCGACACCTGATTATTAAGTAAGAAAATTTTGAAAATTTAAGATTGTCTGAATCTGTAAAATTGTGAAAATGGAAATTGTGGTTATTGATGGGTGGTAAATTGATAATGTTAATTCATGTTTAATCTTTTGCGGGATGACCGCTCCACTGAGTATTTATGATAATACTCACGCAACTCCTGGTTTCTTTTGAGTTGCAGGTAAAAGAAAAATATGATCGCGGAATTGAGTTATTTGATGTTTATGTATTTTTAGTAGCCTGTTAGGTTGCTAGATATTTTATTTGGAATTTTGTTAGACTTGATATTTCCTGAATTGGTTTTGCTGGATTATTGGTTATTTAATTATTGGAATTGATTTGGTTTTCTGTTGGTTATTTTCCGCTTATTGTTCACCCTGATATAATAATGTTTAATTATTTTTTTAAAAAATGCGGGTGTTACATTTTGGTATCAGAGCCTATACGGTTTTAGGACGTAGATTGTGTGATCTGAGACTATGTGATTTACTGTGTTAGTATAGAGTCTTAGATCATCCTCCCGAGCCTCCAGTGTGATTCCATGGTATGTTGTGTTTCTATTTTATGGGTGACATCTAGTAGCTTAGCCTGTGTTTTTTGGAAATGTAGTGCAGTATGGTTCCTGGAGCTAGAGGTCGTGGCAGAGCTGGTGCCCGGGGTGGCAGAGTTGGTGGCCGTGGAGGCCGAGGTCGTGGTCGCGGACCAATGGTGGAGTTGTCCAGTAATGTGGCTGAGAGTGCTACGCAGACGTCAGATACTCCTACGCATCTTACGGGTTTTGTGAGCAAGACCAGAGTTAGTGCTATCGTGAGTGCTATGGGAGCCGTGAGAGGCGCCGGGATGGCTGGTAGAGGAGCGGGCCCAGGTGTGGGTGCTGTTCCAGCTCAGGATCGTATGGATGCATGGAGGGTATTCTGACAGAGTTACTAGAGCGGTTTCCGGCGGCGGTTCCGGTTCCGGCTCCTGTAGTGCCTCCTGTGGCGAGGGTACAGCTGAGGGCTGCGATGGTTGAGGTGCGTCCGACTTATCTAGAGATGATCAGTTAGATGCGTCAGATGAGTACTACTTTCTTCGCGGGCGGTGTTGGGCCTGAGGAGGCAGATGAGTGGCGCATGCGCATGGAGCGCAACTTCCGTTCGGTTCGATGTCCGGAGGATTATCGTGTGGAGATAGCTATCCACTATCTGACTGGGGATGCTTATTTATGGTGGAGAGCGATCGAGGCTAGGAGGCCTGGTGCTGTTTGGACCTCGGGGGAGTTCGTGGCTGAGTTCAACGCCAAGTACTTTCCTCAGGAGGCTTTAGATCGTCTCGGAACGAGGTTCGTGGAGCTGGTTCAGGGTGATCGTACTTTGCAAGAGTATGATGCCGAGTTCAGCAGGTTGCTTGTCTATGCGGATCGTGGCATAGAGGACGAACGGACGCAGATTCAGAGGTTCCTGAGGGGACTCCGCGCTGATTTGAGGATTCGCTGCAGGGTTTCATAGTACGCCTCGAGGGCGAAGCTGGTTGAAATGGTTGCGGGCATTGAGGAGGATCTGAGAGGTCAGTTAGCTGTAGCCGTTCCAGCGGCCATTCCCATTTCGGTTGTTTCTGTTGTTCAGCCGAGGAGACAACAGCAGCAACAGCAGAGTGGTTCCGGTTTTAGTTCTGGCAAAGGCGGCAAGCCTGCGCAGGGCCAAAAACAGAAATGGGATGGTGCTCCCAGGTCCAGTCAGAGGAGCGAAGCATGTTATGGATGCGGGAGTCTGGAGCATCGTTTGTCGAACTGCCACCGCAAGGGCGATCACCAGCAGTTGTTGCAGTCCCAGCCGCAGTCGCAGCAGCGGGATTTGAGAGTGTGTTTCCACTGCAGGGAGCCAGGGCATATCAGGATGATGTATCCCAGATTGCAGCCGGCGACTGTAGCTGCGATTCAGCCAGTTGAGGTGCAGCCGAGGGGTCAGTTAGCGGCAGTGCAACAGCCGATTGAGCAGATCGGGCCAGAACCGAGGGTGTTTTCAGCGGCAGAGTTTGGTCAGAACAGTGGAGCCGGACAGATCACAGGTAAAATTCTAGACTTGAATTTCGTAAAATTCCTAGTGGTAGAATTTTTGTTGTTGTTGTGCTAGTGTTCTTTCATTTTACTTGTGGTCGAGTCATCAGGGTTCTCAACGCATATAAATTGTGTAGGGACCTTGTTAGTGGGCGGTTTTGAGTCCCACGTGATGTTTGATTCGGGAGCATCATACTGCTATATTACTCCAGAGTGTGCCAAGAGCAGTGGCATACGGAGCAGCGCGGGAGAGCGCGCAGGTATGGTCAAGGTGGCTGGAGAAGGTTTCCTGGCTACTTCGGGCCGTGCTAGAGCAGTAGATGTTCAGATTGCGGGGCATTCGTTGCCAGCGGACTTGGTGATTAGTCTTGTGGCGCTGTATGATGTGATTCTCAGTATGGATTGGTTGTATTTCTACCGGGTTCACTTGGATTGCTATCGGGGCAGAGTAGTCTTTGAGCGTGCTGGAAAGAAGTTGGTATTTCAGGGCTTGAGACCGACTTCCAGTAGCCTTGTGATTTCGGTTATTCAGGCGGAGCAGATGATGGAGCGAGGTTGTGAGGCATATTTGGCGACGATAGTGATGTGAGAGGGCAACAATGAGGTTGCTTTTGAGGATATTCGAGTTGCTCAGGACTTTGAGGACATTTTTCAATCGTTGAAGGGATTACCGTCATCTAGGTCCGATCCTTTCACGATTGAGCTAGAGCCAGGGACAACTCCGATATCTAAGGCTCCTTACAGGATGGCTCCAGCAGAGTTAGCAGAGTTGAAGAAGCAGTTAGAGGACCTTCTGGAGGAGGGTTTTATTCTTCCAAGTGTTTTGCCGTGGGGAGCTCCGGTTTTGTTCGTGAAGAAGAAGGATGGTAGTTTCCGGTTGTGCATCGATTACCGGGGACTTAACCGATTCACTGTGAAGAACAGGTACCCACTCCCGAGGATTGATGAGTTGTTGGATCAGTTGAGGGGTGCGACCTGGTTCTCCAAGATGGACTTGACTTCAGGGTATCGTTTGATTTCGATTGATGAGGCAGATGTTCGCAAGACGATATTCAATACGAGATATGGGCATTTCGAGTTTGTGGTTATGCCTTTTGGTTTGACGAATGCGCCTGCGGCATTCATGAGGTTGATGAACGACGTTTTCAAGGAGTATTTGAACGTGTTCGTGATCATATTTATTGATGATATCTTGGTTTACTCGAGGAATCCTGAGAAGCACGAGGCTCATTTGCGGTTGGTTTTGGAGAAGCTTCGGGAGCAGAAGCTTTATGCGAAGTTGAGCAAGTGCAGTTTTTGGCAGAGGCAGATGGGACTCCTGGGTCATATTGTGTCTGCAGAAGGAGTTTCTGTGGATCCGGCCAAGATTGAGGCGATTCAAGATTGGCCGAGACCGAGTAGTGCTACCGAGATCAGGAGTTTTCTGGGTTTAGTAGGATACTATCGGAGATTTGTCAAGGGCTTTGCGAGTATGGCGCAGCCGATGACGAAGTTGACCAGTAAGAAGGTTCCGTTTGATTGGTCGCCGGAGTGCGAGGAGAGCTTTGCGAGGCTCAAGGAGATGTTGACTAGTACACCGTTGTTGGCATTAGACAAGCCGGGGAAGCCTTACACTGTGTATACCGATGCTTCAGGAGTTGGTCTGGGTTGCGTGCTGATGCAGGAGGGTCGAGTTATTGCTTATGCTTCGAGGCAGTTGCAGGGTAGTGAGCGTAATTGGCCTACGCATGATCTAGAGTTGGGAGCCGTTGTGTTCGCTCTGAAGATCTAGAGATCTTACCTGTATGGAGGCAGAGTACAGATTTTTACGGATCACAAGAATCTGCAGCATATCTTCACTCAGCCATTGCTGAATATGAGACAAAGACGTTGGGTTCAATTGCTGGCGGACTACGATCTGGAGATCATTTATCATCCGGGCAAGGCTAATCAGATAGCAGATGCCTTGAGTCGACGGAGGTTCGATTCAGCCCGCGAGCAGGATATCGGGGATTTGGTAGGCAAGATTAGCACGTTGCGCCTTTGTGCCGTTTTGGAGGAGCCTTTGGGCTTAGAGGCAGTGGATCAGGCAGATCTTCTCAGTAGGATCAGAGTGGCTCAGCAGAGTAATCAGGGTTTGTTGAGTGTGTCGCGAGCAGTGGATTCCGAGTATGTGGTCTCTCTGAATGGGACGGTTTTGATTTGTGGTCGGGTTTGTGTATCTCGGGATGAGGCATTGAGGCAGGAGATTCTGAGTGAGGCTCATTCGAGCAAGTTCTCGATTCATCCGGGTGCGACTAAGATGTTTCGAGACCTCAATCGGTATTATCACTGGGTCGGGATGAAGAGAGATGTGGCGATTTTCGTTTCTAAGGGCAATACTTGTCCATTGGTTAAGGCCGAGCATGGAGTTCCGAGTGGTCTTCTGCAGAGTTTACCCATTCCTGAGTGGAAGTGGGATATGATTACGATGGATTTCGTGGTTGGTTTGCCTACTTCGCGGACATATGATGCTATTTGGGTAGTCATGGATCGGTTGACCAAGTCAGCGCACTTTTTGGCCATTAAGAAGAACGATGGAGCGGCTAAGTTGGCTAAGAGGTTTGTGAAGGACATAGTGAGGCTGCATGGAGTGCCAGCCAGTATTGTTTCTGATCGAGATCCCAGGTTTGCATCAGAGTTCTAGAGAGCGTTTCAGGCAGAGATGGGCACTAAGGTGCATATGAGTACAGCTTATCATCCGTAAACTGATGAGCAGTCAGAGAGGACTATTCAGACTATGGAGGATTTGCTGAGGATGTGTGTTTTGGATTGGGATGGCCAATGGGCCGACCAATTGAGCTTAGTTGAGTTTGCTTACAATAACAGCTTTCAGGCGAGTATCGGTATGAATCCTTTTGAGGCTTTGTACAGGAGGCCATGTAGGACGCCGTTATGCTGGACCCAAGTGGGGGAGCGCAGTATTCTTGGAGCTACTTATGTTCAGGAAACGACGGAGAAGATCCGAGTCGTGAGATTGAACATGAAGGAAGCTCAGGATCGTCAGAGGAGCTACGCTGATAAGCGGAGGCGAGAGCTTGAGTTTGCGGTTGGAGATCGCGTGTATCTCAAGATGGCTATGTTGAGGGGTCCTAACAGATCCATTAGGGAGAACAAGCTAAGTCCGCGGTTTATGGGTCCGTTTCCTGTGGTGGAGCGGGTTGGACCGGTTGCGTATCGACTTGAGTTACCTCCGATCATGAAGGCATTTCATAAGGTGTTTCATATGTCTATGTTGAGGAAGTGCCTACATGAGTCGGAGGAGTTAGTGCCTGAGATCCCTGCGGATCTTTAGCCTGATTTGACGGTTCCGGCGGTTCCTCTGAGAGAGAGGAGTCAAGGAGCTGCGTCAGAAGAAGATTCTTTTGTTGAGGATTTATGAGGATTGTGGCGGTTGCCAGGAGGAGACTTGGGAGCCAGAGGCGAAGATGAAGTTAAAGTTCAGGAAGTGGTTCAACAAGCAGGTCGCGGCGTGAGCTTTATTTCTCTTTACGGTTCTAGTTTTGATTGTTAGCATGTTGATGCTTTTGTATCATTGTATTTTTGTTTATGTTGTAACGATTATACGTTTTGAGATTAATAAGATGGAGTTGCTCCTTATTTATCTCTGTGTTATTATAAGATGTGTTTTCTTATATGTGTTACGTGGTGATATTCTGGGATTAGGGAGTATCGAATTGGCCACGCGAGGTAGTTTTGGTCGATAGATGTTTATAGATGTTTTAGGATTTATTACTCTAGGGGCTGCGGTCCCGAATAACTCATTCATTTTTATCTGGAGATGATTAGTTCTTCAACGAGGATGATTAGTTCCTTAGAGGAGATGATTAGTTCTCCTGTATACTCTTTGGGATGATTAGTTTCCATTGCGAGTATCGAGGGATGATTAGTTCTCTCGAGGAGATGATTAGTTCCCCTGTGTACCCGGAGCTCAAGGGATGCGTCCTGCGAGTGGAAGGGACACGAGACACCGATAGCTCAAGGGATGCGTCCTGCGAGTGGGAGTGGTGTGGAATGAGTTAAGAGTAATAGATGTCTGGAAACGGGCGTATAAACATGAGACTGAACTAGAGCCTGGGATATCGAGTTTTATGATCTTGGATTGGTTTTGACCGGGTCGGCTCAGGTTTGGAGTATTTTGATAGACGGTTTTGTCAGGATTCGAGGACGAATCCAATGTTAGTGGGGGAGAATTGTAACGACCGTAACCCAAATTTTGAATGATTTTGGGAGATGTCGATCGACACCAATATGTGGTGTCGATCGACACTAGGTTTTAGGAAACCGAATGTTTTGGTTTGAAACGCTATGTTCTCGTGGGTTGGTTATGGAAACCCTAAAGTGCGTCCTTTTAATCTTTGGGGGATCGTGAGCCGTCGTTCGGAGGGAGAAAAACCTGAAAAAGAATTGTGAGTGGGGAGAAAAGTGGATTGAACGAGAATCGTTGCGGTTTTCTCGAGTTTTCGTTCGTTGCTTCCTTGGATCGTTCGTGGTGCGAGATTGTGCGGTTTCCAGCGTGAACCAGTGGTGATTAGAGGTTGCAGAGGCTGCGACCGGTTCATTTCCGTGATCAAATTCCCTCGTTCATCCTCGTTTCGAGAGGTGAGTGTGTGATCGCGGAGTTTATTCATTTGATTAACGTTTATCCGTTTATGGTTGTGTGATTCGTATTTATTGGTTGAATTCCATGATGATTGTTTATGTTTGATGATATTTGTTCATGATTTTACTGTGAGTTTAATCGGAAAACGTTAAAATGGTGATTCCGAGCCGAGACATAAGAGGAGAGTCTCGGTTCTGGTTTCTGTAACAGGGTGTCGATCGACACCACGAAATGAAAATGATGGTCGTGTTGGCGAGTGTCGAGCGACACCGTGGTTGTGTCGATCGACACTCGGTACAGTTTTCTGTACGAGAGTATCAAGAGTCGATCGACACCGCCGTGGTGTGTCGATCGACACCGCCGTGGTGTGTCGATCGACACCTGATTATTAAGTAAGAAAATTTTGAAAATAAGATTGTTTGAATCTGTAAAATTGTGAAAATGGAAATTGTGGTTATTGATGGGTGGTAAATTGATAATGTTAATTCATGTTTAATCTTTTGCGGGATGACCGCTCCACTGAGTATTTATGATAATACTCACGCAACTCCCGACTTTTTTTGAGTTGCAGGTAAAGGAAAAATGTGATCGTGGAATCGATGCGAGGACGGAGGATGATATGAATTGAGTTATTTGATGTTTATGGATTTTTAGTAGCATGTTAGGTTGCTAGATATTTTATTTGGAATTTTGTTAGACTTGATATTTCCTGAATTGGTTTTGCTGGATTATTGGTTATTTAATTATTGGAATTGAATTTGGTTTTCTGTTGGTTATTTTCTGCTTATTGTTCACCCTGATATAATAATGTTTAATTATTTAAAAAAAAATGCGGGTGTTACAGCTGCCGCACTCGAGGCACTCTCTCTCACTCCCTCTCTATCTCTGTGTCTCTCTAATTGGCAGTTTTAGTGACGTTGATTTATTAGTGTCTTTTATCGACTTACCTTTGAGTTTTGATGTCGCCTTATTTTGAAAATGATGGTGTTGACTGAATTGTGTCGTTAGGTTTATTTATATTTGTTTTATCCTGCAGGGTTTTCGAATGATCTTATTTCTATGAAATAATTTGGCTTTTCAAGCATCTTAATCTTCTTACTAAGCCAGAATACTAACACACCCTCCTTGAGAAGACTGGACAAGCAAAGGTACCTGAGGAAAATTAGAACTTGACAATTGGCTTTTGTGGCATGCTCTCTAGGTAATACAATGGAAATTAAAAAAATATCATTCATATCTTCTAAGCTTCTCTACAAAAGTCTTAATCTTTGGAATCATATACTCTTTGGAATCATCTTTCTTTATGTTTGAATATTAAATTGGTGGACTTTACTATAATAACTTAGGATATAGGAAATGTTTAAATGAAGCGATGACGATATAATTGCCTTTGTAAAATATGTATGTCGAGAAGGAGGTGAAAATAGCAAACCATTGCAGTAAAAGCCTTTCAGCTGAGGCCCATAATTGAGTCGTCAACGGTATAGTCTCAAATCCTCGATCACTAGCTCCTCTCGCACCACATGAGATGGACTTGAATCACGCCAACCATGAGCTAACCACAATGGAGAAACCTCACTGACCATAACAAAAATCAATGCGAGCTTACCCTACCAAGTTCCTCTTGAAGTTAATAGTACAAAGCTAGATAAAACAAGAAGAACTGCAAAGATCACCAAACGGCCTTACTAGCTCCTCTAACGCACTATGAAGCACCAATCAAACCCCTCAAAAGCCATAAACAAGCACAACAACATCAGAAACAAACCACAACACCAGGTCGAGACTCCCACCTAGCTACCGGATATACAGAGATACACATCCAAAGAGACGGTTTTAGCCACCACCGAAGACCAAACCATGTCTAATAATGCATCGCCATAAAGAAAGGAATGGTTTCTGGAAATCAAGAGATACAAACCAACCAAACCAAGCCCTGAAACAAGACCATAAGGGAAACGAAAGAGAGATCGAGGATCCGAGAAATCAAGAACAAAGGAGTCAACCACCAAACATCACCATGGAATTCGGAAATCTCAGTATACATTAACTCAACAACCAACATTGATCTTCAAGTGAAAAACAGAGGCCGCTCTAGCCAAGAACAACTCTGACCCCGAACGGAAGAGTCCGGCGGAAGAGAGCCTCAAAACCACCGGAAGAAGATCAAAGACATGACAGGCTTCCAAACACCAAGAGAGGAAGGATACGAACCACAACGGACAGAGACAAAAGACCGTTAATAGGATTGCTCTATTAACAACCAAAAGCAATCTCTATCACCGGAAACGAGAGGAACTAGCTAGATCTACAAAGTAAATCTACGCCGGCGAAAAGTGAGATGCCAGCACAGGGAAGCAGTTGATCTTCGACGACACTGCTCGCCATCGCCCAGCTAACGAAACATCTCGGAAGAAAACCCTATCACCGAAATCGCGGCCAACATCCACTCATCGCAAGATTCAGAGCCAATCAAGCACATCTGTGGGAATCAAGTGCCAAAACACCAGAAAAGGACATGGTGACTGCCCTCTCTTAGTGATGGTGAAGCACGGACACCAGAGAGGCGAGTAGATCTACGGCAGAGGTTGTTGTCCGGCGAGAGTTGAGAGAAAAGTTGCCACGCATGTTATACACGCGCCCGACTTCCTTTTCTTTTTCACTGAGTAGGAAGCACAAAATCATCATCGTGATTTACAGAAACTTGATTTGGTCTTTGCAAAGACATGTTGATGTGAGTACTAGTATTATGTAAACGATTATAAGTATACAATTTCACCCTTTTCATTCTCTCATTGAGCGATAATGGTTGCAGCGGTTCGCGGGGTCTTTGTTGCGGTTCGTTGAACCCTCGGTTACCTAGAGTCTGGTTCCGGTTGGGCTCTGGTTCGGGTTCTTCTGGTTTCGGACTATATCTACCACCTAACACAAATGCATTACTATGCAATTCACTCAAATCTCCATGAAACCTCTTCATAGCTGAAGTGTTAGAAATTGCATTGTCAACTGTAACACATAAAACCTTATCTATTCCCCATTCACTTGACAATTTTAACAACACCGTGGAGATGGTGTGACCTGTATGATCTCCGACATACTTTAATCCAATTTTTGTCAATGAAATGGGCAACTACTACCATGTAACTTACACATATTGACAATTAAACTTCTTTATAATATTTTAAAGTTGTCACATACCAACAAAATAAAATAAAATAAAACATTATAATTAAGAAAGTTTCATATTAATAATGCTAAAATTTTGAATGTATAGACCAAGCAAAAGTAATTTTGACAACACTAATTTTTTTTAATGCATATAATAGTGGTAAAAATGTTATGATCTTCATGATAAAAAAATAAGCTATACTATAAAATTATATTTTGTAAACCAATTTTGTGATCAATTAATTTTAAAAGAAGTTATATATATATATATATATATATATATATATCTTATTTATGTTATCAAATCAATTTTGATGATAATAAGAAAATTCTTATAAAAATTTCATTATTGCTTTTTAACCTCGAATTAAATATAAAAACAATTAGACAAGTGATATTCATAGAAAAACAAAATCTATAATTGTCAATTTGTTCACAAATAGAAATTGAATATTTGGCATTTTCATATGATAAATAGCATTAACTTATAGTTTCTTTTACAAATAAAATTGAATATAAAATCTTTTAAAAAGATGGTAAAATAAATAATAATGGACTATGTAAATACTTTTAAAAACTCAATCATTGTAATATCTAGGGGCCATTCTAGGAATATACCATATGGTCTTTATCTGAATAGCTTCATTTTTCGACAATATCAATACTAATAATCGAAGAGTATAAAAAAATGTTTGGGTAAAATTAGACCTCTAATTACTCCAATTGCCACTCAAAAATCAACTTTCTAAAAACATTTCTCAAATTCGGAGGGGTAATTTCGTCTGCAAAAATGCAAGATCCAATTGAAAAACTCAGTTGATGTCGGATAAACACGCGGATCCTTCATTAATGACATTTGTGTAATTGTTCAAAACGTTTGAAATCATCATGGATCAGAAAAAACATGTTTGTGTATTTATTGGGCTCATTGAAGCCCAAACGGATTTTGATGAAAGGAAAAACGATATTAATGTCGTTTAAATATATGGAGAATCTTTATCAAATCACATTGTTATTGTTGTTTCCTAAATATAATGCAATAATCTAACAATTAATTTAATTTTCCATAGTAACAAAAATCCTACAACTTGCATTGAAAGTCAAAGTAAATGCTAAATATCTTACCGAAAAATATGTTCATTTTTGACCTAAAATATTTCAGCTTATAAATAAGATTTGATCAAAGAATAGCACTACTAAAATTTTTAGGTCGATAGCATTCTCTTTAGGTTTATGTCTTTTGTTTCATCGTTGTTTTGAACTTAGCTATTCACATCTTTATTATCACGTTTATAACCAAATTCTTTTCCTAATCTCATATATTATTATTATTTTTTTTTTCGTATTTTTAGATCAATGGCTTCTCCGTATGTTAATGAAAAGGTGGATTCAAATGAATCTGTCACTCCAGTGAAGGTAAATTCTTATCCTAATATCATATATAAATTATTTTTTCTTTTATATAATCCCATATTCATTATGTTTTAGGAAGTGCCACTCCTATCATCAGTTTATGGAAAAGAGTATCATCCAACAAATTATATAAATGCCAGACTATAAAACAAAGTTTTTTTATTGGCGTCTACCCCATGAAATTGTATGTTTTAGAATTGTATACTTTGGATATTATATTGTTGCAATTGAAAATGTATTTCTCATCTTTTTTTCACGATCTTGGTGAATCATTGCAGCGATCAAGTCTTGCTGAATCAGTTAAGGCGAACGAGCGTAGTGAAACGGATTCTATCAAGTACCTCTACAAGTACCTATATAAGTGTGACATCAAAGATGATTCAAACACGACGTTGAAGAGTAAAGGATCATAATAACTTCAAAAGAATTGTTTCAAATCTTTTTTATTACTCTACTAGAATAATAAACATCGATAACATGTTGTCGTTTAATGTTTCAATATTTTTCAATATGTTGAATGAATAATAATTTTTTTATACCCTTTTTTGTACGAAATATTACAAACTTTAGTTTTGTTGCTAATAAGAATGAATTACATTTTGCAATATATCTTTTTTGCATATGATTCAATTAAAGTACTCTATTTGAGTATTAAATTTACATCATAATTAATGTATCTTCCCTAATTTATTCTGCACTAATTTCTAATCGACTCATATATATTTATGGCTAAAAATCTTTGCTATTATTTTTGATATATAATTCCTAATTTGCGTGCGTACTACTTTACTAACGCAATTTTCGTAAATTGCTTAGTATCGCGATTAGTATCGCCATAATATTAAAATATAACAATCTTATGCACGTATATCTGTTATTAAAACGATTGAATTAAAGTATGATATTTGAGTATTAAATTACAAATAGAATTAATGTATATTGCCTAATTTATTTTATCTAATTTCCATTGGACTCATATATATTTATGCCTAAATATATGTGCTTTTATTTTGAGAATCATTCGACCGCAATTTTTGGGATTCATTAGTATCACGATATTCACAGAATATAACAATCTTATGCACGTATATCTTTTTTGAAAATGATTCAATTAAAGTACTCTATTGCCGTAATAAATTCCTATTCGAATTAATGTATCTTACCTAATTTATCTTATCTAATTTCCATTGGACTCATATATATATTTATGGCTAAATATACATGCTTTTATGTTTGAGAATAGTTCATAATTTGCGTGGAAACTACTTTACAAACACAATTTTCGGGATTCATTAGTATTGTGATATTCACAAAATATACTAATTGGTGTGCATTAACTGAATGAGAAAAATGTAGGAAATGAAAATGATTTCCGAATCATTTAAACATATCCTCTAAATATCGCATCAGCTATATATTCACTCAACCATAAAATCTTTATTCCTTTGTCGATTGATCCAATTTTTTTAGTTTATTGAATTTCCATACATAACCACACACTGGCACTATATAATTGGAGCAAAGCAACCCTTACATCACACTCACCCTACACTCATCCTACACCAAAGAAATAGTTCTTTCAACATGACCACTCCAAATGCAATCACCCCCTTATCGCAGATTAAACCTTTTAAAACGGAGTGGAAGATCAAAGTGAAGATACTACATTTCTACAAGCAGGAATCCTCTTTCCAAGGGGAGACTATGCACGTAATACTGGCTGATGAAGTGGTATGTTATTTATTTTTTTACGTACAATTTTACATTATTTCCATGACATACTTAAAAAATGAAAGAACAAAATCTTTTTTAGGGAACACTCATTCACGCTTCGATCAAAAAGCAGCAGTTTTCAAAAGTTGAGAGGTATATGATTTAAAATGAATGGAGATGCATTGAGCATTTCCAGGTCAACAAGCAGGTTGGTAAGTATCGGATGACCAAACATCAGTACAAACTGGCGTTTTATGAAAAAACAGTCATAACCAGGTGTATGAGTGTTTCATCAGACCTGTACTTGGACCTGGTCAGCTTTAGAGATGTTTTCGACGATAAGGCACCCTCCCATACCATGATAGGTAATTAACACTTTGTTATAAATATGTATATTTTTGTTTTCCATTTATCTCATGTAAGGCATTTAATATAGTCTTTGTGTTGATATTGTTTTATTCGTTAGATGTACTTGTACAAGTCCAAGAAGTTGGAGATGTTAAGGAGCACGAAGTCCTTGGAAAGATGACAAAAAAAGTTGATTTCCAGATATGTGATTTCGAGTAAGTGAACTATGGATTATTTTACTGTATGTTTTCAACTATATAGATTTAGTTGTGATTGTTTAAACATTTTTATTCATTAGGGGTGAACGTCTTTCGTGTACATTATGGGCTGGTTTTGCTGAGACGATTATGACTGCATGGGAAAAAGCAAAGGGCGATCCAGTTATTTTGCTGCTCCGGTGGGGTAAAATTAATGAGTTTCAAGGTAATTAGCAAATCTGAATAAAATTTGTACTTTTTGGTACACCCAATATAATGTGGTTTACTTATATCATGAATAGGCGTTCGCAGTATGACAAACGCCTTTGGCGAATGTAGTCAAGTAACTATCAATCCTGCTATCAAGGAAGCATAGCCTTTGATGACACAATATATATATTAGTTTGCTCATGTTGGTTTTGCTTCGTTATGCTTTATTCTGATTATATTTTTGGGCATGTTTGTCTAAGGTTGACATTGGTTGACTATACACATCTTGGTGAGGGTAATACAATTGCGAGGGACGATTATTGGAACCAGTTTCAGAAGTGTACAATCTATGAGCTCATAAGCAGTACTGAGGTAACAATTTATATGAATACCATTTCTCAAGGTTTATGATCACAATAATCTCTCCATCTAGATTAAGTTTATGTAAAGTTCTATACTATCTTAGAAACATTTATGTTGGTTTTGTAATTGGAAAGGTGGGTAAGTGGAAAGTGTCGGCTACAATTTTAGCCAATGATATCGACTGGTGTTGGTATTATTTTACATGCAAGAAATGTAAAAATACAACCCTTAAAAATCCAAAGGAGGAAGATTCCAAGGAAAAAAAGACTACTTTTTGGTGTGAGCATTGCTCGATGGAAACCCCTAATGTATTGCCAAGGTAAAATATTATCCCATTTTAATACTTTAAAAAATCCGTTATTTGGTGTGGTGTAAATTCCACTTTTAATATAATCAATTCAGGTTCAAAATGCATGTCGAAGTGTTTGATGATACCGGTAATGCAAATTTTTTGTTGTGGGATACACCAACACAAACAATTGTGGGAAAGTCTGCTTCTGAGCTTTTGAATGGGAACTATGAAGAGGTCATTTTATTCGAGATCTGATTTGTATATGAAAAATCATTCAAATATGGAATAATTAAATAACACATTCAATATTTTGACAGATGAAAGAACCATCTATCATTCCACAATGTTTGAAGGATTGTGTTGGAAGGACATACCTATTCCTCGCTGAAGGGAAGATGGATAACATCAAAGGCAGAAATGATATATACAAAGTCTCAAAGATATTCGATCAGCAGGAAATCATAAAAATCCAAGATTCTGAATTACATTCAGAAATGCAGCCAGAGAATAGTGAGTTCGAAACTATTGACCATGTAATTAGTTAGAGCTTTGTTGTCTAATATGTAATTGGTCATCAAATAGGGTTATAATTTCTATCTCAGTTACTAATTTAAACTTCCTGTAACATCCTAAACCAAATTATGGATTTTGGTCAGGGGTGTCGATCGACACCAGGGTAGGGTGTCGATCGACACCAATGTTTTTGGTCGAATCCGGTTTGATTTAAATCATTCGGTTAGTTGCGCGGTTTAGGGACGCAGCCCTAGGTCGGGTTTTATAAAGTCTCAGCCGCAGAAACACGACTTTGGCAGAGAAAAACCAAAGGAAAAAGTGTGTTTTGAGAATTCAAGGGTGAATCGAGAGGATTCATGATCCGTTCTTCACCGTTCTTCGTTGTTAAGGCCTGTGTGGTTGTTCGGGAGAGTGATCGTGCTGTCTCGGTGATTTTCCTGCGTGTTCATCGCTGATTCATCGCTGTTCGTTCCTGTTTTCCGAAGCGTTCGTGTTCATTCCCTTTTCCGTCGCAAAATCAAGGTGAGTGCGCGACCGTAGGCTCGGATAGGTTAGAATTCGGTTGATAAATGATTAGGATTGTTCATAGTGGTTGAGTTGGTTGTTGATTGCGTGTGACTATGATTTTTGCGTGATTTCTGTGATGAAGTTGTGTGATTTTTGTGTTTTGGATCGAATGTTTTATTATGTTCTTGGTGGTAGAACAGGGTGTCGATCGACACGTAGAGGTAGTGTCGATCGACACCACGTTGAAAACGATATCAGAATTTTTGAGGTGTCGATCGACACCTAGAGGTAATCATGTGTGTGTTTTAATTGTTTATTATTCGGTTTTGATTTATCTGTACTTAGCCTGTTGACGGGAGGACCGTCTCACTAAGTATTTATTAAATACTTACGCAACTCTGTTTTTCCCTTTGAGTTGCAGGTAACAGAAATGCGTGATCGCGGAATCAAGGTCGGTGAAGAGGATGATAGGATATTTTATTTGTTCCTGTTTAGTCTAGTGAAACATGGTGTTTAGGTTGCTAGATTTTTATGATTATTTCTGGAACTTGAGTTTTGGGAATTGAATTGTTGAATTATTGTTTTAATAATTTATGGATTTATTTTATGAGAATTTCGGCAACTGTTTAGAGAAAAAAAAATGTGTTGGTTGTTTCAATTTGGTATCAGAGCCTAGACGTTTTTAGGACTTGGAAATTGGATGAATTGAGACTATGTGTTTAATTGTTTATTGGTGGTTAGACAATTAGTAGTCTTAGATCATCTTCTTCGGCCTTTAAAGAGATTCCATGGTAAGTTGTGTTTTATTTGTTTGTGACTTCTCGTTTGCGTATGTTTTCCTGTCCTGTGTGGTAGATGGATACTGGAGCGAGAGGTCGTGGCAGAGGCCGTGGTAGAGGCCGTGGTCGTGGCTAAGTGCTAGAGTCGTCTAGCAGTGTGGCTGCATCCCAGACTCATCAGATGGAGACCGCGAGCGAGACCAGTGCCAATGTCAGTATGGCAGTAGGTGCTGAGAGGGGTGCCGGGAGGGGCGCCGGGAGAGGTGCTGGTGTTGGAGTGGGCCCGGGTGGGGGTGCTGCTCCAGCTCAAGGTCGGGATGATATCACTGTGGGGCTTTTGACGCAGCTGTTGGAGCGGTTTCTGGCGTCAGCTCCGGTACCATCTCCAGCAATACCTCCGGTGGTGGAGGTGCAGCAGAGGGCTGCAGAGGTTGAGCAGCCGAGGGTTGTGGTTGCTGAGCATCCTCCCTATTTCGTGATAATGGGACAGATGCAGAAGATTGGTACGCCTTTCTTCACCGGCAGAGTTGGGCCAGAGGGGGCCGATGAGTGGCGCTTGAGAGTGGAGCATAATTTTCGATCGATTCGATGTCCTGCAGAGTATCGAGTAGAGTTGGTTGTGCACTATCTCAGCGAGGATGCACATAGCTGGTGAAGATCGGCTGAGACCCGGAGGACTGTATGGACTTGGGATGAGTTTGTGGGCGAGTTCAATGCCAAGTTCTTCCCTCGAGAGGCTTAAGATCGCCTGCAGATAAGATTTATTTAGCTTACTCAGGGAATGAGTTCAGTGCGGGAGTATGATACCGAGTTCAGCAGGCTTCAGGTTTACGCTAGCCATGGTATGGCTGAGGAGCGGACTCTTATGCAGAGGTTCTTGCAGGGACTTCGTATGAGTATCAGGACCCAATGTCGTGGTTCAGTGTACGCCTCGAGGGCGGAGTTGGTGGAGATTGCTGCTTCTATAGAGGAGGATCAGCGTCAGCAGAATGGTTCGGTGGTTGTTCCATCTGTGGCGGCTCCTGCTGTTCAGTCGAGGAGACAACACCAACAGTAGCATTCTCGGAGCTCTGGTTTGGGCAAAGGCGGTAAGCCTGTACAGGGCCCAGAAGAGGAGGTTCGATGAGGTTTCTAGAGGCAGTTAGGGCGGTTGTGCTTGTTATGGATGCGGGAGCACTGAGCATCAAGTAGCTAGTTGTCCCAAGAGGGAGGTATCTCGGGATGCCAAGGTGTGTTTTCATTGCCGAGAGCCGGGGCATATCCGGCCGATGTGTCCTAAGTTGCACCAGATGGCTGTGGCAGGTGTTCAGCCAGTAGCAGGGTAGCAGTTGGCAGCAGTTCAGCCTTTGGGGCAGCTTGGGCCTACACCGCGTATTTATGGGCCGGCAGATACGGGGCAGCGTGGTGGCGCGCAGATCACAAGTAAAATTCTAGAATTGAACTTTGTAAATTCTTAGTGGTTGAATTGTAGTTGTTGTTTCTTTTATTTTTTCCTATGATAGTGTGTTAGGGTTCTCAACGCATGTAATTATGTAGGGACCTTATTAGTGGGAGGTTTCGAGTCCCATATTCTTTTTGATTCAGGAGCATCGAATTGCTTCATTACTCCAGGGCATGCCGAGAGCAGTGGCATTAGGAGGACTGTTGGTGAGCTGTCAGGTTGGGTTAAGGTGGTTGGAGGCGGATTCCTGGTTACTTATGGCCGAGCTAGAATAGTGGATGTTCAGATTGCCGGGCAGTCGATGCCGGCAGACCTGGTGATTAGTCCGGTAGAACTTTACGACGTAATTCTCAGAATGGAATGGCTGTCGTTTTATACGGTTCATCTGGACTGCTTTCGAGGCAGAGTTGTTTTTGAGCGAGATGCAGGGAAGTTAGTGTTTCAGGGTGTGAGACCTACTTCCGGGAGTCAGGTAATCTCGGCTATTCAGGCAGAGCATATGATAGAGTGTGGTTGCGAGGCTTATTTGGCTACTATTTCGATGGCGGAGTCTGGTGGTGAGGTTGCTATCATGGAGATCCGAGTTGTTCAGGAGTTTGTGGATGTTTTCAGTCGTTGCAGGGATTACCGCCATCTCGGTCTGATCCTTTCACGATTGAGTTAGAGCCCGGGATAACTCCGATTTCTAAGGCTCCTTACAGGATGGCTCCAGCAGAGTTGGCAGATCTGAAGAAGCAGCTGGAGGATTTATTGAGCAAGGGTTTTGTTCGACCGAGTGTTTCACCGTGGGGAGCACCAGTTCTTTTTGTGAAGAAGAAGGATGGCAGTTTCCGTTTGTGTATCGATTATCGGGGATTGAACCGTGTTACTGTGAAGAACAAGTACCCTCTCCCGAGGATTGATGAGCTTTTGGATCAGCTGAGGGGTGCTACTTGGCTCTCCAAGATAGACTTGGCGTTGGGTTATCATCAGATCCCGATAGATGAGGCAGATGTTCGTAAGACAACATTCAGGATCAGATACGGGCATTTCCAGTTTGTGGTCATGCCTTTTGGGTTGACGAATGCGCCGGCGGCTTTCATGAGATTGATGAACGACGTGTTCAAGGAGTATCTGGACGTGTTCGTTATCATCTTTATTGACGATATTTTGGTTTATTCGAAGAGTCCCGAGGAGCACGAGGCTCATTTGAGATTGGTTTTGGAGAAGCTTCGAGAGCAGAAGTTGTATGCTAAGTTGAGTAAGTGCAGTTTTTGGCTGAGGCAGATGGGATTCCTTGGTCATATCGTGTCTTCAGAGGGTGTTTCTGTGGACCAGGTGAAGATAAAGGCTATCAGGGATTGGCCTAGACCGAGTAGTGCTATCGAGATCAGGAGTTTCTTGGGCTTGGCAGGTTATTACCGGAGGTTTGTCAAGGGTTTTGCGAGTATGTCCCAGCCGATGACGAAGCTGACTGGTAAAGATGTCCCATTTATTTGGTCGTCAGAGTGCGAGGAGAGCTTTGCAAGGCTCAAGGAGATGTTGACTAGTACGTCGGTATTGGCATTACCCAAGCCGGGGAAGCCTTATGCTGTGTACACTGATGCTTAAGGAGTTGGTTTGGGTTGTGTTCTGATGCAGGAGGGCAGGGTCATTGCGTATGCTTCGAGGCAGTGGCAGGGTAGTGAGCGTAACCGCCCTACGCATGATCTTGAGTTAGGGGCGGTGGTTTTCGCATCGATGATTTTGAGATCTTACCTTTACGGTGGGAAGGTGCAGATTTATACAGACCATAAGAATCTGCGGCATATCTTCACTCAGCCGTTGCTGAATATGACATAGAGGCGTTGGGTCGAGTTACTGGTGGATTATGATCTGGAGATTATTTATCACCCGAGTAAGGCTAATCAAGTTGCGGATGCTTTGAATCGGCGGAGGTTCGATTCAGCTTGGGAGCAGGATATTGAGGCTTTGGTGGGCGAGATTAGCATGTTGCATCTTTGTGCGGTTTCGCAGGAGCCTTTGGGCTTAGAGGTAGTCGATCACGCAAATCTTCTTAGTAGGATCAGAGTGGCTCAGCAAAGTGATCAGGGTTTGATTGATGCGTCGCGTGCAGTTGGTTCTGAGTATCTGGTCTCTCCGAATGGGACGATTCTGGTTCGTGGTCGAGTTTGTGTTCCTCGAGATGAGTTATTGAGGCAGGAGATTCTGAGTGAGGCTCATGCGAGCAAGTTCTTAATTCATCCGGGTGCGACTAAGATGTACCAAGATCTAAAACGGTATTATCACTGGGTCGGGATGAAGAGAGATGTGGCAGATTGGGTCGCAAAGTGTGACACATGTTCGTTAGTGAAGGTGGGCATCGAGTTCTGAGAGGTTTGTTACAGAGTTTACCCATTCCTGAGTGGAAGTGGGACATGATCACTATGGATTTCGTGGTCGGTTTACCTAACTCAAGGACTTTTGATGCTATCTGGGTGATTGTGGATCGGTTGACTAAGACAACACGATTTTTTGCCGTTAAAAAGACCGATGGAGCTGAGGTTTTAACTAAGAAGTTCATGAAAGACATAGTGAGGCTGCATGGAGTGCCAACTAGTATTGTGTCAGACTGGGATCCCAAGTTCACTTCAGAGTTTTGGAGAGTCTTTCAGGCAGAGATGGGCACTAAGGTGCATTTGAGTACGACTTATCATCCGCAAACTGATGGTCAGTCAGAGAGGACCATTCAGACCTTGGAGGATTTGCTGAGGATATGTGTGTTAGATTGGGGTGGTCACTGGGTTGATCACTTGAACCTGGCTGAGTTTGTGTATAACAACAGTTTCCAGGCGAGTATCGGTATGGCTACTTACGAGGCTTTGTATGGGAGGCCGTGTAGGATACCTTTATGTTGGACCCAAGTGGGGGAGAGAAGCATTTATGGTACTACTTTTGTTTAGGAAGTGACAGAGAAGATCCGTGTTTTGCGGCTGAACATGAAAGAAGCTCAGGATCGGCAGAAGAGTTATGCAGATCGAAGAAGAAAAGAGCTTGAGTTTACCGTGAGAGATCGTGTGTATCTCAAGATGGCGATGTTGAGGGGTCCTAACAGATCCATTTCTGAGAACAAGCTGAGTCCGCATTTTATGGGTCTGTTTCAAGTAGTGGAGCGAGTGGGACCAGTGGCGTATCGGCTTGAGTTACCTTCGATTATGGAAGCATTTCATAAGATGTTCCATGTTTCAATGTTGAGGAAGTGTCTTCATGAATCGGAGAAGCTGGTGGCTAAGATCCCTGAGGATCTTAAGCCTGATTTGATGGTTCCGGCGGTTCCTGTGAAGATTCTTGAGAGGAGTATCAAGGTTCTGCGTCGGAAGAAGATTCCGTTGTTGAGGATTTTATGGGATTATGGCGGTTGCCAGGATGAGACTTGGGAGCCAGAGGCAAAGATGAAGTTGAAGTTCAGGTAGTGGTTCGACAAGCAGGTCGCAGCTTGAGCTTACTTGTATCTTTGTGGTTCCAGTGTTTTGTTTAGCTCGGGAGCTATTGTTGTTTTTGGTTTATGTATTTTTTGTTTTGTTGTAACGATATACATTTTTCGGAATTTATAAGATGGAGTTTTCTTATTTATTTCCAGAGTTATTATAAGATGTGTGTTCCTTATAAGCGTGATTTGGTTGACTAGTATGGGTCGTGTTTTAGGTGATATTTCGGGTGGGAAATATCGAAGAGAGGCCATGTGAGGCAGAGCTAATCATAAATGTTAGTAGACGTTTTCAGAAATTATTACTTTAGAGACACTGGTTTCCCGAATAACTCATTACAATTTGAGAAGACGGGTGGGACTTCCGCGGTTCTACAGGTGACGGGTGGATCACCATGTAGTACCGAGTGTTACTTACTGATGACGGGTGGGTCTTGGTGTAGTATCGTGGGATGCTTACTTATCTGTGATGGGTGGGTCTCAGGATAAGTATCAGGGGACGTGTGGGTCTCTTGAAGGGAATGAGTTTCCCTGCATGCTTCTGGGAGTCGGTGGGCTCCAGAGATTTATTTGAGACTGGTGGATCTCATTATAAATCTAGAGGGAAAGGGTTCCCGGTATACCATGGGTGGTTGGTATATTTATTGCAGTGGATGGTTATGAGTTAGGAGTAGATAATGTCTGGGAAGGCGTGCGTACTAACATAGGATTAGGTAAGAGTTCAGGGGTCGGGTGAGGATCTCTGATGTGGTTGACCAAGTGGGGTGAAGTGTCGGTCTTGGATAGACAGTTTGCGGGATTCAAGGTCGAATCCAGATTAGTGGAGAAGAATTGTAACATCCCAAACCAAATTATGGATTTTGGTCAGGGGTCTCGATCGACACCCGGGCAGGGTGTCGATCGACACCAATGTTTTTGATCGAATCTGGTTTGATTTAAATCATTCGGTTAGTTGCGCAGTTTAGGGACGTAGCCCTAGGTTGGGTTTTATAAAGTCTCAGCCGCAGAAACATGACTTTGGCAGAGAAAAACCAAAGGAAAAAGTGTGTTTTGAGAATTCAAGGATGAATCGAGAGGATTCGTGATCCGTTCTTCACCGTTCTTCGTTGTTAAGGCTTGTGTGGTTTTTCAGGAGAGTGATCGTGCTGTCTCGGTGATTTTCCTGCGTGTTCATCGCTGATTCATCGCTGTTCGTTCCTGCTTTCCGAACCTTTCGTGTTCATTCCCTTTTCTGTTGCGAAATCGAGCTGAGTGCGCGACCGTAGGCTCGGATAGGTTAGAATTCGGTTGATAAATGATTAGGATTGTACATTGTGGTTGAGTTGGTTGTTGATTACGTGTGAGTATGATTTTTGCGTGATTTCTGTGATGAAGTTGTGTGATTTTCGTATTTTAGATCGAATGTTTTATTATGTTCTTGGTGGTAGAATAGGGTGTAGATCAACACCTAGAGGTAGTGTCGATCGACACCACGGTTAAAATGATATCAGAATTTTTGAGGTGTCGATCGACACCTAGAGGTAGTGTCGATCGACATCCAGTTGAATCATGTGTGCTTTTTAATTATTTATTATTCGGTTTTGATTTATCCGTACTTAACATGGGAGGACCGTCTCACTAAGTATTTATTAAATACTTACGCAACTCTGTTTTTCCCTTTGAGTTGCTGGTAACAGAAATGCGTGATCACGGAATCAAGGCCGGTGAAGAGGATGATAGGATGTTTTATTTGTTCCTGTTTAGTCTAGTGAAGCATGGTGTTTAGGTTGCTAGATTTTTATGATTATTTCTGGAACGAATTTTGGGAATTGAATTGTTGAATTACTGTTTTAATAATTTATGGATTTATTTTATGAGAATTTCCGCAACTGTTTAAAAAAAAAAAAAATGTGTTGGTTGTTTCACTTCCTTTGTTGCATCCTGCTAGATGGCCGGTGGTAATGGTTGGTCAGAGGTCCACTCCGTCTTCCAAGACGTCTTCCAATGCTTGGTTTATTTTTTTATTTCTTGAATACTTTTCATAACTCTATGTTTTTGGAATTCATCTCAAGTTTTTTTTTTTTTTTTTAACAATTATGTCTGCTTCTTTGATTTTATTAGTATTGATCAATAAATTTCTATTTATTGATTTTATTTATTCTTTCCATCGCATAATTGTCATAATTTATTACCACTAATAATGTGTAATTATATAAAATTTCTGTTTACTTTAGTATGAAAAAAGGATCTAGACAATTCGATGATTCAATTTATTACCATTTATTTTTAAAAAGGATCTATTAATACTTATGATGTGTAATTATATTTTAATTTGATGCGGTTTCTTTTTTCTGACAATTGAAATTGAATAGACAATTCATTTTCTCTTTTTATGTATTCTGATTGAGTGGTCCAATGACATTAGAATGACCACCTACATTACTTTTGGAAGAATCACGTTTATTGGTCTATCATTATACTTTTGATTGTTGTTCATGGTAGTATATACGTTCACGTGAACACCGTTGATATATATATATATATATTTGTTATTTCTTCTTCAGTTTTGTTTATTCCATCCTTTTCATCATTTTGTTTAGTTTTCATTTAAGAACTAAGGATGTCTGATGATTCAAGCGAGTATTTTTTATCTCCAAAACCTTTTGTCCCGACGGGTTTAAAGATTCCGCAGATTTTGATTACAAGGTCTCGGCAATCTACACGCTGTGATTATTTTCTCAGGAAGGTATTTGTTTTCTCATAGTTTAGTTGAGTAGGTAGGACAATTTTTAGCGGTGTCTGATCCGTTGTTCTCATTTTTGTTACAGAAGAAGTATCATAAGGCATGTCTTGTGCATGAGAAGCTGCTTGAAAAAAAAGAAGCGCCTTTTATGTGAGGTTGATCGCTTTGAGTTTGAAGAGTTTGCAATTGAATCAAACATTAGGCGTCTAGAGTCTCCTTATACAAAATGGATTGAGTTGGAATTTGATCGGATTGCACTGATACCTGGGTGTATCTCTGATTTAATTCTCGCTTCTGAAGCTAATGATGATGAGTTTGTTCCTCCGACAATTGTTATTATGTTTTAATCATGTTTGATTTTGTGTTTTTAGTCTTTTATGTTTTAAGTCACATTTAATAAAATGCTTGGTTTAGTTTACATGTTTCCTTTGCGTTAAAGCTAAATTATGTTTAATGGCACGTTTAGTTTACAACTAAGGGATGTTTAGGAACATAAAAGATAAAAAGCAACTAAGAAATTCAAACAATATTGTCACGCATAATTTGTTCACAAATACAGATTTAAAATAATAACATATAAAAAAAAATATTATTCATTGAAGGAGTTTTATAAGAGGGAGTTTCAATCAGAAAGATTGGAGATTGTTGAAGAAGAGTCTGACATTTGTAGCATGTGTCAATAACAAATAATAAACGCCGTGAACACAATATAATGATAATGTTTTGTCGAATAGATCATATCTAATATAGTTATATTTTTGAAATGTATTTACTCTTCCATGAAGTTGTGAGCCTCTTCAATATCTGGATTGATCATAGCGTAGCTCTTGGGTCCGACAGTATGAATTTTGGTTCCTATATAGTTTTAGATTTTGTTAGAATTATATCAAAAGACACAAAGATTTATGTATAAAACTTTGATGAGGCTTTACATACCTGTCCATGGATCTATTTTCCACCACCTCAAGATACAAATTATACGCTCATCATCAGGAATCGCAATAAAACGGTCCCTCATTTTAATCGCCTTCTCACTCCAAGCAACGCATGTCATATGGTCATTCCTATTACATATAGATTTTTCAACGTATATAAATCACAAAGGAAAATATCCATAATGATTACCATGAATTATGAAAGAAAACAATAATCATTTACCTTTGATCTTTCATCCTAAATGCGAATCTTGGATAGTTCGGTCCAAACTCGATGCTATTGATGTGTTCCACGTTCTCGAAATGTACCACCTTGCCAATAATGTCTACAATCATTAAACATGTTGTTGGTGTTTAAAATTATTCCATTTGGTTAGTGTATAAATAATCATTTGGAGAACCCAATTTTATTGAGACATCTTACCCAAGAGGTAGTTTCGTAAGTTGGAGGTTATCACCAATGCGTAAATCTTTAAATCGATGAACAAATTGTTGTTGATGAGGATGGACGGGCTAACATGAGTCGAGTCAGTGAAAATAATCTTATGATTATTAGGAACAACATCCGAGACACCAATTGCGGAAACAACTCTAAAAGTTCGGATGATAACTCACTCTATCTCCCAGATCTTATTGTCATTTTCTTCCACGAAATGGTGGGGTACTATAGCATGGATCTTATCCCCCTGATTTTCAATACAACATACATATATTATGCTTTAAATAACAAATAAAAAGAGGACCAATTCAAAAGACTGATGTTTCCTGTTGAAATTGAGTTTTAATTTATCTTAAAGACTGAACCTACTAACCGAATATATTATATGCATGTCAACGACCGAAGTTAATTGATAATAAAGAATTACAACATGCAATCGTGAAGTGAAACACATGGTTAATTGTTTTGAATTACCTCTTCATCGCAGAGGACCAACTCCATATTTCGTCGATTCTGACCTAATGGTGAATACCACTTTCTTAACGTCTTCACTCTAATTCTCCAATCTCTGTAATCATTTTGATTAAGATCCGCTACATGATCTTCCGGTAAGTTTGCTGCCATTGTGTAAGTGAAAAACGCTGGAGAATTTGATTGTGACAACGCAGAGAAAGTGAGAGAGATTTTTTACAAGACGTTGGTTATAAACTGACTTATTAACTTCTCAAACATAAAGGAAAAAACCAAAAATGGTTTGTTTTGAACTTAATCACATCTATTCACACACGTAATAATGATTAACTTTTTTTTGAAATGTCCGTTTTGAATGCACTCCTTAACTGCGGCGAATATTTATTTACCGATATTCTATCCAATCAATTTATTAGTACTTTCTAAATATTTGTTTATTTATTTTCCAAATATATTTATGGATAGTAACCATTTTCAATAACGGTAAAGTCAATAAATCACGGAAAAAATCTTAGACCATATAAATTATTAGTAAAATAACAAAACCATATAAATTAGTTAAACCTAGCATGTCTGTGTTATTTGCATTATAAAAGAGTTCCGATTACAACATATCTTCCTTATTCCCCAAAATGAGCAAGCGAAAGAAAGAAAATTTTATCCTAAAGGAAAATAAATGTACACAAAAAGGAAATGAAAAAGGCAAAGAGGGAGTCCAACTTCAGAGAATAAGAGTTTGTCCATTCGTGATTTTAATGATGTGGGTGTCAAACGCAGTTTGGATAGAGTTTTCCAAGATTTGACAAATATACCGGTTAACAAATTAAACTTGGTTGGATTTAAATATTCGGAAACCCCAGGTAACTTTACAAACCCTTTCATCAGAAACATTATTCATCAAACCTGTTGGACGATCATTAGTTGGACGATCGCCGTGTAGGTTTAACAATATTTCTGATTTCGGTTTGAGCATGTCTCATAAATCATATTTATATACTTTTGACATTAGGGCATGCCAATGGAGTAAATGAGTCCATCGAAGATGCTCAAACCGAATTCAGAAGTAATGGTAAAACTATAAATCTATTGGTTTTATTTTCAATTATATTTTTCCTTTTAAGTCCCCTGTGCAACAAATAACATTAAATCTGACCCTGAATAACACTCTCATATCAAGCAATAATGAAAGCACTCTTAGGCGGTCTAAAAGATTGGCTGTTAGGCGGTGTAATATTCAAGATCAATCTCCAAGTCTTGTATCTGGACTTACTATACTAGGTTAATAACATTTGTTCTTAGTTGATGCCTTTATGTTTTTACGTGTATATTTACACAAAAATAACACACAAATAGTCATACCTGATGAACACTATCATTAATTTGTATAGGTACACCATGTAGTAATATAACTTCAAGGTCAACATGAGAACTATATGCATCAAGCAGCAATTCAGTGCAAGCCAGGGAATTCAACTTTCGTAAGTTTATTGTAACACTTAAAATTTTTTAATTTCATGTAGTAGGTCCAATATTTTTGCGAGAAAATTAATCATAATTGGGCATTAAAATTGCACACATTGTGTTACAGTTACACCAACTGACGGCAGTTTAAACGAAGCTCATATACAAGAAGACCCATCTTTTATCACCCCAATTTCTAAAAACGTGCATGGTAACAATTCCAACTTAATAGACATGTCCTATGGAATTACTGGATTCCCCACTCCGGGTATGTTTTGCAGAAATAAAAACACTTTATAATTAATTGCATTTGTATTTGTTGATAATAATGAAGTTAAAAAACTTGGTGTGAACATTTTTACAGTCAGCCAAATTGACAACCCATTTGAAGAAGTTATAGTCCAGACAGATGATTCATTTAGGACAGCATATACTAAAAGTGGCAGGTTCCAGCATTCTGCCATACCACATCCATCGGATGGAGATAATTTTTTACCCCCGTTACTGGTAACTTCATATTAACTACAGTAAAGCAAAAATACATAAACACTATATCCATGCCAATTTGGTAATGTATGTTTCAGTTGAATTAGAAGATGGAGAGGATGATATGATATACACTGATGAAAATACTATTGATGGACAATCCGAAAATGAAGATGAAGATGATGTTATTACTGATGAACTTCTACCAGGTGTAAAATGTATTAACTCAATTACAAAAATGTTAGAGAAGACTTTCTCCAGAAGACCTAGATCTTCGCATAATGTGAATCATTCCAAATCTGGTATAATCTTCATACTCTTCAATTGTATTAATAGCTAAATTCAATTTTTATACATATTTTTGCCTTGCTTTCAGCATATCTTGATCATGGTGATCCAAATCACGCATGTGAATATTGTAGAGCTATTTTTTGGATCGGGGAGCGGTTGAACAAACGTAACACACGCAAGAAACCGGTATATTCAGAATGTTGTTTACAGGGACAAGTAAAGCTACCTGCACTTAAAGATTGACCAGAACTTTTACGTGTTCTCCTAACCCGTGATGATCCACTTAGCTGACATTTTAGAGACAACATGATATTTTCATTCACATCGCTTGGAGGGAAGGTACATGAAGGTGTTGCGCCTGGAAGAGGTCCTCAAATGTTTACAATTCACAGAGAGAATTATCACAAGATAAAAGATTTAGTTTTTCAACCGGAAGAAGTTCCCAAGTTTTTTCAGATGTATATTGTGGATACCGAGAACGAAGTGCGTCTTCGACAAGAAGCTATGAGGTGTTTTAAGCATAACAAACATTCCAAAATAAAGTTTGATTATTGTTACATTATAATAAACTTTTATATTACTATACCATTAGTAATAACAATTATATTTTTAATTACAGTCATGGGAAATCAGCTGAGAAGTACAAAACGAAGCCACCCCTGAAAGAGGAAATCATCAAAAGTAGTATCATTGACATGTTGGATAAGGTGAACCCTTATGTCTAGCAGTTCAGGTGCGCAAGGGACCGCCTGAGGAGACCTTCCATATGAGAATTATCAGTGATCGTAAGAAGGACGAGCGGACTTATTGTGACCCATCGGCATCCGAGGTTGCTGTCATCATTCCTAGAGATTTTCAAATGGAAATGCCAACCCGTGATATTATACTTCACAAAAGATCTGGACAGTACCAGAGGATAAGTGAGGTTCATATTTACTATCTTGCTTTGCAATATCCTCTTCTATTTCCTAGAGGAACAGATGGTTTTACAACTGGCATTGTCAAAGGAGACCCGAAGAATAAGATGACGATAAGTATGCGACAGTTCTTAGCTTATCGCATATAAGAAAGATCAAACGAGTCTCTACTACTATTATATTGTAGAAGGCTATTCCAACAGTTTTTGGTTGATGCATTCACAACAATCGAAACGAACCGGCTGTCATATTTAAGGAAGAAAAATTCGAGTATTAGAGCTGCAAAATATGATTATGTTGTTGAGGCATCAGTGCCAGGTAACACCAACCTTAATGAACAAGGGAAAGCCAGTTATCTTCCAACTACTTTTGTAGGGGGTCCAAGGTACATGAGAAATATGTATCTAGATGCAAAGTCTGTATGCAAGAAATATGGCTTTCCGGATTTGTTCATCACGTTCACATGCAATTCGAAGTGGGCTGAGATCACTAGATTTTGCGAGAAACGTGGTTTGAAGTCCGATGACAGGCCATAAATCATTTGCAGGATTTTTAAAATGAAACTTGACTCCCTTATGGACGATATTACAAAAAAACATATCTTTGGGAAGACCATATATTGTAAGTATCATTTACACTATAATTTCTTGCAAGTTGATATTTGAATAATGCCCATATACTCTATAACTTATCTTCTTCCTTTTGGGCATTTTATTTTTACAACAATGTATACTATTGAGTTCTAAAAACGAGGACTACCCCATGCTCACATATTGATATGGATGGAACCAAAACATAAAATATTTGGGCCAGAAGATATTGACAAAATCATTTGTGCGGAAATTCATGATCCAGAGTGAGAACCGGACCTTTATGAAATTGTCAAGGAGTGCATGCTCCATGGTCCATGCGGAAAAGATAACAAGAATGCCCCATGTATGGAAGATGGTGAATGTTATAAGTATTTTCCAAAGAAATTATTGAAGAAACGGTAATAAATGAAGATGGTTTTCCTCTTTACCGTAGAAGGAAGTCAGGTCATGTAGTGGAGAAGAATAAGGTTGAAGTGAATAACATATTTGTTATTCCATATAACAAGTATCTATTGTTGTGTTACAGAGCTCATATAAATGTCGAATGGTGCAACCAATCTGGATCTGTTCAGTACTTATTTAAGTATATTATGAAAGGGCCAGATCGTGTTTCGGTTGTTATTGACAGTGGTTCTGAAGGGAATCCTGCAGACAAGGAAGATCCCCTTAATAATATCGAGACAAATAAAAGGAATGAGATCAAAGACTACTTTGACTGCAGGTACAATGGCCATTTCAAATATAGTATTTTTATTAATTTACTATACTTTTTATTTTAGTCATTTAACAATTGATAATATCTATTCTTTAGGTACATTTCTGCATGTGAAGCTGCATGGAGAATAATGAAATATGCAATACATAACTGAGCCATATCGGTTTAGCGGTTATCTTTTCACCAAGAGGCTAAAAAATTCATATATTTCAAAGGTGATGACGAAATCCAAAAGATTATGGATCGGCAAGAACTACTAGGTTCTATGTTTTTAGCTTTGTTTGAGTTGAATAAGACTATTGAATTAGCCAAGCAAAAGACTTATGAAGGGATTCCAAAGTTTTTTATTTATGATTCTAAACACAGGCTATTCAGGCAAAGGAAAAAAAGTGCACGCACTCTTGGAAGGATAAACCATGTTCCACGAAGGATAGAAGATGGTTATTATATGAGTGTAATTCTCAATTACCAGCGAGGGCCCATAAGTTTTGAGGACCTTAGAACTGTGAAAGGCGCCGTATGGACCACATACAAGGAAGCATGCAAGAAATTGGGTCTATTGGATGATGACCAGGAGTATATTGATGATATACATAGGTCAAGCATGTGGGCGACTGCTATACAACTTCGCAATACATTTCTGGTTATGCTTGAATCACATAGTTTAACACAGCCAGAGGTTGTATGGGAAAATACTTGGGAATTATTGTCAGACGACATTCAACTGAAAAAACGAGTGGAATGGCATCTTCCAGGTTAATTTCCATAATCCAACAATCTGTATATAGTGTGTCTATATTATGCAGTGGTAAACTAATGCTGCATGGTATATATTTCTTGTAGATCTTTTGTTGAGTGATGATGAGAAGAAGTCTTTTGTACTCCATGAGATTGATAAGCTCTTAAGAAGTAGAGGTAGCTCATTAGGATTCTACAGGTCTATGCCTTCTTTGCCAGAAAATCTTGAAGATAAATCAAATGCATTGATTGAGGATGAGAAAAGGTATGACTGTGAAAAGCTCAGGGAAGATAATGCAAAATGGATACAACAGATAACCCCGGAGCAAAAACAGATATATGATGATATCCTTTCAGCCGTGGATGATGAAGTAGGACGTGTATTTTTTGTGAACGGATTTGGTGGCACTGGTAAAACATTCCTCTAGAGGAGTCTATCTACTAATATGAGATCAAAAGGTAACATTGTACTTAATGTTGCTTTCAACGGTATTGCATCTTTATTGTTACCAGGTGGGAGGACATCTCATTCTCGGTTTGGTATACCATTGACCCCCGATGAAGGCTCTACCTGTTCAATAGTAAAGGGATCTGATCAAGCAAAGTTGATAGAGGAAGCAAAACTGATTATATGGGATGAAGCACCCATGATGTGCAGATATTGTTTTGAATCTCTCGATCGAAGCCTGAATGACATATACACGAAATGTGAGGGCAAGATGTTTTGAGGCAAAAACATTGTATTCGGAGGGGATTTCAGACAAATTTTACCTGCATAAATGGTGGTACTAGGACAGACGTAGTCATTTCTGCGCTTAATTCATCTTACATTTGGGATTATTGCACAGTCTACTATCTGACCAAAAATATGCGTCTGATGAAGAATACACTTCCTCCAGGTGAAGCCAAAGATGCTAAAGAATTTTCAGAGTGGATATTAAAAGTCGGCGATGGAAAACTCGCTGAGCCTAATGACGGGGAAGCTCTCATAGACATACCTGAAGAGTTTCTTATTAGTCATGCAGATGATCCTATTCAAACTATCACCAGAGAGGTTTATGGCGATCCAAGGCTTCTACACAAGAAATCCCTACCGGATCCTGAGTTCTACCAATCCAGAGCTATTTTATGTCCAATCAACGACGATGTCGATATGATAAATGAGCATATGCTAAACAACTTGGAATGTTAGTACCTATTTTCATATTAATGTTTCTTACTGAATTTAAAACTACAAATACATTGATATTCTAACTTAATGTTATGAAAATCAACTCATAGGTGAGGAAAGAATATTCTTAAGTTCTGATTCCTTAGATCCTGCTGACACAAGCTCTCCCAATAATCCTCTTTGCACTACAGACTTTTTGAATAGCATAAACATGGCTAGAATGCCAAGTCATGTTTTGAGATTGAAAGTTGGATGTCCTGTTATGTTGCTAAGAAACATAGATCCGAAAGAAGGTTTGATGAATGGGACAAGGCTACAGATTACATGAATGGCTGAATTCATTATTGAAGTTGTGGTCATTACAGGAGATAAAGTTGGGGATATTGTGCACATTCCTAGGCTACTAATAACACCTTCGGATGTTAAGCTTCCTTTCAAAATGCGAAGAAGACAGTTGCCTCTACGAGTTGCGTATGCTATTACAATTAACAAAAGCCAGGGACAATCTTTGGACAATGTTGGCTATATTTGCAGAGGTCGTGTTTCTCACATGGGCAGCTATATGTTGCAGTGTCTAGAGTAACATCTAAGAAAGGTTTGAAGGTCTTAATCTTAGACAAACATGGAAAACCATGTACAAAGACGGTTAATGTTGTATACAAAGAAGTGTTCGCCAAACTTCAGTTAAAACTTCAACAGGTTTGAAAGTAATATTCATGTGTTTTTACAGGTTAAAATTTAGCCTCTAACAAACTTCATATTACATTCAATCATAGTCTAACCTGTTAGAGTTTTAAATTGTCTATTGGTGCCTCTTTTTACTTTTCCTGTGTGTCTTGAGAGTATATACATTCATGTGAGTATCCAATGATATGTGGTTTATATTAGCATATTGCGTTTGTGTATGTTAATGTTGTCTGTTTTAAGTCATTTTAATAATTATCAATTATTCTCGATCTCATTCTTAATATAGTTACAATATATAAAACAAAATCAAACTTAAAATTATTCTCTAAGTTTTTCCAATACAAGTTATTAAAATTGATTTGCGTTCATTTTAACAATATAATCTAAATTGGTTACATTGTCGGAGGCCATTGATAATCTTTGAGACTTGGATTCACAATAGATGGTAACCTGAAACCCATATATGATAAATTATATTCAGACAAAACTTTCAAAATCTTAAAATATACACTAATTGTTTTCCATATTATTGACAGAACAACGTATATAAACTAACAAAATAAACGAACATTGTCAACAAGTGTTTTGATAAAGAACAATTACCAGTGCTGGAATTCTGTAACTTCACGTATTTGTGGGCCGAATAAAATTTTTGCTGCTGGAGAATTGTGAACATAATAATCACCATCGATTCCTGTCGAAGATGAAAAACAAAACTGCTAAACGGATTATACTTTATAAACATAAACGAAAACAATATTAAAACATACCTTTGTCTTTAGGAGACACACGAAAAAACTGCAACACTAATATCAGCTCAAACGGATTATTATGTTTTTCCAATTTCTTCTCAAACTCGAAAGCAATATCTAATAATTCTTGCCTACAAACATATATAAATCATCATCATTACTACCAGTACAAGTAGTGTAAAGGATCATAACACAAAACAAAAATTTATGACTCACTTCATGTTGATTAGTAACAACTTTTTCCAATTGTACTTTTTACCAAAAATGTCTTCCCAGTATTCATCTTCCAGGAACTCCATCGGATAAGAGGTTACCAAAGCACCGATCAAATCTATGTCAAAGTAAATGATTAATCTTACAATTTCTCATAACGAATAACAACGTAATAATATAAAATTTAAATGAGTAAAATAATAATACAAACACTTACCAACACAACATTTGTCATCTTTCTCACCTCCAATAATTTTCTTAAAAGGAACGAAACTAAACATTGGATCTTGGTTTACGTCGAAAGAGTGACTAATTGTTGTATAACTAAAAATTCTGATTCTCAAAGGGTTCTCCACAATCAAATGTTCGGATGAAGCATCGTAGACCTGAAAATCATCGAAATAATACCAAGAACCTTCCTTGACAAAACGGTTAACTTGGTCAGGATGATTTCCCCTATACAAAGCCTCAATATTAGAACCATAAATTTTAAAAAAACATTTGTCAAACAACCATCATAGTATATAGTGCTGATTCAAATATTCAACAGAATAAATTTTTATATAAAACAACCTTTTCATCACCTAGAATGAAACTTAACCACTTTTCACGTTCATCTACGGTAACAATCCATTTTCTGATGACTTTCACCCGAATGATCGTACGTCTCATTCTAGGATAAAGATCGAAATTTTTTGCTTCTGTAACATTTCCCATTTTGAAAATTTATAAATACACGCAAAGAAAAAACAATTTATCTCTGAAGTATAGAGACCAAAAAAACAGTTATTATCTTGCGAGAAATGGAAAGTGTGTAGAAACAAAGTAGTAAATTCTGATTGACGTTAAGGTCAAATAATTTATTACAAAGAGTGCAAACAGGCATATTCAAAAATTAAATAGCCATGAATAGCCATGAATAACCTAACAAAACAAGACACGTCGTTTCTCAAATGTTAAAATAAATCGGTAGAATTATAGGAGTAAACAATATAGGAAAGTAGTAACTACGAATTGCGGATTACAGTTGGTATAATATATACACAATCTAAAAAATAAGGAATCTTCATACAGGTTACAAGAGCATAAAATATTATGTCTTCTCTAATCACACGCAACCATAATATCTACATTCTTAAAACGTTTTAGATTAACGCAACATTCACGGTAACAAAATATATTTCTTTTATCACTAGGTAAAAAGTGTAGCCCTTAAAATACTATATCTATATATACCTTATTCCGTTTTGAAAATGCAGATATCTTTAGACAAATGCTGTAAAATGTCATTCCTCCTCGAAGTTGGTGATGATTCGCATGATCATATGAATGATACACAATTAGTGGATGATTAGTTCAAACTATATATTTTCATACTATGAATTGTATTTATTAAAAATGTTCTATTGGTGCAGATGATTTACTTAGTCTGGACACCTTATCTATTTTTGATTGTATTATCCTTCCTTTTCATCTACCAAATCCAGAATCTCAGGTGCCATCCGGTGTAAAAGGAAGATCTAAACTTACAAGTTGGTTCGAATATAACCATCAAAGCACTGAAGCCAGAACATTAGCTTATGGAGATTTTGGTTCTAAATACGTTTGGGACTCAATGAAATCTATATGGACTTTTAGGCCTGGATTTAGCACTAAAACAAGGTTAGCATACGATCCTCGACCTACCGGTAAATCTTATTATCTTTATCTCATGCTATGGATTGTAAAAGGTGCAACATGCTTTGAAGATGTTCGTACAGTTGACGGGATTGTTTACCCTAATTTTAAACAAGCATGTCGTGCATTAAGACTAATAGAATCTTCTAATGAGTTCGTTTGTATGATTATTGAAGCTGAACGATCGTCTTCTAAGAAGGAATTCGAACATCTGTTATCCATTTTTAAACTGGTCGTCCATGTTGAAGAATATGATACGATAGTATCTATGTTTCGTCCTAAGTTTAGGTAATATGTATTCGTATGGTTATTTATGTAACGACTGTAACCCAAATTAGTGGATTTTGGGTGGTGTTGATCGACACCTGTAGGTGGTGTCGATCGACACTGTGTTTCGGAATTCGGTTTGAAGTTGCAAAACCGCAATTTTCACGCTGTTTGATTAATGAAAACCCTAAAGCTCGATTCTTTTTTATGCCTTTTGCTCGTGTGCCGTCGAGGGGGAAGAGAAATCAGAAGGATTTGAGAGGAAAAAGAGTTCGACAAAGATTTTCGTGAGAATTCGAGTGTTTGTTCGAGTCCTCGAGTGCTCTTCGTTCATTCATCCCGGTGATCATTCGTAGCGTGGATCTGTGCGAGTTTCGGTGTGGATCAGAGGCATTTCTTAGCCGTAGAGTCTGTGTTCGTCGTGATCATTCCCTTGTTTATCCCGAATCGCGAGGTGAGTGCGTGATCACGGGGTTTCCATTAGATTAGCGATTATTTGATGATGGTTGTGTGAGTCTCGTGATTGATTGAATTTCGTTGATGGTTACTGTTAATTGATGTTGTTCTTATGTAATGTGATCGTGATTGTTGATTTATATCAATTTTGAGACGAGTAGCGAGAGGCTAGACTCGGCTCTGGTTTCTGCAGAGACGTGTCGATCGACGCCTAGAGGCTGTGTCGATCGACACCACATTGAGAATGATACTTGTTGCTGGCGAGTGTCTATCGACACCTAGTGGTAGTGTCGATCGACACTCGGTACAGTTTCCTGTCCAGAAGTATCAGGTGTCGATCGACACCATGGTGGTGTGTCGATCGACACCATGGTGGTGTGTCGATCGACACCAATTTATTAAATTGGTATATTTTATTAATTTTGTCGAGAAAATGGAATTGTGTTAAATTGTGTATTATACTGGTAATTGTTATTCTGTGTACAACTTGTTAGCGGGATGACCGCTACACTGAGTATTTATGATAATACTCACACAACTCCCGGTTTCTTTTTGAGTTGCAGTTAAAGGAAAAGTGTGCTCGTGGAATCGAGGCCATTGGAAGAGGATGATAGGGTTGTTGTTACTGTTTTTAGTCTAGTGAACCAAATGTTTAAGATTGCTAGTTTATTTATTTGATCATTCCTAAATCTTGTTATTTGATTTAGTTGGTTAAAGGAATTATTTATTTAATGGATTGATTGGTTTATAATATTTGTTTAAATGTTTACATTCCGTAGTAGAAATGTTAGTTTAAAAAAAAAAAAAAAAACTTGGTTGTTTCATTTTGGTATCAGAGCCTAGACAATTTTAGGACTATGGAAATTGGATGTCTGAGACTATGTGTTTAAATAGATTTTTCTGTTTAGTCAATTTAATAGAGTCTTAGTATCATCCTCTTTAGCCTTTTAAAATGATTCGACTGTAAGTTTTGTGATTGATTGTGACTTCTTGTAGCTTATTGTCCTGTTCTGTATGAGTGTAGAGAGATGGATGCCGGAGCTAGAGGTCATGGACGTGGTAGAGGTCATGGCAGAGGTCGTGGACGTGGTCGTGGACAAGTGGTTGAGTCGTCTTCGAGTGCTACGCATGCGTCACAGACTCTTACGCATCATGTGGGATCTGTGGGCGAGGCCAGTGGTAACGCTAGTAAGAGTGTTGTGGGCGTCAGGAGGGGCGCTGGTATGGCTGGCAGAGGAGCGGGCCCAGGTGCGGGTGCTGTTCCAGCTCAGGATTGATGGAGCGTATGGAGGGCTTTATGGCGCAGTTGTTGGAGCGGTTTCCGGCAGCAGTTCCGGTTCAGGCTCCAGTGGTGCCTCTAGTGGCAGAGGTGCAGCCGAGGGCTACGGTTGTAGAGGTACGTCCGTCTTACCTGGAGATGGTTAGTCAAATGCGTCAGATGAGTACTGCTTTCTTTTCGGGTGGTGTTAGCCCCGAGGAGGCAGATGAGTGGCGTTTGCGTGTGGATCGCAATTTCCGCTCGGTTCGTTGCCCTGAAGAGTACATAGTAGAGTTGGCAGTCCACTATCTGAGTGGTGATGCTCATTCTTGGTGGAGAGCTTTAGAGGCCAGGAGGCCTGGTGCAGCATGGACCTGGTGCAGCATGGACCTGGGGAGAGTTTGTGGCCGAGTTTAACGCTCAGTACTTTCCTTAGGAGGCTCTAGATCGTCTCGGGATGAGGTTCGTAGAGCTAGTGCAGGGTGATCATACTATCCGAGAGTATGACGCCGAGTTCAGTAGGCTGCTGGTCTATGCGGATAGGGGCATGGAGGATCAGCGAGCGCAGGTCCAGAGGTTCCTGAGAGGACTACAACCGGATTTGTGGACCCGATGCACAGTGATGAAGTACGCCTAGAGGGCGAAGCTGGTAGAGGTGGCTCCTAGTATTGAGGAGGACCTGCGAGGTCAAGCAGTTGCGGTGGTTCTAGCGGCAGTTGTTCCTGCTGCTCTGCCGAGTAGGCAGCAGGGTAGTTCCGGTTCTGGTTCCGGCAAGGGCGGCAAGCCTACGAAAGGTCAGAAACGGAAGTAGGATGGCGCTTCTAGGCCCAGTCAGAGTTCAAGGGGCGGAGCGTGTTATGGATGCGGTAGTTTTGAGCATCGTCTATCGAGTTTCCCTCAAAAGGGTGACCATCAACAGCAGTTGCAACAACCGGATTCCAGAGTTTGTTTCCACTACAAGGAGTCGGGGCACATCAGGTTGAGGTGTCTTAAGTTGTCGCAAATGGTTGTTGCTGCAGTTCACCCAGTAGCACAGTTGGCGGCAGTACAGCTGTTGAACCAGATTGGACCGGCACCGCGAGTCTATACCTCGGGAGAGGTGGGGTAGGGACAACATAGTGGCGCGTCGATAACATGTAAAATCTTAGACTCAAACTTCGTAAATTCTTAGCGGTTGAATTGTTGTTTGTCTCTTTTATTTTACCTTTGATAGTCTAGTAGGGTTTTCAACGCATATGAATTGTGTAGGGACCTTGTTAGTGGGAGGTTTTGAGTCCTATGTGCTTTTCAAATCTAGGTTGATCATTTGAGCTTGGTGGAGTTTGGTTATAATAACAGCTTGTAGGCGAGTGTTGGGATGGCTCCTTTTGAGGCTTTGTATGGGAGGTCATGCAGGACACCCCTATGCTGGACCCAAGTGGGGGAGCAGAGAATTCATGGGGCTACTTATGTTCATGAAACGACGGAGAAGGTTCGAGTTATGAGACTGAAGATGAAGGAAGCCCAGGATAGGCCAAAGAGTTATGCGGATAAGAGGCGGCGAGAGATTGAGTTTGCAGTGGGAGATCGTGTGTATCTCAAGATGGCTATGTTGAGAGGTCCTAACATATCTATAGCAGAGAACAAGCTAAGTCTGCGGTTTATGGATCTGTTTCCAGTGGTGGAGATGGTTGGGCCGGTTGCTTATCGGCTAGAGTTACCTCCGATTATGAAGGCATTTCATAAGGTGTTTCATGTTTCGATGTTGAGGAAGTATCTACATTAATCGGAGGAGTTAGTGGCTAAGATTCCTGAGGATTTGTAGCCTAATCTGACGGTACTGGCGGTTCCGGTGAGGATTCTTGAGAGGAGAGTCAAGGAGTTGTGGAATGAGTTAAGAGTAATAGATGTCTGGATACGGGCGTATAAACATGAGACTGAACGAGGGTCTCGGAGATTGAGTATTATGATCTCGGATAAATTTTTGACCGGTTCGGGTCAGGTTTGAGTGTTGTGGCCTTAATTGGCGGTTTTTGTCAGGATTCGAGGTCGAATCCATTGTTAGTGGGGGAGAATTGTAACAACCGTAACCCAAATTAGTGGATTTTGGGTGGTGTCGATCGACACCTGTAGGTGGTGTCGATCGACACTGTGTTTTGGAATTCGGTTTGAAGTTACAAAACCGCGATTTTCACGCGGTTTGATTAATGAAAACCCTAAAGCTCGATTATTTTTATGCCTTTTGCTCGTGTGTCGTCGAGGGGAAAGAGAAATCAAAAGGATTTGAGAGGATAAAGAGTTCGAGAGAGATTTTTGTCAGAATTCGAGTGTTTGTTCGAGTCATCGAGTGATCTTCATTCATTTATCCCCGATGATCATTCGTAGCATGGATGCGTGTGAGTTCCGGTGTGGATCAAAGGATGTTCTTAGCCGTAGAGTCTGTGTTCGTCGTGATCATTCCCCTGTTTGTCCCGAATCGCGAGGTGAGTGCGTGATTGCGGGGTTTCTATTAGATTAGCGATTATTTGATGATGGTTGTGTGATTCTCGTGTTTGATTGAATTTCATTGATGGTTGCTGTTAATTGATGTTGTTCTTATGTAATGTGATCGTGATTGTTGATCTGTATTAATTCTAAGACGAGTCGCGAGAGGATAGAATCGGCTCTGATTTCTGCAGAGAGGTCTCGATCGTTGCCTAGAGGCTGTGTCGATTGGCTGTGTCGATCGACACCACATTGAGAATGATACTCGTTGCTAGCGAGTGTCGATCGACACCTAGTGGTAGTGTCGATCGACACTCGGTACAGTTTCCTGTACAGAAGTATCATGTGTCGATCGACACCATTGTGGTGTGGCGATCGACACCAGTTTATAAAATTGGTATATTTTATTAATTTTGTCTAGAAAATGGAATTGTGTTAAATTGTGTATTATACTGGTAATTGTTATTCTGTGTATAATCTGTTGGCGGGATGACCGCTCCACTGAGTATTTATGATAATACTCACGCAACTCCCGGTTTCTTTTTGAGTTGCAGGTAAAGGAAAAGTGTGATCGTGGAATTGAGGCCGTTGGAAGAGGATGATAGGGTTGTTGTAACTGTTTTTAGTCTAGCGAACCAAACGTTTTAGGTTGCTAGTTTATTTATTTGATCATTCCTGAATCTTTTTATTTGATCTATTTGGTTAAAGGAATTATTTATTTAATGGATTTATTGGTTTATTATATTGGTTTAAATGTTTATTTTCCGCAGTAGAAATATTAGTTTAAAAAAAAAAAAAACTTGGTTGTTTCAATTTATTATAAGTATTGTCGTTCATCTTAGTTTTATAAGATATGAGAATTATATTATTATTTAACTTGATTATGCATTTTGAGAATTGGCGTTTTAATGTTATTTTGCATTGTGTATTCGTATGAGAACAAAAATTACATAATATGTTTGGCATATTCCATTATGATCCAGTCAATAAATCATATTTGAAAAATGTTTAACAATTCAAACGAAAATATAATTACTAACGTTAATAAATTTATTACAAAGCAATTATCTAGAACAATACCCTTATTAATAGGGACACTGAATATTTAAAACTAAATTTAAAAGATTAAATCATTCCCTTCGTCTTCATCATCATAATAAATCACTGTATAAAAGCAAAATAGAAATAAAACAAATGAGAAAGATGATTTAATCTTTCATATTAAACAACTGATAATTGAAGAAAATTATTTTCCATATTACTTACAGATTTAGGAATGTATGAGCTTCACGAATATTTTGATTAATCATAAACTCGCTCATGACTTCCAAAGAATGCATTTCGGTTCCTTTATCATAATCATTTTAGTTTAATATTAATCAAATATACTTTTTTATTAACAAGCTATAACATTATGATATTACTCATACCTGAAACTGGATCTAGCATCCACCAGCGGAGTATACAGATAATGCTCACATTAGCCGAGATGTTGTTTATAGCATTCTTCAAATTTTTAGCCAACTCACCCCATGCAATGCAAGTTATATTCCTAGACCTGATGATTTTAATACCTAGCTCCATTAGTTAATCAGAGCATAAAAACAGAATAACCTACTTTATAATAAGTGGAGCAAGTTTTTTTAATTTGTTCACAACTATTTAAGTTTAACTTATACCTCACATCATCAATCTTGAATGTAAGTTTGTCGTAGTTACTTCCATGACACTTCGAATTCACGAGCTCGATGTCTCCAATTCGGGTCACATATCCAATCATATCTGTAAATAATCCTATGTATAAAAGGTGAGCAAAACAATACGAACACTACAAGAAAACAAGGTGGTTTTTGATCAAATATGTTTACCAAAACCCTGCAATTAATTATAAACTTTTTCATTAGATGAGGACCAAAAGAGAACTTACCCACTAGATAATTTCTATAGATTGATCCTCTTATCAATGATTTATGACTTTTGAATGATAAGAATAATTCATCATTCACGTAATTTGTTGGAGAGACATTGGTGAAATGCATAAAAAGAATTATGTAGTCATTGAAAACAAAATTAGATCGACCTCCTGCCTTTAGCACTCTAAAATCCATGACAATTCGCCACTCCATCTCCGCAAACATATCTTTGTATTTATCAACTAAGAGTTTTGGTTCGGTAGCACGGATTTTGGATCCCTGAGTATATCATATATTGTAAATGAATTGGTCATTGCAACAAAATATACAACAACAAAACATAAGAATAGAAACGAAAATGATTTATATATTTTAGACGCATTTATAGTTCATAAAAATTAACTATGAATACTAAAATTGAATTATTAGACATTGTAAAGTAGTTTGCGTGATTTATACAAGATTTTGCATGTGTACAAATTTGGTAAAACAAAATACTACTCGATTAACTTCGTTTACATGGTGGATCTAATTCAAACCCTAATATTACTAATATTATAAAAATGTTCAGATTGTTACACGCATATATTTGAACTAATCATGAAAACTTACAAATTCATCGCAAAAAATCATCTCCAACGTTTTCCCATGTTCATGAGTGTCCTCATACCATAATCGTAGTATTTTGACTCGGATACGCCATGTAATTTTGGAGCGATTGACATCTGCGAGTATAGTCTCTCGAACCATGATCAAGGAGTGGATGTGATTTTTGAAATTTTCTATGATTTTGAAATAGGATGATGAAAGGTTTTTACACGGTGACTGATATTTTAGCAGTTTAATGTTCTTCCCTGTAAATCAATATATTATTGGTAAGAAAGCACTCGTTCGTTGTTCTTAATTAACCGCACACGTAATAATAATTACACTCCCTCGATTTTGTTTGGGTATTTAATGCGTGAAATACAAAGGATATTAAATATCTATCAAATCAAAGAAATAGTTTGAAAATATATTTGCATGAAAAAAATAAGAAAATGTTATTTAATATTCCCTCTGTTCTTTTAAGATTGGTTTTTTTTGTTTAACCCAAATATTAAGAAAACTGATTTATAATACTACTATTGATTAAATCACGGATCGTATTTTAATCGGACAAAAATTAATCCGGAATTAAAGATTTTAAGGGTATGAGAATATTCTCTGTAAATATTTTTGGAAATCCTAAAAGTTAAAAAATTCGTTAAACCAACATTTAATTAATTCAATTTGCCACTTTTCCATAAATGCAATTATACAATCTATTCTCCTTTGTTGGCGTGAGTCATTATAGTAGGTGGTTATTCTTCGCTAATTACACTTTAACTAATAAAATAATTGAAAATTTGTGGAAATGCATTAATTACAAAGTAAAACATCATTATTTGTGGAAAAAATAAAAAACCGAAAAAATCAATCTTCAAGATTAAGTGGGAGTAGGAAATTAAAATTTTCTCATATTTAATACGAATAAGTAGAAAATATTAAGTCTCATATTTCGAATAAGTACATTTCCATAATAAAATGACACTAACTACATTATAGGAAAATAGTAATTACCACGCGATTCGCTAAACATTAGATATGCAGAATAATAACAAAAAAAGTATATATACACAATTGTATTCGAAAAGAATATTCGACCACCACAAAAGACCATCAAATGTCATTTCTTCCATAACAACACGCAACCATAATATCTTTATTTCTAAATTGTAAAAGAATGTGTGAAGTAAAATCTTATTTATAAATATAAACTATATAAGTGTTTCTTTAATTTACATATCAAACAGTTTTGTGCAACCATCTCCAAAACATTCAAAGTCTACCCTAACCATTTACACCAAATGTAATGTTGATAAAGTTGTCTTGAAATTATTTTTCCAAAATGCACGTATAAGCTTTTTTATATTTGAATAATAATAGGTTGACAAATTTATTGTTGAACATAAATTACCTTCAACTAAGTAACAAAGTAGGTTTGTTGTCAACTCACAACAAATCATTATAATTGTGGCGTGAGCCGTCAGTAGTGTAACATCCCAAAACCAGAAATGGATTTCTGGTAAGGGGTGTCGATCGACACCTAGGTGTGGTGTCGATAGACACCAAGTCTGGACTGCGGTTGGTTTAAAAATCGATTTGTCGGTTTGGCGAACCGGTTTAAGGAACTAGGGTTCCGTATAAATACGTATTCGTGGCCATATTTCAGTAGAGAAATACACAGAGATCAAAGAGAGAGAAGGGTTTTCGTGAGATTCTGTGTGATCCGAGGTGTTCCCGTGATCCGTTCATTGTGTTCGGTTCAATCCGTGAGGAGTAAGGGCATTTCTCGGTGTTTCTCTGTGAGGTTCATCTCTGATTCGTCGCTGTTTTCCCAGCAGTTCGTCGTGTTCTTCGTCGTTCACCGTTTCGTCGTATTTCCGAGGTGAGTGCGCGACTGTAGACTCGGATTTGTCGATTGTTGAATAGGAATTGGTCTAGGATGTTTAAGTATGAACTGTGGATGATTGTGTGATGTTTGTGTGTTGTTTCGTGTAAGAATCGGATTGAAATTGTGAGAGATCGTGTTTTTGGTGTGTTTGAGCAATTCTGTCTCGGACAGGAAACCTAGTGTCGATCGACACCTTGTGGTGCATCGATCGACACCAAGGTAATGCAAGCGTCGATCGACACCTCATCGGAGTGTCGATCGACACCCCTGTTTATTCGAGATTACTAACCCGTTCTCACTAAGTATTTATGAAATACTTATGCAACTCGTTTTTCCCAATTGTGTTGCAGGTAAAGGAAAAGGAAAAGTGTGATCGCGGGATCATGGCTTTAGGGAGAGGATGATAGGACTTTGTTGTTTCTATTTTAATAAGTCTAGTAAACCCGGTTAGGTTGCTAGAGTTTATTTATTATTTGAACTGGAATTGTTGGTTATTGTTTGACTTTGATGAATTGAATTTATGGAATTTCCGCATTTAAAAAAAAAAAAAAATTCGGGTGTTACATTTTGGTATCAGAGCCTATACGGTTTTAGGACTGTTAGGATTGGATGAATTGAGACTATGTGTTTAATTGATTATTTGTGCTTAGTCAATGTTAGTCTTAGAAATCATCCTCTCCGGCCTTTAATGAGATTCCGCGGTAAGTGTCTATTGTGTTTGATTGTGACTTCTAGGGTACTTATCTACTGATCTGTGTTGCAGTGAGATGGATACCAGAGCTAGAGGTCGTGGTAGAGCTGGTGCCCGTGGTGGCAGAGTTGGTGGCCGTGGAGGCCGGGGCCGTGGTCGTTGCCTAGTTGCTGAGTCAGCCGAGAGTGCGGCGCAGAGTGTAACTCCGAGTGTGGCAACCGCGTCAGAGTCCCAGTCGCGTAGTGCCAGTGTGTTGGCAGGTGCCGGTAGGGGCAAGGGAGTTCCAGTGGGCCCTGGTGGGGGTGCTGCTGCAGCTCCGGGTCGTGATGACCCAGTCGTGGGATTGCTGACGCAGTTGTTGGCACGTTTTCTGCCGGTGGCTCCTGAGCAGGCTCCGGGTGTTCCTCCAGTGGCTGGTTTTCAGCCGAGGGCTGCAGTGGCAGCGCAGGCTCCGTCTTATTTCGAGATGATGAGTCAGATGCAGAGGATTGGTACGCCGTTCTTCGAGGGCAGGGTTGGTCCAGAGGCGGCTGATGAGTGGCGTCTGAGGTTAGAGCGTAACTTCAGGTCGATCAGGTGTCCTGCCGAGTATCAGGTCGAGTTGGCTGTCCACTATCTGAGTGGTGATGCCCATTTGTGGTGGCGCGCTATTGAGGTTAGGCGTGCAGTGTGGACTTGGGGTGAATTCTTGGCTGAGTTCAACGCCAAGTATTTCCCTCAGGAGGCTCGAGACCGTCTTCAAATGCGGTTCACGTCCTTGTCGCAGAGAGAGATGTCAGTGCGTGAGTATGACGCCGAGTTCAGCAGGTTGGTGGTTCATACTGGGCATGGTCTGGAGGACGAGCGGGCTTTGGTTCAGAGGTTCTTGCAGGGACTTCGGTTGAGTATCAGGACCAAGTGTAGGGGTGGCAGATTCGTTTCGAGGGCAGATCTTGTGGAATTAGCGGCTTCGATTAAGGAGGATCAGCGTGAGCAGTCTGGTCCGGTTGTCGTTCAGCCTGTTGTGGCTCCTTCTGTCCAGCCGAGGACTCAGCAGCCGCAGCACCAGCAGCATCGTCGAGGTTCTGGTTCCAGCAAGGGCGGTAAGCCTGCGCAGGGCCAGAAGAGGAGGTGGGATGATCCTTCTAGGGCAAGTTCAGGTAGCCACAGTACGCATGGTTGTTTCGGATGCGGTAGTGCAGAGCATCGGGTGGCAAACTGTCCTAAGGGTTCTTCTCGGGGAGCTAAGGTTTGCTTCGAGTGTGGCAAGCCGGGACATTTCAGGCCGATGTGTCCCCGGTTGCAGCATCCAGTGGTGGCAGCGTTTCAGCCAGCTGGAGTTCAGCCTTCGGGTCAGATTGCGGCAGTGCAGCAGCCGGCTGGTCAGATTGGTCCAGCACCGCATGTGTATTCCCCAGCAGAGTTCGGCCAGAACAGCAATGCCGGGCAGATCACAGGTAAAATTATAGACTTAACTTCGTAAATTCCTAGAGGTAGAATTTATGTCTTTGTGGTTGTTGTTTCTTTTCCCTGATTTTACTTGTGGTCGAGTCCCGAGATGAGATGTAGTATGTGTAGTGACCTTGTTAGTGGGCGGCTTTGAGTCCCACGTGATGTTCAATTCTGGAGCATCGCACTGTTATATCACTCCGGAGTGTGCCGAACGCAGTGGCATTTGGAGCAGCGCTAGTGAGCGTGCATGCATGGTCAAAGTAGCTAGAGGTGGGTTCCTGGCTACTTCGGGCCGTGCTAGAGCAGTGGATGTTCAGATCGCGGGGCATTCGATGCCGGCGGACTTGGTGATTAGTCTAGTGGCGCTGTATGAGGTGATTCTCGGGATGGACTGGTTATCGTTTTACCGGGTTCATCTAGATTGTTTCAGAGGCAGAGTGAGCTTCGAGCGCGATGGAGGGAGGTTGGTGTTTCAGGGGATGAGACCAACTTCCAGCAGTCTTGTGATCTCGGCTATTCAGGCAGAGCAGTTTTTAGCGACGATGGTGAGCGCGATAGAGCGAGGTTGCGAGGCGTTTTTAGCGACGATTGTGATGGCGGAGTCCAGTAGTGAGGTTGCTCTTCAGGATATTTAGGTTGTTCGGGAGTTTGAGGATGTTTTTCGGTCGTTGAAAGGATTACCACCATCCTGGTCTGATCCATTCACGATTGAGTTAGAGCCCGGAACAGCTCCGATATCTAAGGCTCCTTACAGGATGGCTCCCGCAGAGTTAGCAGAGCTAAAGAAGCAGCTAGAGGATCTTCTGAGTAAGGGTTTTATTCGTCCAAGTGTCTCGCCGTGGGGAGCACCGGTTCTGTTTGTGAAGAAGAAGGATGGGAGTTTTCGGTTGTGCATCGATTACCGGGGGCTTAACCGAGTCACTGTGAAGAACAGGTACCCTCTCCCGAGGATTGATGAGTTGGTGGATCAGCTGAGGGGTGCTACCTGGTTCTCCAAGATTGACTTGGCTTCAGGATATCATCAGATTCCGATAGACGAGGCAGATGTTCGCAAGACGGCATTCAAGACGCGTTATGGGCATTTTGAGTTCGTGGTCATGCCATTTGGGTTGACGAATGCGCCTGCGGCTTTTTTACGGTTGATGAACGACGTGTTCAAGGAGTATTTGGACGTGTTCGTGATCATTTTTATCGATGATATTCTGGTATACTCGAGGAGTTCCGAGGAGCATGAGACGCATTTGCGGTTGGTTCTGGAGAAGCTTCGGGAGCAGAAGCTGTGTGCTAAGTTGAGCAAGTGCAGTTTTTGGCAGCGAGAGATGGGTTTTCTTGGTCACTTTGTCTCCGCAGAGGGAGTATCTGTGGATCCGGCTAAGATTGAGGCTATTCGAGATTGGCCTAGACCGAGCAGTAGAACCGAGATCAGGAGTTTCTTGGGCTTAGCAGGTTATTATCGGCGGTTCGTCAAGGGTTTTGCGAGTATGGCGCAGCCGATGACGAAGCTGACCGGTAAGGATGTTCCTTTCTTCTGGTCGCCGGAGTGCGAGGAGAGTTTTGCGAGACTCAAGGAGATGTTGTCTAGTACGCCGGTGTTGGCATTACCCGAGCCGGGGAAGCCTTATACCGTGTACACTGATGCTTCAGGAGTTGGTCTGGGTTGCGTTTTGATGCAGGAGGGTCGAGTAATTGCTTATGCTTCGAGGCAGTTGTAGGGTAGTGAGCGTAATCGGCCTACGCATGATCTAGAGCTGGGAGTAGTTGTGTTCGCTCTGAAGATTTGGAGGTCTTATCTCTACGGAGGGAGAGTGCAGATTTTCACGGATCACAAGAATCTGCAGCATATCTTTACTCAGCCATTGCTGAATATGAGACAGAGGCGCTGGGTTGAGTTGTTGGCGGATTATGATCTGGAGATCACCTATCATCCGGGCAAGGCTAATCAGGTAGCAGATGCCTTGAGTCGGCGGAGGTCCGATTCAGCCCGTGAGCAGGATATCGAGTCGCTTGTGAGCGAGGTTAGCACGTTGCGTCTTTGTGCTATTTCTGAGGAGCCGTTGGGCTTAGAGGCAGTGGATCAGGCAGATCTTCTTAGTAGGATCAGAGTGGCTCAGCAGAGTGATCAGGGTTTGATTGATGCGTCGCGAGTAGTTGGGTCTGAGTATGTGGTCTCTTCGAATGGGACGATTCTTCTTCGCGGTCGAGTTTGTGTACTTCGTGATGAGGGTTTGAGGCAGGAGATTCTGAGTGAGGCTCATGCGAGCAAGTTCTCGATTCATCCGGGGTCGACCAAGATGTATCGTGATCTCAAGTAGTACTATCACTGGGCCGGATTGAAGAGAGACGTGGCAGCTTTTGTGTCTAAGTGTAACACGTGTTCGTTGGTCAAGGCCGAGCACAAGGTTCCAAGTGGCAAGCTGCAGAGTTTACCCATTCCTGAGTGGAAGTGGGATATGATTACGATGGATTTCGTGGTTGGATTACCTACGTCGCGGACGTATGATGCTATATGGGTAATCATGGACCGATTGACCAAGTCGGCACACTTCTTGCCAATTAAGAAGACCGATGGAGCGGCTAAGTTGGCTACGAGGTTTGTGTGAGAGATTGTGAGGCTGCATGGAGTGCCAGCCAGTATTGTTTCCGATCGGGATCCCAGGTTTGCATCAGAGTTCTGGAGAGCCTTTCAGGCAGAGATGGGCACTCAGGTGCATATGAGTACAGCTTATCATCCGCAGACTGATGGGCAGTCAGAGAGGACTATTCAGACTATGGAGAATTTGTTGAGGATGTGTGTTCTGGATTGGGGTGGTCAGTGGTATGATCACTTGAGCTTAGTGGAGTTCGCGTATAATAACAGTTTTCAGGCGAGTATCGGTATGGCTCCTTTTGAGGCTCTGTATGGGAGGCCATGTAGGACGCCTTTATGCTGGACCCAAGTGGGGGAGCGCAGTATTCATGGGGCTACTTATGTTCAGGAGACGACAGAGAAGATTCGTATTGTTCGGCTGAACATGAAGGAAGCTCAGGATAGACAGAGGAGTTATGCGGATAAGCGTAGACATGAGCTTGAGTTCTCAGTGGGAGATCGCGTGTATCTCAAGATGGCTATGTTGAGGGGTCCTAACAGATCCATAGCAAAGAACAAGCTTAGTCCGAGATTTATGGGTCCGTTTCCGGTGGTGGAGCGTGTTGGACCAGTGGCTTATCGGCTTGAGTTACCTCCGATCATGAAGGCATTTCATAAGGTCTTCCATGTGTCGATGTTGAGGAAGTGCCTACATGAGTCTGAGGAGTTAATGTCAGAGATCCCTGCGGATCTGCAGCCTGATTTGACGGTTCCTGTGAGGATTCTCGAGAGGAGGGTCAAGGAATTACGCCGGAAGAAGATTCCATTATTGCGTATTTTATGGGATTGTGGCGGTTGCCAGGAGGAGACTTGGGAGCCAGAGGCAAAGATGAAGCTGAAGTTCAGGAAGTGGTTCGACAAGTAGGTCGTCATTTGAGCTTAGCTTTCTTTGTGGTTCTAGTTTCTTTTGGCCTTTGGTGCCGGTGTTGTATTTTGATTCTTGTATTTTCGTTTTGTTGTAACGATATACATTCTTGGAGATTTGTAGGATGAGTTTTTCCTTATATTTCCGTTTTATCAGATTGTGTTGTTCTGATAGTATGTGTGTGCGTACCAGTGCGGGTCGTGTTTTTATGGATATTCCGGTGGGAGTATAAGGGTAGACCACGTGAGGTGACCTAGTCGCTGATGGTTTTAGGCGTTTTAGAGTTTATTACGTATTACTCATGATCTGGAGACGGTGGTTTTCCAGAGTATGTATCCGGGACGGTGGTTTCCTGTATACATGCTGAGAGACGCTGGTTCTCTCCAGGAGACGGTGGTTTTCCTGTGTACTTATACTGGGACGGTGTTTCCTTTATAGTACTAAGCGCATATATTGGGACGGTGGTTTCCTCTATAGTGCGGGGAGACGGTGGTTCTCTCAAGGGGACGGTGGTTTCCCTAGAATATTGGTGAGTATGGATAAGTTAACGTAATAAATGTCTGAGAAAGCGTGCGTGAAAACATAGGATTAGTTCGTGTGTCTCTGAGATTTTGTGAGAATCTCTTGTGGTATTGGCCGGTGCGGGCCAGAGTTCGGTCCTGTGTGGACGTATTTTTGGGATTCGAGGACGAATCCAATTTAGTGGGGGAGAACTGTAACATCCCCAAACCAGAAATGGATTTCTGGTAAGGGGTGTCGATCGACACCAAGGGGTGGTGTCGATCGACACCAAGTCTGGACTGCGGTTGGTTTAAAAATCGATTTGTCGGTTTGGCGAGCCGGTTTAAGGAACTAGGGTTCCGTATAAATATGTATTTGTGGCCGTATTTCTGTAGAGAAATACACAGAGATCAAAGAGAGAGAAGGGTTTTCGTGAGAATCTGTGTGATCTGAGGTGTTCCCGTGATCCGTTCATTGTGTTCGGTTCAATCCGTGAGGAGTAAGGGCGTTTCTCGGTGTTTCTCTGTGAGGTTTATCTCTGATTCGTCGCTGTTTTCCCAGCAGTTCGTCGTGTTCTTCGTCGTTCACCGTTTCGTCGTATTTCCGAGGTGAGTGCGCGACTGTAGACTCGGATTTGTCGATTGTTGAATAGGAATTGGTCTAGGATGTTTAAGTATGAACTGTGGATGATTGTGTGATGTTTGTGTGTTGTTTCGTGTAAGAATCGGATTGAAATTGTGAGAGATCGTGTTTTTGGTGTGTTTGAGCAATTCTGTCTCGGACAGGAAACCTAGTGTCGATCGACACCTTGTGGTGCATCGATCGACACCAAGGTAATGCAAGCGTCGATCGACACCTCATCGGAGTGTCGATCGACACCCCTGTTTCTGATTTAAATGTTTTTAAATTAATTGTTATTTGATGATTGAGTTTATTCGAGATTACTAACCCGTTCTCACTAAGTATTTATGAAATACTTATGCAACTCGTTTTTCTCAATTGTGTTGCAGGTAGAGGAAAAGGAAAAGTGTGACCGCGGGATCATGGCTTTAGGGAGAGGATGATAGGACTTTGTTGTTTCTATTTTAATAAGTCTAGTGAACCCGGTTAGGTTGCTAGAGTTTATTTATTATATGAACTGGAATTGTTGGTTATTGTTTGACTTTGATGAATTGATTTTATGGAATTTCCGCATTTAAAAAAAAAAAAAAATTCGGGTGTTACAAGTAGTCTTTTGCATGTTCATAAATATTATTTACCAAGACTTTTTTTTTTAATTAATTACCAAGACTTTTTACGGAAGATATATTTTTTAGACCATAAATACTTTTACACAATAATATATTCACTTACCATTTTTCTACAGTATATAAACCAATCTTAAATCGTTCTTATTTTCCTTTTATTTGACTTATCAATTTTCTTCCTCATCTCCCAGAGAAAAAAAAAATATGGATTACTCTTACCCTCTTTCTCGATTACACCTTAACTCCTCTTTCATTGCTATAATCCATGTTAAAGTCTTGCACAAATGGTTTACTAAAAACGTATACAACCGTCAAAAAATCCATTTTATTCTTGGTGATAGATTGGTATATGTTTTGTTTTTTTCTTATAATATCAATCTCTTAAATTTTTTTTAATGCTTTGTTCAGTTTATTATCATTAAAATATTATTATCAATATTTTTGTAGGGAGGAAAAATCGAAGCCGTGTATGATGGAAATCGGATAGGGTTGTTGTCTAACCATGTTCAAGAAGGTGAATGGAAAACGTTTGTTGGTTTTAAAGTTGTTGTTGATCCAAATCCCAGGAAGAACATTAACTATTCGTTTTTGATTAATATCCTCGATACTACGTCAATCACGAATTGTACTCATCAAACATTTGGTCACATCTTTGATTTTGCACCATTTGAGAGTATATTTGATGGGATGATCAATGAGAACGTCTCTCTCGGTATGCATCCTTCATTTTTGCTATTTATAAATTAATCTTAGACGATTTTAATGTATTGCCCTTCAAGAGGATTATTTATTTTTATTATGTTTTTCTAGACCTCATTGGATTGGTGACTCATGTGTCACCAATGATGTATGTTGAACATGATCAGTATGACTTGATTTACGGAGGAAGTTTGAATTGTATTGACCTAACAATTCGCAACAAAAGTAAGTTTATTTTTTCCGGATTATATATTTTAAGTTTGGTACCATGAATTATATATTTGATTTTGTTTTTGTAGTGGTCTAGAACTCGATTGTGTTATCTTTGGAAATCTTGCAAAAGATTTCGATAAGCAATGGAAGGAATTCAGTAATTGGGATATGATTTTCATGTTGCAATTCTTTTATGTCAAACGTTTGAGTAACGGTTAGTTAAACATGTTCTTTTTAAGATGATTGAGATATTATATATCTTGGAAGAATTTACTAGTTACCCAAATGTATGTAAGTCGATTGAGTGTTCGAGCCAATATTAGTAGTCTTTTTTATTTGTTTTTGTACTTTTATTTTGAAAACATAATATTAGTTATTTGAATTTCTATCTATAAGAACGTGGTTCCTCAAATTGTTTGAAAGATCGGAAATATAAGCTTACTTATAAAGTTTAGTTACTGAATTTGTTTACAATTTTTGTTTATTCAGAAAATATATTAAATTTAGTTACCAAAAAAAAATATTCTGTTTGTATTCCGAATATTTACAACAGATACGACATTTATTATACTTTCTATGAGTTATCGGAGATGTTGTTAAAATATTGGCAAAATAATCATAAAGTATTGTCTAAGAGGATATGTATATCTAAAAAAAAAAGATTGATTATGGTTTAAGAGGATGTGTAAACCTAAGATATTTTGATAACCAAGAATCTCATTAAGGAATATATCTTTTTTGGATTTTACGATTTTTGAATGTTGTTAGATAAAATTCAATCGACTAACAAATAATTTAATGATATATTCGGTATTAACAAATAATTTTTCCGATCAGTTAATATCTCAACAGAACTTACAAGAAATTAATGACTACAAATGGTATAATTTTACTCGAAATGAAGTAAAATTAGTATTGTGTTCATTTTCATGACTTTTTATATTCCCAAGTTTGATTATATATTTCTCATGCATTAGTCTCGGTTACCGTCTCAGACAAATCAAATATATTGAAAAATTATACCACTTTCTTAAGTGAACCATTTCTGTTTGATTGGATGTTTGAATGACAACACTTTATTGTCTTGGGAAATAATTATTTATTTGCCTTAACATGTGTAGAGCATATAAAAATAAGATCTTGCAAATAACAAAGTTCTCATTTCAGTAAAACACATAAATTCTCCATACATTAACCTTTCAATTTTGCTTCTACACAAATGGATCCAACGAAATTACGCCATTTGAAGGAAGAATTTTTAACAAAAGCAAAAGCGTTCATAGAGAAAATGGAGAAAAATCGCCAAATCGAAGATGAAGAATTCAAGTTCCTTTGGGAAAGATTTCTAAAGCTACATGACCTAAAGTTCTCTTACAACAGAATTTGTGAAGAGGAGAAGAGCAAAATTGATAAAGAATTCAAATGGAACGAAGTCTGCCTCAAATCACACTACCTAAAACAGTCAATAAGAGCTGATATAACCAGACTAGACGTGAAGAATCTTATGGAAAAAGTAAAGATCATTGAAGATGCAATGGAGATGATGAAGGATCTGAACGAAGAAGCTAATTAAGGAATAGTTTTTTTTTACCATTTTAATGTTGTTATAAAAAATTGAATCAATTAATAATATTGATATTTCCTAATTAGCAAACGATCTTAATAATAATTTATCTCTTATCGTAAATGATTTGAAGATTCAAACACTTTCGTATATAATTTTTCCTAAAACGTTTAAGATTCATACATTGTAATATAGAGGTTAATAATTATGTTATGTATTTATAACCATAAATAGTTTGAAAAACATATTTTTTTGGCAACTGAGAGATTTTTTTCTTTTTGCAACAGAAAGATATTTGTATATATAAGTAAATATTAAAAACTTTATCAAGTACTTAATAGGAACTCTTTTGTCAAAGAATATACAGTATATATTGTCTGCTTTTCTGATTTACTTCAGAGTATCAACATTCCCTATAAATTTTAGTATATGACTTAAAATTATTTATTACATCGTTGGTTAATTCAGAATATTTGTTCTTGCCTCTTTACATGATATGTTTGACTCTGTTAATAGTGTAGATAGCTCGGATAATAAATGTGAGTTCATAACTCACATTTATTGACAGTGACATTAATTCAGATTTGTAGTTTGGAAAGTATACCCCGTTATTTACAATGCGGAATCATTGATATAAATACAAACCAAAGCTAAGCCAAAGATATTACACAATCTCTTAGTTTTGTATCTGTTTTTTATCCCTACCAATTGCTTTTTCTGTTTTGTTTGGTGATAACGATGTCTGAGAGTTCTAATGACTCTACAAACAATTCAATTGTTTATTTTAGAAGTAGTGGTTTGAATGTACTGATGCTTTTAACAATGAGTGCACAACATTGTGAACACTCTCAAGTTTTTTTAACAAAGGTATTTAGACTCTAATTTAAGTTATGTAGTGTTGTCGTTTCTAATTGATGTTTTTTTCCTTAATTCATTTAGTCGATTCAAAAGTATAGAAAAGCTTGTAGGACGTACGACGATATATTACTTCAGATGGCAATGAACCCGGATCAATGACGCCATCTTGAGATGAAGCGTCTTATTTTTGAGAACAAGATAAGACGCCTCCAATCTCCTTACACGGAATGGCAAATACTTGGTTTTGATAAAATAGCACCATTACCATTTTGTATAACGAGTTTAATACATCTTTCTACAACACCTTCGACTTTCGTTCCTCAAATCATCACTATGTTTTGATGATCAAATAAAAATTGTATTAATTATGGTTTATGAATATCTTTAATTTAGCAAATTCCTAATCTACTGCGTTGTAAAAACTGCCTAATCAATATCTACTCTGTTGTACAAAATGCCTAATCAACCATGCAGCTATTTGTTTATCACAATTTTGTAAATATTGCATTCTATTAATTGATAACGACGTTGATTAAAGATTATATGTTTACAAATATTTTAAGATTTTGTTAATTTTGTTGAAGAAAAATCAATCTATTTACGTCAAAAAAAAATCTTAAAATATTTGGTTTGAATGTACCGATGCTTTTAACAATGAGTGCACAACATTGTGAACACTCTCAAGTTTTTTTAACAAAGGTATTTAGACTCTAATTTAAGTTATGTAGTGTTGTCGTTTCTAATTGATGTTTTTTTCCTTAATTCATTTAGTCGATTCAAAAGTATCGAAAAGCTTGTAGGACGTACGACGATATATTACTTCAGATGGCAATGAACCCGGATCAAAGACGCCGTCTTGAGTTGAAGCGTCTTATTTTTGAGAACAAGATAAGACGCCTCCAATCTCCTTACACGGAATGGCAAATACTTGGTTTTGATAAAATAGCACCATTACCATTTTGTATAACAAGTTTAATACATCTTTCTACAACACCTTCGACTTTCGTTCCTCAAATCATCACTATGTTTTGATGATCAAATAAAAATTGTATTAATTATGGTTTATGAATATCTTTAATTTAGCAAATTCCTAATCTACTGCGTTGTAAAAACTGCCTAATCAATATCTACTCTGTTGTACAAAATGCCTAATCAACCATGCAGCTATTTGTTTATCACAATTTTGTAAATATTGCATTCTATTAATTGATAACGACGTTGATTAAAGATTATATGTTTACAAATATTTTAAGATTTTGTTAATTTTGTTGAAGAAAAATCAATCTATTTACGTCAAAAAAAAATCTTAAAATATTTGGTTTGAATGTACCGATGCTTTTAACAATGAGTGCACAACATTGTGAACACTCTCAAGTTTTTTTAACAAAGGTATTTAGACTCTAATTTAAGTTATGTAGTGTTGTCGTTTCTAATTGATGTTTTTTTCCTTAATTCATTTAGTCGATTCAAAAGTATCGAAAAGCTTGTAGGACGTACGACGATATATTACTTCAGATGGCAATGAACCCGGATCAAAGACGCCGTCTTGAGTTGAAGCGTCTTATTTTTGAGAACAAGATAAGACGCCTCCAATCTCCTTACACGGAATGGCAAATACTTGGTTTTGATAAAATAGCACCATTACCATTTTGTATAACGAGTTTAATACATCTTTCTACAACACCTTCGACTTTCGTTCCTCAAATCATCACTATGTTTTGATGATCAAATAAAAATTGTATTAATTATGGTTTATGAATATCTTTAATTTAGCAAATTCCTAATCAATTGCGTTGTAAAAACTGCCTAATCAATATCTACTCTGTTGTACAAAATGCCTAATCAACCATGCAGCTATTTGTTTATCACAATTTTGTAAATATTGCATTCTATTAATTGATAACGACGTTGATTAAAGATTATATGTTTACAAATATTTTAAGATTTTGTTAATTTTGTTGAAGAAAAATCAATCTATTTACGTCAAAAAAAAAATCAATCTATTTAGTATATACGATATATTCGTTATTAACGAATAATTCTGAAGAATAAAGTAAAATGATATTTGTAACACCCGGTTCCCTTTTTTTTTTTTTTTTTACTAAATTAATTCTACTTCGAAATAAAACTCAACAATTAAATCCATAATAAAATCTCATAACAATAATCCAACGATTATAATCAACATTAAATCCAGGAATGCTCATACAAATCTAGCAACCTAACACCGGGTTCACTAGACTAAACATCAACACAAAAGACTAAACGTCAACACAAAAGATCCTATCATCCCCTCCTCTGGCCATGATTCCGCGATCACGATTTCCCTTTACCTGCAACACAATTGGGAAAAACGAGTTGCGTAAGTATTTAAGAAATACTTAGTGAGATGGTCGTCCCATCTACAGGCCAATTACTTGAATAAAGAAATGCATGAAATACCAGGGTTCTCAACCAATGCACGGAACAAGCAAACAACAGAAAACAGGAAACAGGAGCAGCAGGTCCCATGTCGATCGACAGGCTTACACGACCCCGTGTCGATCGACAGAAAGCAATCCTGTCGATCGACAGGAACCTTGCTGTTCGATGGAGATTGGCCTATCCTCTCATGGCCGAATCTCTCCATCCCAATCGACCACCCGCGCATACCATTCACAAAAATCCACCAACACACACAGCAAACAATCGTATAACATCTATTCCTCAATCCAAGGACATATGGTCGCGCACTCACCTTAGATCTGAAGGAGAAAGGGAAGAAATCACGAAGAACACGAAGAACACAGAGAACACGGATCTTCTAACACTGATTTTTCGCACCAAATCAGCCTCCCAAAGCCCCTCCCACGGAATCACACACTATAGGATAGAGAATCAAGGACAAATCCACAAGAATTTCCTTCAAACTTCTCCAATCCTCACAACTCTCTTTCTCTCTCAAAATCCCCCTTTAGATCTAATTTTTCGGCCAATAGTGTAGGAAAACGCGTGTTTCCAACCTTATATACGGAACCCTAAGTTCCCAAACCGGCCCATTAACCAAAACGAACCGAAAACAAAGCCCAAGTCTGATTTTTAACGCATGTCGATCGACACACTCAACCTGTGTCGATCGACAGAGACTTCTCTGCCAAAACATCGAAGAAGCAACAGCCTGTGTCGATCGACACACACCCACTGTGTCCATCGACACCTACCAGAAATCACATTTTTGGTTCACGGGCGTTACAATTCTCCCCCACTAACAAGGATTCGTCCTCGAATCCCGCAAAATACGTCCACACAGGACCACACTCTGGCCTGCACCGGCCAATACCATAAGAGATTCTCACATAATCTCAAAGACTCACGGACTAATCCTATGTTTATACGCACGTTTTCAGAACACTTATTACGTTTAACTCATCCATACCCACAAATACTCTAGGGAAACCACCGTCCCCTCGAGAGAACCGTCGTCTCTCCGCACTATAGAGGAAACCACCGTCCCAGTATAGGTACTCTGTACTATAAAGGAAACCACCGTCCCAGTATAAGTACATAGAAAAATCACCGTCTCCTAGCATGCATAAAGGAAACCACCGTCCCCGATACAAACTCTGGAAAACCACTGTCTCCAGATCATGAGTCATCTGTAATAAATTCTAAAACGCCTATAAACATCAGCGACTAGGTGACCTCACGTAGTCTAAACACGATACTCCCCAACCGGAATACCCACAAAACACGACCCCACTGGCCAACACAATGATCTATCAGGAACGCTATCCGATAACTTAGAAATATAAGGAAAACTCATCTCATAAACCTCCAATAAAATGTATATCGTTACAACCAAACGAAAAATACACGAACCAGCACAACAACACCGGCACCAAAAGCCAAAAGAAACTCGAACCACAAAGAAAGCTAAACTCAACAGGCGACTTGCTTGTCGAACCACTTCCTGAACTTCAGCTTCATCTTTGCCTCTGGCTCCCAAGTCTCCTCCTGGCAATCGCCACAATCCCACAAAATGCGCAACAACAATATCTTCTTCCAGTGCAATTCCTTGACCCTCCTCTCGAGAATCCTCACGGGAACCGCCGGAAGCGTCAAATCAGGCTGCAGATCTGCAGGGATCTCTGGTACTAACACCTCCGACTCATGCAGGCACTTCCTCAACATCGACACATGGAAAACCTTATGAAATGCCTTCATGACCGGTGGTAACTCAAGCCGATACGCTACCGGTCCCACCCGCTCCACCACAGGAAACGGACCCATAAAACGCGGACTCAGCTTGTTCTCCGAAATGGACCTGTTAGGGCCCCTCAACATAGCCATCTTGAGATACACGCGATCTCCAACCTCAAACTCAAGCTCACGCCATCGCTTATCAGCGTAGCTCCTCTGGCGATCCTGAGCTTCCTTCATGTTCAATCTCACGACTCGGATCCTCTCCGTCGTTTCCTAAACATAGGTAGCTCCCAGAACACTGCGCTCCCCCACTTGGGTCCAGCATAAAGGCGTCCTACATGGCCTCCCATACAATGCCTCAAAAGGAGCCATCCTGATACTTGCCTGAAAGCTGTTATTATACGCAAACTCTACTAAGCTCAAGTGATCATACCAATGACCGCCCCAATCCAGAACAAACATCCTCAGCAAATCCTCCATAGTCTGAATAGTCCTCTCTGACTGCCCATCAGTCTGCGGATGATAAGCCGTACTCATATGCACCTTAGTGCCCATCTCTGCTGAAACACTCCCCAAAACTCGGATGCAAACCTGGGATCCCGATCAGACACAATACTGGCTTGTACTCCATGCAGCCTCATAATCTCTTGCACAAACTTCTTAGCCAACTTAGCCGCTCCATCGGTCTTCTTAATGTCCAAGAAGTGTACTGACTTAGTCAACTGATCCACAATCACCCAGATTGCTCCGCGAAACAGGTAATCCCACTACGAAATCCATCGTAATCATATCCCATTTCCACTCAGGAATGGGCAAACTCTGCAGGAGACCACTCGGAACCTTGTGCTCGGCCTTGACCAACGAACACGTGTTGCACTTAGCAACATAAGCTGCCATATCTCTCTTCATCCCGACCCAGTGATAATACCGCTTGAGATCACGATACATCTTAGTCGCACCCGAATGAATCGAGAACTTGCTCGAATGAGCCTCACTCATAATCTCCTGCCTCAGCTCCTCAACCTTGGGTACACAAACCCGACCGCGAACAAGAATTGCCCCACTCGATGAGACCTGATACTCAGAACCCGTTGCGGTCGATGCAGCTACCAAACCTGAATCGCTCGCCTGAGCCGCAAAAATCCTACTCATAAGGTCTGCCTGATTAACCGCCTCTAAGCCCAATGGCCCCTCCGAAATAGCACACAGACGCAACGTGCTAATCTCGCCTACTAAATCCTCAATATCCCGCTCACGGGCTGAATCGGACCTCCGTCGACTCAAGGCATCTGCTACCTGATTAGCCTCGCCCGGATGATAAATAATCTCCAGATCGTAATCTGCCAGCAACTCAACCCAGCGCCTCTGTCTCGTATTCAGCAACGGCTGATTGAAGATGTGCTGCAGATTCTTGTGATCCGTGATGATCTGCACTCTCCCTCCATAGAGATAAGACCTCCAAATCTTCAGAGCGAACACGACTGCTCCCAACTCTAGATCATGCGTAGGCCGATTACGCTCACTACCCTGCAGCTGCCTCGAAGCATATGCGATAACTCGACCCTCCTACATCAAAACGCAACCCAGACCGACTCCTGAAGCATCAGTATACACAGTGTAAGGCTTCCCCGGCTCGGGTAATGCCAACACCGGCGTACTAGTCAACACCTCCTTGAGCCTCGCAAAGCTCTCCTCGCACTCCGCCGACCAGACAAACGGAACATCCTTACCGGTCAGCTTCGTCATCGGCTGCGCCATACCCGCAAAGCCCTTGACGAACCTCCTATAATAACCTGCCAAACCCAAGAAACTCCTGATCTCGATCGCACTGTTCGGTCTAGGCCAATCACGGATCGCCTCAATCTTAGCCGGATCCAGAGAAACTCCCTCTGCATAAATAATGTGGCCAAGAAAACCCATCTCTCGCTGCCAAAAACTGCACTTGCTCAACTTAGCATACAACTTCTATTCCCGAAGCCTCTCAAGAACCAACCGCAAATGCGTCTCATTCTCCTCGGAAATCCTCGAATATACCAAAATATCATCGATAAAAATGATAACGAACACGTCCAGATACTCCCTGAACACGTAGTTCATCAATCGCATGAATGCCGCAGGCGCATTCGTCAATCCAAAAGGCATGACCACGAACTCGAAATGCCTATAACGCGTCCTGAATGCCGTCTTACGAACATCTGCCTCGTCAATCGGAATCTGATGATATCCAGAAGCCAAGTCAATCTTGGAGAACCAGGTCGCACCCCTCAGCTGATCCAAGAACTCATCAATCCTCAGGAGAGGGTACCTGTTCTTCACAGTGACTCGGTTCAGTCCCCGGTAATCAATGCACAACCAGAAACTACCATCCTTCTTCTTCACAAACAAAACCGGCGCTCCCCACGGCGAAACACTCGGACGAATAAAACCCTTACCCAGAAGATCCTCTAGCTGCTTCTTCAGCTTTGCTAACTCTGCTGGAGCCATCCTGTAAAGAGCCTTTGATATCGGAGCTGTTCCCGGCTCCAACTCAATCGTGAAAAGATCAGCCCGAGATTGTGGCAATCCCTTCAACGACCGAAAAACATCCTCAAACTCCCGAACAACTCGAATATCCTGAAGAGCAACCTCACCACTGGACTCCGCCATCACAATCGTCGCGAAAAATGCCTCGCAACCTCGCTCTTACATCTGCTCTGCCTGAATAGCCGAGATCACAAGGCTACTGGAAATCGGTCTCAACCCCTGAAACACCAATTTCCCACCGTCGCGCTCGAAGCTCACTCTGCCTCTGAAACAATCTAAATGACCCGGTAAAACGATAACCAGTCCATCCCAACGATCACATCATAAAGCGCCACTGGACTAATCACCAAATCTGCCGACATCGAATGTCCTGCGATCTGAACATCTACTGCCCTAGCACGGCCCGAAGTAGACCCACCTCCAGCCACCTTGACCATGCTTGCACGCTCACCAGCGCTGCTCCGGATGCCACTGCTCTCGGCATGCTCCGAAGTAATGTAGCAGTTTGATGCTCCAGAATCAAACAGAACGTGGGACTCAAAACCATCCACTAACAAGGTCTCTACACAATTCACATGCGTTGAGAACCCCGATATCCTGACCACAAATAAAATAAAAGACCCGCGAAAACCTCGACAAAAAGAATTCTACGACTAGAATTTTACGAAGTTAAGTCTAGAATTCTACCTGTGATCTGCCCGGCGCCACCCTGCTGACGGAAATCCGCCGGAGGATACACATAAGGTGCTGGACCAATCTGACCAATCGGCTGCTGCACTGTCGCAATCTGACTCAAAGGCTGCACCCTAGCTGGCTGAATCGCTGCAACTTGGGACACATCGGCCTGATATGCCCTGGCTCTCTGCAGTGAAAACAAACCTTGGCCTCTCGGGAGACCCTAGGACAGTTCGCCACTCAATGCTCTGAACTCCCGCACCCAAAACAACCATGGGTGTCGTGGCTACCTGAACCTGTCCTAGAAGGATCATCCCACCTCCTCTTCTGGCCCTGCGCAGGCTTACCGCCCTTGCCAGAACCAGAACCTCTACGCTGCTGATGTTGCTGCGGCTGCTGACACCTCGGCTAAACGGCAGGAACCACAATAGGCTGAACGATAACCGGACCAGACTGCTCACGCTGATCCTCTTCAATCGAAGCTGCTAGCTCCACCAGATCCACCCTCGAGACGTATCTACCACCCCTGCATTGGGTCCTGATACTCAACCGCAGTCCCTGCAAGAACCGCTGAACCAGAGCTCGCTCGTCGTCAAAACCGTGCCCAGTATGAACCACCAACCTGCTGAACTCGGCGTCATACTCACGCACTGACAGCTCTCTCTGCGTCAAAGACATGAACCTCATCTGAAGACGGTCTCGAGCCTCCTGAGGGAAATACTTGGCGTTGAACTCAGCCAAGAATTCACCCCAAGTCCACTCCGCACGCCTAGCCTCAATAGCGCGCCACCAACAATGGGCATCACCACTCAGATAGTGGACACCCAACTCGACCTGATACTCGGCAGGACACCTGATCGATCTGAAGTTACGCTCTAACCTCAGACGCCACTCATCAGCCGCCTCAGGACCAACTCTGCCCTCGAAGAATGGCGTAGCTATCCTCTGCCTCTGTCCCATCATCTCAAGATAAGACGGGACCTGCGCTGCAACTGCAGCCCTCGGCTGCTCAGCAACTGTAGCCCTCTGCTGCAAACCGGCCACTGGAGGAATACCCGGAGACTGCTCAGGAGCCACCGGCGGAAAAAGTGCCAACAACTGCGTCAGCAATCCCACGACCTGGTCATCTCGACCCGGAGCTACAGCACCACCCCCACCAGGGCCCTCTGGAACTCCCCTGCCCCTACCGGCACCGGCCAACACAATGGCACTACGCGACTGGGACTCTGACGTGGTCGCTATACTCTGCGCCGCGCTCTCGGCTGACTCAATGACTAAACCACGACCACGGCCCCGGCCTCCACGGCCGCCCACTCTGCCACCACGGGCAACTGCTCTGCCACCTCGGGCAACTGCTCTACCACGACCTCTAGCTCTGGTATCCATCTCACTGCAACACAGATCAGTAGATAAGCACCCTAGAAGTCACAATCAAAAGTACACAAAACTTACCGCGGAATCTCTTTGAAGGCCGGAGAGGATGATACTAAGACTAAAATTGATTAATCGCACAAAATCAATTAAAACACATAGTCTCAGTTCATACAACCCTAGCAGTCCTAAAACCATCTAGGTTATGATACCAAAATGTAACACCCGGTTCCTTTTTTTTTTTTTTTTTTTTTTTACTAAATTAATTCTACTGCGGAATAAAACTCAACAATTAAATCCATAATAAAATCTCATAACAATCATCCAACGATTATAATCAACATTAAATCCAGGAATGCTCATACAAATCTAGCAACCTAACACCGGGTGCACTAGACTAAACATCAACACAAAAGACTAAACGTCAACACAAAAGATCCTATCATCCCCTCCTCTGGCCATGATTCCGCGATCACGATTTCCCTTTACCTGCAACACAATTGGGAAAAACGAGTTGCGTAAGTATTTAAGAAATACTTAGTGAGACGTCGTCCCATCTACAGGCCAATTACTTGAATAAAGAAATGCATGAAATACCAGCGTTCTCAACCAATGCACAGAATAAGCAAACAACAGAAAACAGGAAACAGGAGCAGCAGGTCCCATGTCGATCGACAGGAAGCAATCCTGTCGATCGACAGGCTTACACGACCCCGTGTCGATCGACAGAAATAAATCCTGTCGATCGACAGGAACCTTGCTGTTCGATGGAGATTGGCCTATCCTCTCATGGCCGAATCTCTCCATCCCAATCGACCACCCGCGCATACCATTCACAAAAATCCACCAACACACACAGCAAACAATCGTATAACATCTATTCCTCAATCCAAGGACCTATGGTCGCGCACTCACCTTAGATCTGAAGGAGAAAGGGAAGAAATCACGAAGAACACAGATCTTCTAACACTGATTTTTCGCACCTAATCAGCCTCCCAAAGCCTCTCCCACGGAATCACACACTATAGGATAGAGAATCAAGGACAAATCCACAAGAATTTCCTTCAAACTTCTCCAATCCTCACAACTCTCTTTCTCTCTCAAAATCCCCCTTTAGATCTGATTTTTCGGCCAATAGTGAAGGAAAACGCGTGTTTCCAACCTTATATACGGAACCCTAAGTTCCCAAACCGGCCCATTAACTAAAACAAACCGAAAACAAAGCCCAAGTCTGATTTTTAACGCCTGTCGATCAACACACTCAACCTGTGTCGATCGACAGAGACTTCTCTGCCAAAACTTCGAAGAAGCAACAGCCTGTGTCGATCTACACACACCCACTGTGTCAATCGACACCTACCAGAAATCACATTTTTGGTTCACGGGCGTTACAATATTTTCTTTCCTTTTCTTGACTTTTTATATTCCCATGCATTAGTGTCAGTCACGGTCTGAGTATTTTCTTTTTCCAAATCATCGATATATCATCGATTAGTATTCCCACAAAATCTCTTACGATTATTATTCCCAAATAATCTCTTATTCTTCAGAAAATGGATTCGAATGTTGCAAATGAATCTTGCGATTCGGTTCCTCAACAATCCCGTACAAAACATTCCAATGGAAGTTGCTTGGTTCGTAAAGGCAAGATCGATCATTCTGAATCAAGTTCCACTGTCTTTGAACCAAAAAGTTTAACACTTCCTTTGATTTTGCATGTTGATCGTGAAGATGATCCACCAAATAAATCAGAAGTTTTCGTCACTAAGGTAATTTTGTGTAAACTTAATTAAGGTTTTCGTCACTAATGTATGTGTTTAAGTATAGTTCGAGAATTAATTCGGTTTCGTATTTTTATATGATTGTTCTTTATAGATGGTTGAAAAATATTATCGGGCATTGGACTCTCATAAGAGGATAAGGAAGGAAAAACAAAGACTAGAAATCAAACAGAGGAGAATCGAGAAGAAAATAAGATTATTGGAATCTAAACCTGAGGATTGGGTTCATTTGGGATTTCACAAAATTGCTCCTATTCCAGAAATAATCTTTTTTTTTAACAAGAAATCTGAAGGTTCGTCTCAATCATCGATGAGTGAAAATGAATTTCTCAATCGTCTTGCCCAGCAATACCCTAATACATTCTTGAAATTTATTAATCTGCACCAAGCTAAGAATGGTATTAAGGTAATAATTTGTTTAATTTTATTTGTTGTATTATAGTATGATATTGTGTAATTTAATAGGAAAATTGTTTTTACAGGATAAAGATTAAAGTTGTGAGGAAATTTTGGATTGGTTTCTGATGACTTGAACTTTGTGTATGTAGTTTTTTTTTTGTTTTTTTTTTGTGACACATTGATGTTTAGTTATTGTAATAAGAAACTTATTATGAGTACCATCATCCTATTTCTTATGAATTTGTTTATCATAATACTTCTCAAATAGAGACGGAAATTGATTATCTATTCTCCGTCGTTAATTTTTCCTCTGCAACATCTTCGAGTTTCGTTCCTCAAATCATCAATATGTTTTGAACTTTATGTATTTATTTTCTTTTGTTTTTTTTTGTGAAACTTTGATATGTAGTTATTGGAAGAAACTTTATCTCATTACCATCATCATATTTCTTATGTACTCTTTTGTACTCAACCTAATATTACAAACCGAGTCCTATACTTTCCAAATAAAAATACTATGTTCCCGTGCTTTCGTGGACCGGTTACTACATTTTCGAAATACAATTACTATAAATGAGTCATATACGTTCCAAATTTGTTCCACTAACTCTGTGGACCGATTACTACATTGCGAAATACAATTACTACAATCTACCCTCCGTTCCCTACTTTTTCAAACTAAATCATACACGTTCCATATACCGCTAATATGTTTCCTTGCATCCGTTAACCATTTCCTACATTTTGGTCATTCACTTAATGCACACAAATTAGTACATTTTCCGAATCAACACCATAAACCAACTAATTATTTAACAACCCGCCGTTCGGAGACCGAACGGGTCATCCCCCTAGTGGTCTATATTAAAATGTGAAAGTGTATACTAGTAAAGTGATACTTTTTCATAAATTACTTCTTCAAATTAACAGCCACACGATTATACTGATATCATCACTAAATTTATAACTTATTACATCGTGTTTTCATGTACAGACAATTAGCTTTATGGTGTGAAGTGACATTAGATATAATGGACTAACTCAAATGAACAGTCCAAAGAATCACATTGCAATGGATGCTTGCAATAACGCAACTTTATCAAATCTTCATCTAATTGCACCCGAAGATAGTCCAAACACCGATGACATCAATATTAATTATTCTCACAACATTGGTATCTTAGATTCCTTTGTCAAAGCTAGTATTCTTTACTCTTCTTTTTATTTGAATGTTAAATCAAATTTAGTTTACATGAACTATATGTGAAAAGATATATATGCTAAAATCAAGTTGTGGTTCCTACATGTTAGGTGATCCTAGATGATTGTATTGCAATTACTGGTGGGTGTGGTGGTTCTTCGGATATTAATATTACTGGTGTGACATGTGGTCCGGGTCACGGTATTAGGTTTGTAGATATAAAAATATATATAGATTATAATCACCAATATTTGAGTGTATATATGTATTACGTTAAACCTTTCAGTACTTGGTCATTTGAATTAATAATGTGCATACATGATGGCTAAACCTACTTTTTGCGTAGATGCATTCGTTGGATCGAGGTATATGAAAGCAATAATTTGTTTGCTCCTCCTTATGAATCTTAATGCCTAGTTTTTGGGTGATCCACTGAGAAATTTTATGGAAATAATCAAAATTGGCTTTACAGCATTTGCGTTCATGATCGAGTGTGCTGGATATAATTCTGTGCTCACAGCATTTGTATACATTACCGAAGCTTTGGAAAAGCATCAGGGAATTGATGTTTATGCGATTGGGTTTTTCATGTGTTTGTTTATCAATATTGCCAAAGTTTAAAAAACTGTAGGGAACGAATGACGTATTCGGATTGGCAGACATTATATTGGCCCTTACCATATTTTTGTTGATTACGTTCAAGCTAGTTCTCTATAAGTCGTTTGTCAGAGATTGGGGTTATTCATGGCTCATTGCGTATCTATTCGAAATGTTCAAGATGGCGCATATTCGAGTTGTGGTTGATGAAGCGGCACTGCCAATACAAGATCTTAATGTACTTCAAGCTGTAGTTCGAGAAACACCTCTTGTGTGCAAGTTTTGGAAAGTGGGACTATGCAACAGGGGTGTGCATTGTTGGTCGCCGGTTTGATGTTGAAAACTACTCTCTCTAGAGGGCACAAAAGGGAGCTAAATGGGTATAACATTCCATCGTGATTCAGGAGTGCTCTGATACAGAGGGTTATTTAAACAAGGGATATGAGGTCTCCAGACAGTCTAATTACAGGAAGTCCTAATTCACAAAAATCAAATATTCACAATGAATGAAAATCATATCATATCGCTTCATATCTCGTCGTATCTCATTATATCTCTAAAATATAAATGTAATAGCCCCGGAGCAGATCCAGGACAAATGGTTAAATGGTTAAAACAATTATCAGACGACGAAGCTTCCATCTTCTTGAGCAAGGACTATTGGAACTCGTTTTTGACGAAATGGTCGTAGACCGTTTTCCGGTGAACACTATACTTGTCAAAATCGAAGTTAGTTTGAATGAGAAATGATCTACAACCATTTCGTCTAAAGTAGGTGACATTTTAAAGTTATGAAGCTTTAAAATTGGCTAAGTTTAAATACTAGCAAATATTCCATATTGGAATTAGGATTAAATTCTTTAAGTATATAAAGTGGAGAAATCACAAAAAGGTTTAAAAATCTTGTGTACACTTTCGTGTATTGGAGAGAAAAGATATTCGGGCCAAACTTTGGTTTAGGGCTTCGGAATTAAGCAAATGGACCTAGATTATTTTTGAATAAAATATTGACTAAGTCAATGCAAATCTTATATATAATTAGGGAGTTCTCTCTCCATGTAGAGTATCCACATAGGTAAAATTACTTTTAAAATTGTTTAATTTTTATATTATGTTCATTAAATACATGCTAAATCATATTAATTATTTTTTCTAACTAATAAATAATTAAATTCAATTAAAAACGTGAATCCTCTTACTATTAAAATCAAAGTCCATTTATTGAAAAGGCTTAGTTGTTTTAATTTTATTGGTTTATGTAAAAAAAATTATGACATGGAATGATGACATGTCTTTGAAAAAATATGACTTGACATCATTTTTTACTCAATCTCTACAATAACCAATTTTTAAAAAAAGAAAAACCTTTTGTGATCTATTAAAAATTAAAAAAATGGTCTAAAATAAAAATCATATACGTAACCTATACTATGAGTTTCTAATATTTTGTATTGTAATGTCCTATGGTATATTAAATTGTGTAGGAAAAATAGTCTCTTTTATTTTCTATTAATATTTTACATTTAGAAAAATATGTGTCTTAAATTGTAGCACACTATATTTTACTTCGAACAAATAATTTAGTTTTATCTTTAATGCGTTGAACAAATACCAAATATATTAATTTTCTTGATTTTGATGATAGAAAAAATCTTTTATGAAAACGATACCTTCTACGTTTGTGGAAAAATATATTCCATACATTCTACCACGATAGTTACATATTTATGTTTTAAAAAAATAATGAATAAGCTAAGTACTATTTTTGCATTCTCATTTTAGGCAACCATCGATATTCTTCAATTTTTTATATCATCATAAATCTAAGAAAATCATCATATAGATTATATGAGAAGTCGTTTTAAGTAAAATTTGAAAAATTTACAAATGTATGAGTTGGAAAAACAGCACTAATCTTTTGGAGATTTTAAGTATGCAGAGAGAACATAAATTTATACGTACACAAAAATATTCATTTTTGTATTGGGTGAATCAGTTTATGCGCGTTTTCGTAGGTTTTATTTTTCTAAGAACATGGATTTAAAAATTTCTACGAGATTTCAGGATTTTGTAATCAATCTTATTTCAAGTTTGATGGTTTTCCTTAAAAATAAAAAAATTGCTACCTAAGCATTGTATGACATTAAAGGGTTGTGTTTCTATCATGTATCTTCGTGACATTAATCCTACAAAGTATTGATTCGTTTCTATCTAGAAATGTATTCTCTCATGAACAACTATAGGTTGCCTTATCAACGGTAAAATTTAGGACTAATAAAATCCTAATCATTGTGTAAGCGTTATGCAACATTTTCAATCTAAATTTTTATGCTACGATACATATTAGATTTTCATAATTTATAATTAATAATATCTTCAATATTAAAATTAACTACGTGATAAAGTATTGTTCACACCCGCACACGGAGCGGGTAAATCACCTAGTTACTAAGTAAAATGAATGAAAATGAAAATGAAATTTTATACATATAAAAATATTCAAGATTTTATAAGTAATAATAATATGAATTTATTTCTTATGATAAAATATATATTACACATATTAAAAAAATATATAATATGCTTATGAATTAAGTGATACAGTAAAAAATAAAATGAGATGACCATAATAAAAGAAAATAAAACAAAACAGAAAATATTAATTTTAATATTTAAAACAAAACATAAAATATGAAAAGTTTATTTCTTATTAAAAGGTTTTCACCTCAATTAAAAACAAAGTCTCATATTAAATCCATCTTACTTTTTTTTTTTTAACTACACACGACACATTAAACGCGTTTACAAAATAATATTCCAAAATCTTAAGTATATTCCTATGATGAATAAATATATGGTAGATCTAGAAGACAATATATACATATTTTATGAAAAACAATATCATAATTTATGAAATAGAAATTTTGTTAATGAATAAATTAGATACAAAGTGAAGTCATTTTTAGATTTTTCAAAAAAAAAAAACCTCAAATGGCTAATAATAGATAGAAGAATAATAAAACGTGATAAATTTATATGAACATGAAAAACAAAATTCAGTGTCCCAATATATGCATTCTCACTCCATATGGAGTATCCTCATCATCAAAAAAAAAATGGTAGAATAAAATTTATAGTTAAAATTCATGAATTCATGTATATTTATATTTATTACTACTTATAGTTATTAAACATTGGAATTAAATTAAAACAAAAATAATAACAATATATACAAAATATGAAATTTTATAGGAAGACGAAACAAAAGTAGATATACGGAGAAAAACGAAATTAGGTTGAAACATGACGAAAGCAGTATTAGTGAAAAAATCTACAAAAAAGAATTTGACTAAAACGTATACAAGACTAACATAAAATCTTTTAGATTTCATTCATTGAAATTTCATAAAATATATGACATAGATTATTGATCATGGTAATCAGATTTTAAGATAATAGAACAAAGAATTTTTTTTATCAAAGACGCAATTCACTACAAAACTTAGCTTCAAGATTGCTTGATGAAATCATAGAAACCACATGAAAAGAATTGAAAATTCTAGAATTGAAACACTAAAGTAAGCACAATCATTAAATAAGCTTAAAATTAAATCAGGTAAAAGAAACTAACATTAAAAAGGCTCCATAATAATTACAAACAAAACAAAAGTGTTAGCTAAAACTTTTTAACAATAAACTCAAAAAACTGAATACATGACTGATATGAAGTATTGGGACTGTTAGGTGTTAGATGCTCTTCGTAAAATCAAAGGTATAAGACATAAATAGTTTTTGGTGCAACTAAAGTATTAAACCAACATAGCTTTTTGGGGCAATTACAAATATGACACACTTAGCAAAATTTTAATCAAACATGCCACTGTTCACAGAATCATTACGAGTGTGTTACTGTTCACTGGCCAAATTACAATTTTGCCCCTAATTGAAAAAACATATCTCAGCTTTCATTCTTCTTCAATTTCACGTTCCCAGTTTCAAAATTCACTCTCTCACAAAATTCTCTTCTCTCAAATTGCAAATCCGATTTGGGTTATAGATCTAAGGTTTTTGATTCTCTCTTTGACTCTATGGAACGCAATCGCATCGAGGATAGATCTAGGAATTTCTATTTTCTCTCATCAACTTAAGTCTTTGTGGAGGAGGAGGAAGAAGAAGAAGAAGAAGAAGAAGAAGAAGAAGAAGAAGAAGAAGAAGAAGAAGAAGAAGAAGAAGAAGAAGAAGAAGAAGAAGAAGAAGAAGAAGAAGAAGAAGAAGAAGAAGAAGAAGAAGAAGAAGAAGAAGAAGAAGAAGAAGTTATTTCTATGAATTTTGTTTCTTAGATCCGATTTTGGTTACGAATCTAAGCTTTTGATTCGATTTTGGTTACAAATTTGAGCTTTTGATTCGATTTTGGTTTAGATTTGAGTTTTGATTATTTCTTTGGTCAGATCTGGGTTTTGGTTGTTTTTTGGTCAAATCTGAGTTTTGGTTATTTTTAGAGTTTTCCCGTTTTTATAAAGTTTTTAAAGGGCTTTATAAGACTTTTTTTACATGTCATTAAAAACTAAACAGTTAAATAATTTAAAAGGTTTTTAAAAGGTTTATAAGATTTTTATAAGGTTTGTAAAGTTTTACAAAAACCTTATAAAAATTTTCAAAAACATTATAAATAGTTTTACACGGTTTTTAAATAGTTTTATAAGGTTTTTTTTAACACTTTTACTAAACCTTTTAAAAACATCATAATTTTTTTTAAGAGTTTTATAAGATTTTTTTAACAGTTTTATAATGTAAAGGCAAAACCCTACCCCCATCCCCCCTCCAAAATCTATACCCTAAATACATAATAGTTAACCCAAACTCGAAAATTTACATTCGTTTGTGTTTGAATTTGCTTTGAGATCTTTATAGACGATGGTTCATCAGATTCAAGATGACGTTTCGAAGAGATTGGATATGACGAAATCTCTATATCTCTCTCAAAATCGACGAATCTAGGTTTAACCAAATCGACCACTACGAAATCAACGACGATCGTTGCCTTCACATGATCGAGCTCTCTACGATCTCAAAATTGATGAAATCATCGACGATCTCAAATTTTTCTCTAAAACATCTGTGTTATAAGATCTTAAATCTTCTAAGGAAAAAAAGGTAAACTGGGAATATTAAAAAAACAGTGGCGTGATTGTAAGGATTTTCAAACAGTGGCATATTTGAAAAGTGTCAAGGGAAAAATGGCATAACTCAAAATTTCTCTAGATTTTTTCTATTGATCTATTACAAATTATAAATACATATTATGGTGTTTAGAGTAATCTAAAATGTATAACAACTATATGTACCCACTAATATCAAGAAATAGATTTGTACAATCAAAATATTATTAAAACCTAATGTTAATATATTATCTACATATAAGTAATGTTTCAAAGTGTCGTAATATTTAACACTAATTATATTTGATAAAACTATTACATATGTAATTTATTTAATTATACAAGAACATATTCCAAATTGATTAATTACGAAACAGGAACTACGTTACATAATTCCAAAAAATACAAATAGTAAATAAACTCACGCATCGCATAGGTCAATCTCTAGTCTCTTCTAATTACTGGGTTATTAACGTGATTTAACTTTTGCATTAAGTTAAAAATCAGTTTTTATTATTATTTGTAACATCAAAATTAATCATGTTAATTATGAGAATGAATTCTCAAATCTCCAACTTAAATACGTACGTTTGTACGTTGGGATTAGTGTTTTTAAAACCAACCATTTTCCTTCTCATTTGAAAATAAGTTGATTATTACACATGATCAACATGAACATACGTTCAACAAAACAAAGAAATCCCTCTCATGTTTATTTCTTTTAATTGTGTGTTTGAGAGTACACATAGAATTTTGGTTCGTTAGTTTCTATTCTCGAGTGTTGCGAAATAGTCAATCGTGTGGTTATATCCTGGGATTTTTAATTGTATCAAAAACCGTCACACTACGGGCAATTAAAGAATTAAGGAAAGAATGTCTCGCCTCCACACAAACCGTTCATCATTCATCAATTTTTGGCATCATTTATGAAAATTTGTATCTTGTTTTTATCATTAAATCTATACAATATTCAGTTTTGCCATATCGTATAAATTGTGCTCTTACAATCTTAATTCTTTAATTTTTCGTTATTATACTAACGAAAAAACTGATGATTTGTTGTGTTTTTGATAAGAACAGGTATTGATCGATCGAGATTTGGAGAATCTTGGTGATAACAATTCTGTTAATCAGAATTGCAACCATTTGTTCTGGTTTGACTTGGTTGTGACTTCTACCGTTCTACGTCATTTGCTAATTTGATTGATCCGGTTTTCATGGAATCGATTGGTTCTGGTTTCTTACAACCGGTTTTGATTATTGTTTAGCAACACAATAAATGGTGTTATTATATTATTTCATCATTAGTGCTATGGAATAATTTTGTCATGTGAATTGTTTAACAACAATTAGAACACGTCTCTGTCTTCAACCTCTGATCGTGCAAATTGATTTTTGCAGATTATTATAAGTGTAAATGCCTTTGCTTGTTTCTGGAAAATCACATTTGGCTTGTTTATGCAATTATTTGTGTGGTTTAATTTGCATTAGTATGGTCTTTGCATTCAATATAATTAAAAGGTTGATTTCTGAGATTACTCTTTGTTTAATTATTTGCAATTTATTTATGATTGTTTAAATTGTTTTATATTGAATTGTGTGTTTGGTTTTGTTTAGTATACTAATTCGTTTTGTTTATCGTGAACAAATTCGATTTTAAGTATGATTAAAAAATGACAACCAAACTTTGATCAATGATCAAAACAAAGATGTAAAGATCCAGACGACCGTTTGGCGGTGAAAATGGGTCAAATGAGTTGACACCCAAATTTAGTTTGGGAGTGGTCTACCATTTGTGAATATGTCAGTGCTTAGCGCTACATGCGTAGGACTGATGCCGAAAAGACTTATAAGTCTAAAGGCGCCAAGAAATTCGCATTAGCAAAGTTTCTAGAGTTCGAAATGGTGGATTCCGAACCCATCATAGAACAAGTGAAAGTAATGAAATTGCTAACGCATGAGATAGATTTGAAAGTATGTTCATTTGTGAAATGTTCTCGGTGAAATGCTTTACTGAGAAGTCCCCTCCTAGTTGGGAAAACTTCAAGATTTATCTCAAATATATGCGGAATGGAAAAAAAAATATCTTAAAGAGATGATAAATGCGATGTTAGAGGAATCTGGGTTAGTCCAGAAAATGTGGGGAGAAGCGTTGCTTACCACAAATTATATCCTCAACAAAATATCTCACAAAGTCATTGGCAAAATGTTATATGAACTTTGGAAAGATGTTATAACAAATACCTAAAAGTGTAGGGGTGCCTAGCAAAAGTTGCAGTGCCACCTCCTTAAAAGGCCACAATCAGACCTAAAATGGTGGATTGTATTATTGGATATGCACACAAGAGTAGTGTTTATCGGTTTTTGGTTTATAAATTGGTTTATAAAACACAAACACCAGATATCCAGATTAATTGGCAGAGTAATGGTATTTGGAATATTCCTAAAAATGGATAATAGTAAATCATGTCATATAACGAGACGACATAAAACCATTAGACTCTTGATCTCAATTGGTGTAATCATTGGAGATTACGAGAGACAACCTAGAGAATCCTTTTAATAAAGGTTGGTCAGAGACGAAGTGGTAAAATCATCAAGAGGAATGGGTTAAAAGCCTATAACAGGAAAATGACGCTTAATGGATACCCAACCTATATCATTGGAAAACCCACGATATAGGTTCAAAGGACCAATGAAATAAAGTTGATTGAGAGAAGAACACTATAAGACAATGTCTATACTCATTTCCTAGGATAATAAACAGTGTTACTTGTGTGTGTAGAGTGAGGATAGGCATTTGCTTTTTTAATGATTTGGGTCCACAGTTTGAGATATAAGTGGATTATTACAGGATACTCCTTAAAACAAAGCTAATGGCAAATCACCTAATGAGTGTGAAATGAGGTCGTTTGTAGGAGAATGAAGGAAATGCTATATTCTCTAAGTTCACTCATAATAACCAGGAATGTTCAAGGCCAAAATGAACACAATAGAGAACCTAGTTCTATGAGAAATTAAAATTGTATTATAGTTATTGTCTCGGTTTACATTAAAGTCTGGGTGGTTCAAAACATCAAATTCACCTCTTGATCGAGTAAACCCGATAGCTATTAACAAGCAATATTTACATGTACACATACTTTTTTGGGTTTTTATTTTTTATACTTTTCTTCTAAGGTATACTTTTAACTGGTTATTGTCTTCTATAACCTTCAAAAACATAAACCTCTCGTTACTCTTTACATAACTAATAATTTTATTTATAAATAAACAAAAATATTCGAACAAAAAAAAACAAAAACAAAACTGATTTTACTTAGTCCATCTCTTCTCTCTCTCCACGAATCAGTCTTCTAGTGTCTCTGATTCATTCTTGAAAATGACTGATATCCAGATCTGAAACCCCTAAACCAGATCTGAAAGTTACTTTTGATTGTATCTATTTAACTCTAGATTCAATTAATCTTTCACCGCCTCAGATTCTTTGATGTATAGTTTGGGAGGAAGCAAAGCTGTCCGACGATTTGGTGATTTACATCAATGATGACGACGAAGAGAGTTAGGTTTTGATTGTTCCAACGACGAAGGAGAGCATTAGGTTTCGACAACGACGGAGACAATGGTTACGGTTTTGTGGTTACGGTTTTGACAAATTAACCATGATAACACATCCATGTATCGATGGTCCCCGCAACAAAAATACCAACTAATCAATAACAAATGTTAGAGAGTTAAGACAAGCAAGAGATGACCAATAGAAACCATAAATCAACAACGTTATATCAAATACATGAAGGGATATGAAATTGATCGATGTAAAAAATTCTAAAATTGGCTTCCCTTCATAAAAAAAATATACGCAGAGGTTGAAGATGAAGAGGAGAGAGAAAAACTAAACTGCTTCTACATCTCACATCGAAATCTTTAATCCTAGCCACGAGATGAAATCGAGCGGCTATAGAAGAATAAATAATTTATGAGTAAGTATCCAAGCCATGCGAAGCAAAAGAGGAGGTGGCTACGGCGAAGCCTCTAGGCTCAGTATAAGCGTACGGGCGTGGCAGATCTAAAGATCTTTCTTTTTGTAAAATAGATAAGATATTTAATCTGAACCGTTCTTCACTTATTTATTAAACGAACGGCTCAGATCAAATTAAAGCTAATTAGATGTGTTTGCTACGTTTCTTTTTTCTCGTCTGGTTCAAGGGCAATTTTGCCATTAATTTTTCAAATAGTGAATAAAGTACACATTTGCAAAAAAATATGTTTATTGTAAGAGAAAGTTAAGAAAGTATGTCTTAGTATAAATAATCCTATTAACAATGGCTAGTTCAAAGCTGAATAAGCTCCTTGTTCAGATACAGTGAATTTTTTGCTTTTACTCTCGAAAGTCCGTTTTCTCGGGTCTTGTCAATGTAGTCAAGTTAATCGAGTCGTCATATGTCTAGAGTCGTTTCTATTCATGTGGGGATTGTTGGAACTCGTTTTTGACGAAATGGTTGCAAACCATTTTCCGGTGTGTTTTCTAGTGAACACTATATCATAGTGTATATACTTGTCAAAATCGAAGTTAGTTTGAATGAGAAATGAAGGTCTAAAGTGGGTGACATTTTAAAGTTATGAAGCTTTAAAATTGGCTAAGTTTAAATATTAGCAAATATTCCATATTGGAAGTAGGATTAAATTCCTTAAGTATATAAAGTGGAGAACTCATAAAAAGCTTTAAAAATCTTGTGTACACTTTCGTGTATTGGAGAGAAAAGATATTCGGGCCAAACTTTGGTTTTGGGCTTCGGAATTAAGCAAATGGACCTAGATTATTTTTGAATAAAATATTGACTAAGTCAATGCAAATGTCTTCTAATTAGTGGGTTATTAACGTGATTTAACTTTTGTATTAAGTTAAAAATCAGTTTTGATTATTTTTTGTAATATCAAAATTAATCATGTTAATTATGAGAATGAATTCTCAAATCTCCAACTTAAATACGTACGTTTGTACGTTGGGATTGGTGTTTTTAAAACCAACCATTTTCCTTCTCATTTGAAAATAAGTTGATTATTACACATGATCAACATGAACATACGTTCAACAAAACAAAGAAATCCCTCTCATGTTTATTTTTTTAATTTTTGTGTCTGAGAGTACACATAGAATTTTGGTTCGTTAGCTTCTATTCTCGAGTGTTGCGAAATAGTCGATCGTGTGGTTGTATCCTGGGATTTTTAATTGTATCGAAAACCGTCACACTTCAGGCAATTAAAGAATTAAGGAAAGAGTGTCTCGCCTCCACACAAACCGTTCATCGTTCATCATATTTTTGGTATCGATTTATAAAGTATTGTATCTTGTTTGTATCATTAAATCTAAATAATATTCAGTTTTGCCATACCGTAGAAATTGTGCTCCTACAAGGACTTCATTGGTGGAAAAGAAAGGCTCAGACCTGCGCCTTCTCACTTCAAGAATGCTCCAAAATCAAAAACCCAAAACAATATAATTCCATCAATTGATCAATATATTATTATTCTTTTTTTTTTTTTTTGATAACTCAGGGAATCCTAGATCTATGGAGGGGTCCAGACTAATCTCTGGGGGAGGTGCAACCCATGGATATTCAAATGAACCGAAAGCATAGCCCATATCCGTGCAAAGGGGAATTGTTAGCAATTTCACGCTTGAGGGGAATCGATCCTTGGCCTAGACCAACAAAGCAATTCCTCCCCAAAGTTTTCTTTCTTATATAAATCCTTTAATGTATATAATCAACAAAGTTTTCTTTCATGGTGACCATTTCAGCATTATGACTCTTACAAAAAGAATTTTTAGCCATAAACAAGTCCCATCCATCATCCCTATGTTTTTGTAGTTCTCGTGTAGTGGATTCAACCAACGACAAAGCATTCAAAATATATATCTTGATATTTCCTTCACCATAGACAAATTTTCAGTTAGCCACAAAATAAGTAAAATTAGATGCAAATAGAACACACAGTCAAATGTGTGGACGTACTTGAGAAGACTAAATGTTTGATGTGTTTTTGAATCTTCAATGCCTTTATCTTGGATAAACTGAAGAACTTTAATCATAGGAGTGTAGGACCAAAATTTTGGAACACTACGAATCGGGCTTAAACTGCGATAATATATACGTTAAGGGAAGAAGAAAATTGCGGAGGCGAGACGAATCTTTAACTCTTTGAATCATCTGTAGTGCGACGAGATGACTGATTCAAGGATCCCAGGATACAACCACACACAACCGTATTCACAATCACTCGAATCATGGCTCTAACGAACAATTATATCTACGATACTCTCGAGACACAAACTTACTTTTGAGAGAGATTATTGTTATGAACTTTTTATTTCTGATTTTTATTTCAGAGTATTGTGTATATGCCACTAAGATAGAAGAGAGGCTGATTATATAATCAGAGAATTTAACTCCCTAATTCCAAAAATCTGAAACGTTTATGCAATGAATGGGCGAGAATTATGCGGAGTTAATGAGCAAGATTTCCAAAAGTCAAAACCGTTGTGGACTTAATTGGCGAGGTTAATGAGCGTGATTTCCATAAAGGAATCTTTGACTCATTTATAATTGAATCAGAATTCAAAATATACCATCTTTACTCGAGCTCGACATGTGGGTCGATCTAACTCATACAGAAATACCTTTTTCTGTTTGCTCGAGCTCGACATGTGGGTCGATCCAACTCTCACAGAAATCCCTTTTTCTGTTTGCTCGAGCTCGACCTGTAGATCGATCTAACTTGCACAAAAATACCTTTTTGTGTTTGCTCGAGCTCGACCTGTAGGTCGATCTAACTCACACAGAATTCACTTTTTTGTGTGCTTGTGCTCGACCTGTGTCATTTTTAGATCACAAGACCATGTCCGGTTCAATTCGGTTTGGTACGGCTAGTGCTCAATTCAGTCATGTATTCTCCACCCATGCTCCATGTTTTGAACTCTAACATGAGCTTCCTATTAAGCCCAAAGGCCTAATACACATTTGTCTTCACATTTCAACACATTTTAATGAGGCCTAAAGGCCTATTAAAAATTGTTCCAACAATCCCCCACATGAATAGAAATGACTCTAAACATATGCAGACTCAATAGACTCGACAGACTCAATAGACATATGCAGACTTGACTCCACTAGACTAGACAGACTTTCGAGAGTATACAAAAATGTAACTATATCTGAGAAGTAGCATTTTTATGCTTTGAACCAATCATTTTTAATTTATGTCGGGTTTACTTGGCCAGGAGGTGAACATTATGTCTTGAACCACCTGGATGTTAATATAAACCTAGACAACAGTCATCGCATAGCAACATTTTCTCGTAGAGATTAGTTCTCTATTCTGTTCATTTTGGCCCTGAACATTCTAAGTATCATGAGTGAACTTGGAGAATATAGCCTTACGTTCACTCTCCTAGAATCGGCCCCATTTCACACTCACTAGGTGATCTGCCATCAACTTTGTTTTAAGAAGCATCTTGTATTACTTCACTGATATCTCAAAGTTATGGAATCAATAAAAGCCACAACTTAACCTATTCACACACAGGTAACACTGTTTATCATCCTAGAAACTGGGTATAGACGTAGTCTTACAGTGTTCTTTTCTCAATCAGCTTTGTTTCGTTGGCCCTTTGAACCTATGTCGTCAGATATCTGAATGACATAAGTTGGGTATCAATTAAGCGTCATTTTTAGTTATAGGCTTTAAACCCATTCCTCTTGGTGATTTAACAACTTGATCTCTCGGTAAACTTTTTGTGAACGGATCAGCTAAGTTGTCAACCGACTTAATATAATCTATCGTGAGTACTCCAGTTGAGATCAATTGTCTAATGGTTTTATGTCGCCTTCGAATATGACGAGATTTACCATTATATAGTTTATTCAGTGCCCGGGATATAGCCGATTGACTATCACAATGTACAGCACTGGTTTTTCCCACATAGGGATATCTTCCAAAAAATTTCAAAGCCACTATGCTTCTTCTGCTGCTTTATCTAAAGCTATGAACTCTGACTCCATGGTTGATCTAGCCAAGAGAGTTTGTTTGGAAGATTTCCAGGATACTGCTGCACCTGCCAGGGTAAAGACATATCCACTTGTAGATTTTGAGTTTCTAGAATCAGAAATCCAATTGGCATCACTATAGCCTTCTAATACCGATGGTTCTTTACCATAGTGCAACCCATAACTCTTGGTGTATCTAAGATATTTCAATACCCTTGTTATGGCTTTCCAATGAGTATGACATGGATTACTCGTGTATCGACTTAGCACATTTACTGAGTGTGCCAAATCTGATCTAGTACAATTTGTTAAGTACATTAAACTTCCTATCACTCTTGCATATTCTACCTGTCAAACTGCATCACCTGAATTTTTCGTCAGGTGACGTTGAGGATCTACGGGAGTTTTAGCCGTTCCATTTGAGTAGGTTTTGAACCTCTCAAGTATCTTATCGGCATAATGATCATGAGTTAGTGTAATTCCTTTAGAAGTTCTTACGATCTTGATTTCAAGGATTACTTCTGCTAAACCCATATCTTTCATGTCAAATTTTCCTTTGAGCATGTTTTTAGTTCAATTAATAATATCCTTATTACTTCCAATAATAAGCATATCATCTACATATAAACACAATAAATTGTATCCTTGTGGAGTACTTTTTATGTATATGCATTTATCACATTCATTTATGCGAAACCCATCTGACATCATTGCATTGTCAAATTTTTAATGCCCCTATTTAGGAGCTTGTTTAAGTCCATATAGTGATTTTACAAGTCTACACCCTTTGTGTTCTTGTCCTAGGATAACAAACCCTTCGGGTTGTTTCATATAAATTTTCTCTTCCAAATCACCATTTAGAAAAGCAGTTTTAACATCCATTTCATGAATTTCAAGGTCTCTTAAAGCAGCAATACCAATTAATATTCTGATGGAAGTAATTCTCGTTACTGGAGAATAAGTGTCAAAGAAATTCAGACCTTCTTTTTGCCTGAACGCTTGCACCACAAGTCTTGCTTTGTACTTGTCTACCTCTCTATCAGTTTTCAGTTTTGCACCCTTCGGGTAGATCTGTTATCTCATAGGTATTATGTTGCAAAATGGAGCCCATCTCATTATTAACGGCTTCTTTCCAAGAAGGCGCGTCTAGAATAGACATTGCTTCCGGAAAAGTTTTAGGCTCATTTTCAGCTAGAAAGACAACAAAAAAATCATAACCAAAATCATTCTCTTTACGAGGTCTTTTACTTCGTCTAAGTTTGATTTCATCGTCTTTTTCGTCATCATTTATAGTAGTACTAGAGTTACTTGCCTTGTTTCCTAAGGTAAGATCATCTCGTTGTTCATGAGTTTTTTTGTTACTCTCTTTCTCTTACACGGAAACACGGTTTCAAAGAAGTAAGCATTTCTTGACTCCATTATCGTGTTTGCATGTATCTCTGGAATATCTGACTTATGGACCAGAAATCGATAAGCACTACTATTATGCGCATAACCGATGAAAATGCAATCTACCGTCTTAGGTCCTATCATTGCCTTTTTCGGTGGTGGAATCAAAACTTTTGCTAGGCACCCCCACACTTTTCAGGCATTTATACAAAGGCGCGTTACCTTTCCAAAGTTCATATGGAGTTTTTCCGGTAACTTTATGCGGTATTTTATTCAAGATAAATTTTGTGGTAAGCAAAGCTTCCCCTCACATGTTCTGGGGTAACCCAGATTCCTGCAACATTGCATTCATCATTTCTTTAAGAGTTCGGTTTTTACGTTCCGCAACTCCGTTAGATTCTGGTGAGTAGGGAGCGGTCATTTGATGAATAATATCGTGTGCTCTACAAAATGCATTGAACGGTTCACCATATTCGCCTCCTCTATCACTTCTAACTATTTTAATAGTTGTATTAAGTTGATTTTCTACTTCCAACTTATATTCTTTGAATTTCTCCAATGCTTCATCTTTACTCCGTAGTAGATATACATAACAATATCTAGTAAAATCATCAATGAAGGTTATGAAGTATTTCCTTCCGCCTCTTGTTTGAATATGTTTTAAATCACACAAATCTGTATGAATTAAACCAAGAGGTTCCGTTGTTCGTTCAACGCTCGGTGATGGTTTTTTCGTGAGTTTTGCTTCAACACAAATTTCACATTTATCTTTGCTTATTTTATGTTTAGGAATTAAGTTCATGTTCATTAATTAATCTACTCATAGATCTAAAATTAACATGTCCTAAATGTTCATGCCATAAATTAAATGACTCCGCAACATAAGCAACAAATTTCTTATTCTTCTTCTTCTTCTTCGAGGTGGAAGCCTCAGCTACATCAGTTATGGCATTATTGCCTACATCAATTATGGCATCATTGCCTACATCACTCTCACGAAATACAGCCTCAACCGATATCTTAAATAACCCATCACAAACAAACTCCTTACCCAAAAACATCCCATATTTGGAAAGGACTAGCTTATCCGCTTCAATCTTCATTGCGAATCCATGTTTGCTCAAGAGAGAACCCGAAATCAGATTCTTCTGCATGTCTGGTACGTGTACAACGTTTGTAAGGATGAGCTCACGGGCAGAAGTCATCTTCAAAATCACCTTACCATGACATGCGATCTTTGAGGTTGCGGAGTTTCCCATGAAGAGCTTCTCGTTGCTCTTGTTCTTCCGGTAGGAAAAGAAACTCTCTCTGTCCATACATATATGCCTTGACGCACCGGTATCAAACCACCAAGTCTTTGGATGGCTCTCAGCCACGTTTGCCTTAGTGACAACCGCGCACATGTCAGCTTCGGTGAGATTGACTTCATACTTGTCGACTTTCAGAGCCTTCTTCCTCCGACACTCAAAGGATTTGTGGCCAATTTTCTGGCAATAGTTACAAGTTCTGGTGAACTTCGGCTTGGAAGTATCACTGCCAGCACCCCTCTTCTTGAATTTCTGAGTATTTAGAGGAGTGACTTTTCCTTTGCCCTTGTCAAGCCTTCCTTTATTCTGCCATTTTGCTTGCTTGTTAGCATTATGGTGCTCATCCAAGTTCGCATTCGGATCACGAATCACCAAGCCAACTTCTAGTTCCCTTCGATTGTGAGACTCGATCCAAAGTTTCATGACGAGGTCTTCAAGACTCATTCACTTCTTCTTCAACTTGAGGTAGTTCTTGAAGTCTGTCCAACCTGGAGGAAGCTTCTCGATCACACAAGCAACCTGATAGGTCTCGCACAGCCTCATGCCTTCAGCGTGAATATCGTGAAGCATATTTTGAGCTTCATCAACTTGTTCCATCAATGGTCGAGAGTCCACCATCTTGTAATGTTCAAACTTAGCCACTGCATGTTTCTGAGATCTAGCATCTTCGGAATGATACTTCTTTTCCAGAGACTCCCACAATTCCTTAGAAGTTGCGGCATTGGAATACACGTTAAACAACTGGTCGATCAGACGACTCCGAATGTATCCTTTGCCCAGGAAATCGCCATGTATCCAAGCGTGGAAAGTCGCTACCGCCATAGGATCAGTGTTATTTGGTGGGAGAAAGGGTTTCTCTTCACGAATATACTTCTCCAAATTCATCGTGGTGAGGTAGAAGTGCATCTTCTTTTGCCACATCTTAAAGGATCTCCCGTCAAACTTATCCGGAAGCAATCTAGCAGAATTTCCCGAAGGAATCTGCACCGTTGGATACGAAGGAGGGACCATAGCCACAAAATAAGTAAAATTAGATGCAAATAGAACACACAGTCAAATGTGTGGACGTACTTGAGAAGACTAAATGTTTGATGTGTTTTTGAATCTTCAATGCCTTTATCTTGGATAAACTGAAGAACTTTAATCATAGGAGTGTAGGACCAAAATTTTGGAACACTACGAATCGGGCTTAAACTGCGATAATGTATACGTTAAGGGAAGAAGAAAATTGCGGAGGCGAGACGAATCTTTAACTCTTTGAATCATCTGTAGTGCGACGAGATGACTGATTCAAGGATCCCAGGATACAACCACACACAACCGTATTCGCAATCACTCGAATCACGGCTCTAACGAACAATTATTTCTACGACACTCGAGACACAAACTTACTTTTGAGAGAGATTGTTGTTATGAACTTTTTATTTCTGATTTTTAATTCAGAGTATTGTGTATATGCCACTAAGATAGAAGAGAGGCTGATTATATAATCAGAGAATTTAACTCCCCAATTCCAAAAATCTGAAACGTTTATGCAATTAATGGGCGAGAATTATGCGGAGTTAATGAGCGAGATTTCCAAAAGTCAAAACCGTTTTGGACTTAATTGGCGAGGTTAATGAGCGTGATTTCCATAAAGGAAATTTTGACTCATTTATAATTGATCAGAATTCAAAATATAACATCTTTACTCGAGCTCGACATGTGGGTCGATCTAACTCATACAGAAATACCTTTTTCTGTTTGCTCGAGCTCGACCTGTGGGTCGATCCAACTCTCACAGAAATCCTTTTTTCTGTTTGCTCAAGCTCGACCTGTAGATCGATCTAACTCGCACAAAAATACCTTTTTGTGTTTGCTCGAGCTCGGCCTCTAGGTCGATCTAACTCGCACATAAATCACTTTTTTGTGACCTGTGTCATTTTTAGATCACAAGACCACAAGACCACGCCCGGTTCAATTCGGTTTGGTCCGGCTAGCGTGAATTTTTTCTCCACCCATGCTCCATGTTTTGAACTCTAACATGAGCTTCCTCTTAAGCCCAAAGGCCTAATACACATTTCTCTTCACATCTCAACACATTCTAATGAGGCCTAAAGGACTATTAAAAATTGTTCCAACAAGGAGAAAACAATTTTACCAACCGCAATAATGTTTTCTAATGGAAACTCCGACGAGTATTTTCAGATCTTGCAAAAATACATTCATGGTTGTGTCATGTCCTAGTTTTAATGTCACCATTAATAATTCCTTCTTCAAACTCTTTATGCTGAATTTCTCGAGCCTTGTCTTGCTGTTTATAAGTATTCAATACATGTGGATATAATACTCATTGTAATCTATGACCACCAAATGCTTTCTTTTCTTCTTTTATTATGGCCCCAACAATAAAGGACTTTCTATCGACTGTAAAAAGATTCGTAGAAGTCCAAGAACCTCTTAGATCATTGTAAATAACTAGATTCACAAAATTCATCACACTAGTAAAAAAAGTGGCAATACCCACGAAAGTTTTGTGGGTAAGAGTGACCAATTTTCGTGGGTATAGCGTCGTGGGTAGAGAAATTAGTGGGTGGTCGTGGGTAAAGCTACCCACGAAAAGCCACGAAATAGTCCGTGGCAAAAAACCCACGAATACCCACGAAATATTTCGTGGGTATCATTACCCACGAATAGCCACTAATGTTTTCGTGTTCGTGGGAATAAACCCACGATTTGCCACGGAAGTTTTCGTGGGTAGTTACCCACGGATTGCCACGAAAGTTTTTGTGGGCATCAACCCACGATTTGCCACGAATATTTTCGTGGGAAGCCAATTACCCACGAAATCCCACTAAAACTTACGTGGGTACTTCGTATGTTTTTTTGTAAAAAACATTTTTTATTTTGAAATTTGTTATTAAAATTATTAATTAAATTAAATACTAAACTAATAAATCGAATAGAAATAAAATATTTTACATAAAATTAAATTGTTCTAAATTAAAAGTTTTCAAATAAAAAAAAAGCAGAAACATAAAATAAACGGCTACGGACCATCAAAGTCTTCGGGCTGAGTCGTCCCGCGTGAACCGCTGCGTCCATCTAGCTTCTCCAAAATGACATCTATCTTACTCGCCATGGTAGTCATCTTACTCCTCAAATGATCGAGCTCACTTCGGAGATCCGGTTGTGTTCCCGACGGATCCTGGACGGAATGGTGATAGAACTGCGTCCTCGCACTACCGACGCCGTAGGCATGCCCGTATTTTGGTTTCACCCTCTGTATTTTTAAACAATAAGAGAATTAAAGTCTAAATATACAATAAATAAAAAATTATAATATGAAAAAATTTACCTGAAAATATAATTGGTTAATGAATTCCCGAGGAGAACCACTTGTGGAAAAAGTTGTGCCGCTTGAATCTTGGTGCTGAGAAGCCTCCTCTTCAACCTCCCTCACGAGTCCCTCAATCACCGGATCAACGTAAGTGCCATCCGCGCGTGTATGCGTCTCCTTCACCAAATCCAGAATGGATGGTTCCTCGGATCCCTGCCCCTTCTGCTTCTGCATTATCCCAAAAATTTATTTACACAATGTAGTGATCATTAACATTACTAACGATAATTAATAGATTTGTAAATTAATATATGGATCAAACTTACCAATTCATAGTCAATCTTTGAGAAGGATCGGGGCCCGGCACTGTGTTTGTGCATTCCTTTGCTGTGGATCGGTGTTTTACGGCTTTCAGCAGCCTTCTTACTCTTGCTAATGGTTTTCTTAGTCTGCCATTGTTCCAAAAGAATTGCCCAGTCATCCTCGCTGATATAGACGGGCTGCACTCCCTCTCGATGTTTCCTACTAATCTCTTCGCCGATTCCTAACTTCGTCTTTTCCTTCCATTCATAAAAGACGATGTCCTCGAACTCGGGATCCCAATAATAGTTTTGTTACAACTCGCAACCACCATTGTTAATATACAATGTTAGTAATAGACACTAAATGTTTAAATATCCGAATTTTCTAACTTACCACAAATGTTCCCCACCAACTTTGAATTTTTTCTGGAGCGTATTTTTTCACATCGGTCCAGTTCTTCCAAGGACCCCAAAAATTACCCTGCCATGTCCGTTTAATAAAACTGGTGACCGAATCATCGATCCCAATCCTTAAAAAAATATTCAAAAAGTTAGAAATCAATTAGTAAACACATAGACCTTAAACTGATTAAATATTTAAGATGTTTACCATAGTCCTCCGTTTTCCTTAAACGGATGGAGGACAGGCTGTGATCTCCTAGTAGGCGCTTCGTATACCGCCTGTAAACGGTAACAATACTCTGCAGAAGCACCTATGGCAGATTTTGGGAGATGGAAACGGGGTCTGCTTCGAACTGAGCCGGTCCCGGTAGACGAAGACATAACTACATGTAAAAAACAATACATCTAATATTTTTTACCCTAATAATATTTTCTGATTTTTTGTTAAAAAAGATTAGAGCCATTAATATGTTTTATATTATAAATTTTCAAGTATTTTGTCATATATTTTTTAAGAGCCATTAATATTTAATTTTATAACTTATTTTCTCATATATGTTTTTCAAGAATTTAGAATTTCAAGCCATTAATATGTTTTCAAATTTTGTTAACAAGTACCACAATTATACATAAGTTTTGTACAAGTTGTATTAGATATGTTTTTTCAATTATATAATTTTGGTATTTGTTATCTAAATTTTTTTCGGTTTTATATTTAATTTTCACATTGACTTATAATACTTAATTTATAAAATATGCTATTTGTATGTAAAAATCCACAAAATAAATATAAAATACCTAAACAAATTTAAAATTTTCTTTTAATTATTAATAAACACTAACTACTAAGCAATTCTTTTTACAAACATTTTAATTTACGTTTTTCACAAAAAAAAATTATTTGAAAAATTAAAAAACCCTACACAATACAAGTTGTATTAGATATATTTTTTCAATTATATAATTTTGGTATTTGTTATCTATTTTTTCCCGGTTTTATATTATTTTTTCACACTAAATTCTAATACTTAATTTATAAAATATGCAATTTGTATGTAAAAATCCACAAAATTAATATAAAATACCTAAACAAATTTAAAATTTTCTTTTAATTATTAATAAACACTAACTACTCAACAATTCTTTTTACAAACATTTTAATTTATGTTTTTCACAAAAAAAAATTATTTCCAAAATGAAAAAACCCTACACAATACAATAACCCCAAATTTGTGACAATCTAAGTAAATCTATGACATAAACATGTAAGGATTGATTCATATAAACTAGAACAAACTATTAGAATCATGGAGCAATCAAATTTTGAGGAATCCTAAAACGAAATTGAAGAAAACCTAAAGGATTATAAAGATAAAACGAAATTACCTAAGGAGATGGTGGTTGGCGGTGTCGGCGGTGCTGCGCGGTGTTGGCGGTGGTGCGGGACTCGAAATCGCCGGCGGTGGTTGTTTTTTGTTCGTCTGCGTCGAATGGAGGAAACAGATCTGGTTCGATGAAAATGATGAAGTTACCCACGAAAACCCACGATTTTTTCGTGGGTATTTAAAAAAAGCCACGTATACCCACGATTATTTTCGTGGGTATTTCAAAAAAACCACGTTTACCCACGATTATTTTCGTGGGTAAATTCTTTAATTTTTAAAAATATTTTCCACAACACCGGATTCGAACACGGGTTAGAATTTTTTTTAAAGAAAGCTTAATTAACCATCAAATTATGGTATTCACGAATCTTATAGATCATCAACATTTAATAGTATTTAAACAGAAATATTTCCGTTTGCTAAGTAAAAAGATAATTTGATTATGCAACTCCAACAAAACATTACATTTAATGAAACATAAAATTTGAAACAACTTTTAAACTGGTAGATAAAAGACTTTAAAATATTAAACATACAATGGTTATGGTACAAGTACATATTATGCACTAAATTTTGAAAACATTTGTCTATTTTCCACTCCAAAGTTACCAGAAACTTTTCTTTCCTTTCTGTTTCTTTGGTGGAGAATTTAAAAATCTGTCACAACATTCCTTTTTGATTGCATCAACATCTAGATTTAAGTTTGGGCTTTCTGGTCTTTGGGCAAATTCATCACCATAGTATTGATCCTTGCTTTCATACGAGGAGCTTCCACCGTAGGTATCTGAAAATCCGTCACAACATTCCCTTTTGATTGCATCAACATCTAGTTTTAAGTTTGGGCTTTCTGGCCTTTGTGCAAACTCAAAGTCACTTGCAGGACTTCCACCGTAAGTATCTGACTTTTCAATCAATAGAGATGGTTGTACGTCTTCGATTTGCCTATACAAAACATCATCGACAACCCGCTTCTGGTCATGACCTTCTGGATGCTTATCGTCGACAATCAAATGAGTTTCAGTTTCCCCGAAGTATTTTGGATTGTGGTGGATGTTTTCCAAGAACTGGCTGTCCGGTACTATCGTTGATGTAGAACCATCAGTTGCATAGATTGGTGATTGCGTATCATATTCCCACGAGTAAGTAGGTATCTCTTGAGTGAATTCGTCGCAAAGAGTTTCGGTTTCCCAAGATAATTTTGGAAGAGGGAAAAAATTTGACACGTTTTTTGATTCAGAGTCTTCATCACTTGAGGTAGAAGACATTATTTTGTTATTGATGGGTGTAAAAGATACACTCCATCATATTTATTTATAGTAGATCTACATTTCTTTTCGACATGGCTGATTTTGTATGTTTTGTGTTTCGATATACAAATCTAATGAAACAAGTCTCTATTTATAGATTTTACAAATTTATTATAACAACTTTACCATAATAAATCTTGGCCGTTGAATGATGAATCTATAATATCAACCATTCAAATGAGTTGTCAATTCAGTTTTGGTATCCGATTCACTTGTGTCCATATAAATTTTTGGTCTACATTTAAATGAGTAGTCAATTTTTGTATCGGTTTTGAGTTGTCAATTCGGAGTGAATTGTCAATTCAGAGTGAATTCGGTGTTGGTATCGGTTTTGAGTTGTCATTTCGGAGTGATTGACTGAGTTGATCTTGGCCGTTGATCTTTGCAACAAGTTTTGATGAATACTTTTGCAGAGTTGATCTTGGCCGTTGAAATGGGTGTGTGAGATATTTAATATTTTGATTCTTCACAGACCATTACAGTGTCTTGTCAAATCAGTTTCGTATCAAACGATCTTGGCCACTAGTTTTGATGATTACTTTTGCAGAGTTGATCTTGGCCGTTGAAATGGGTGTGTGAGACATTAAATATTTTGATTCTTCACAGACCATTACAGTGTCTTGTCAAATCAATTTGGTATCAAACGATCTTGGCCACTAGTTTTGATGATTACTTTTGCAGAGTTGATCTTGGCCGTTGAAATGGGTGTGTGAGATATTAAATATTTTGATTCTTCACAGACCATTACAGTGTCTTGTCAAATCAGTTTCGTATCAAACGATCTTGGCCACTAGTTTTGATGATTCCTTTTGCAGAGTTGATCTTGGCCGTTGAAAAGGGTGTGTGAGACATTAGATATTTTGATTCTTCACAGACCATTACACTGTCTTGTCAACTCAGTTTCGTATCTACCTTTACCTCCATAATGCACAACTTATACCATCCATAGTATTATAAATACTTGCCGTATTTGTTCCTAATTTCTTACACCAAACCCATCTAATTCCAAATCCTTTAAGAATCAATACGTATATTTGTTATGTCTTCCTCAAACCATCCAAGAAGATGGATGGATCTCCGAATTGATCCATCAACAAATACTATTACCGAAGAATTTACTAATGGGATTAATGTGTTTATCACATTTGCTTGTCAACAACCATCATATCAGGCAACCGGATTACTCCTTTGTCCATGCGCACGGTGCAAGAATGAAAAACCACCAACAAAACCTAGGGTGGTGGTGCATCATCTTTACACAGTTGGATTCAAAGGCAATTACTATGTTTGGAGTAATCATGGAGAATCTTTCATGTTTACGGGGGAATCATCTGCTGCAACACAATTTCATGGAAGTGCCAACCAAGAGCGTTATCATCATCCTCATGTTGATGTACAAGAAACATTTCATGAAGGATTCGTAGATGTTGCTGATATTTCAGAGATGCAAGATCAACAATATAGTGAAGAAGTCGAAGTTCCGGTGTTCGTTGACAAGTCATATAAGGCCTTCATGGAAGCTAATCAACCTTTATACGAAGGGTGCAATGCAGAGAATACCAAATTATATTTCGCATCATGTATTTTACGTTGGAAGACGGAGCACAATATAGCAGTGGGTACTGTAGACGACATTGCTAGTACTATCAAAAGGATTCTACCAGGCCCGAATACTGCTCCGGAATCGTACTACGAAACCAAAAAGATTACGAAGACCCTTGGCTTACCCGTTCATAAAATTGATGTATGCGAGAACAATTGTATGCTATTTTGGCGAGGAGAAGATGCCACGCTCGAGCAATGTCGCTTCTGTCAAACAAACCGATATCATCCGTGGAATGGGCAAGGTAAAAAGATTCCAAAACAACGAATGTTTTATCTTCCCATTACTGATCGTTTGAAAAGACTATACCAATGTCAATCAACTGCGGGACATATGCGTTGGCATGCCGAGCATATGAATGTTGAAGGCGAAATGAATCATCCATCAGACGGGGCCGCTTGGAAACATTTCCAGAGTGTTTATCCGGGGTTTGCTTCTGAACCAAGAAACATCTACCTTGGATTGTCAACAGATGGTTTTAATCCACTAGGCATGAGTGGCGAGGCACACTCAATCTGGCCTGTGATAGTCACACCATACAATCTACCTCCTGGTATGTGTATGAACCGAGAATTTTTATTCCTCTCGATTTTGGTTCCTGGTCCAACACACCCGAAGAAAAGTCTGGACGTGTACCTTCAACCTTTAATCGACGAACTACAACAACTGTGGACACATGGCGCTGATGTATATGATATATCAACACACAATTCTTTTAAGATGAAAGCGGCGCTTATGTGGACGATTAGTGTCTTCCCTGCGTATGGGATGTTATCAGGGTGGATGACTCACGGACGCCTCGCATGTCCATACTGTATGGATTCAACCAATTCATTCTGGTCAACGAATGGGCGAAAACATTGTTGGTTTGACTGTCACCGAAAGTTTTTGAAGAGCGACCACCCATACAGGCGGAATGTAGTTGCCTTCACTAAGTCTAAAGCTGTTCATGATGAAGCACCGGTATGGCGTAGTGGAAGAGCAATATTGGACTCCATCAACAGTATAGAAGGTCTGCAAATGAGTGTCGAGTGTGGTGGCAACGGACACAATGATCCATCTAAAACGGTACATGGTTATGGTCAATATCATAATTGGAACAAAAAATCTATTTTTTGGTCTTTGCCTTATTGGGAGAATCTATTGCTTAGACACAACCTAGATTTTATGCATATAGAGAAAAAAAATTTTGATAATATTATCAAAACTATCTTGAACGTGCCGGGGAAAACAAAAGATAACATAAAATCTAGGCTAGATATGGCGATAATATGCAACCGTAGAGCGTTGGAGCTTACATCACCAAATATTGCTCCGGTTCCAATATTTCGAATGTCAAAGGAAGCGAAAAAGAAATTTCTAAGTTGGTTGAAGAAAGAAATTCGTTTTCCAGACGGGTATGCTTCCAACTTTGGTAGATGTGTCAATGAAATTAATGCGACTCTTTCTGGTCTCAAAAGCCATGATTGTCATGTCATTATGGAAAGGCTTCTACCTTTCGCTTTGATGGAACTACTCCCCAAGTCTGTACACGTAGCGATTTCAGGTATTAATTTTTTAATTTTTTTGATACACAAATATGACTGACTAATTTTTGTTATGACTGACTAATTTTGGTTGTTACTTTTATTATACAGAAATCGCTTTGTTTTTCCGAGACATTGGTGCCCCATCATTAAAAGAACAAGATGTTCTAACAATGAAGGAAAATATAGCCGTAAAATTATGCAACTTGGAGAAGATATTTCCTCCGTCGTTTTTTGATGTCATGGAGCATCTACCGGTACACCTTCCGGACGAGGCAATGTTAGGTGGACCGGTACAATATAGGTGGACGTATCCATTTGAGCGGTACATGTACCACTTAAAAAAAAAGGTTAGGAACAAGGCACAAATCGGAGGGTCTATCGTCGAGCACTGTGTACAAGAAGAAATATCAGCGCTAGCTACCCATTGGCTTAGAAAACCGATTGCTCGAGGTAATGAAGGATGGCATGGTGAAAACATTTACTTCTACGCATTCGACGATGTCCCAACAATTTTCAAACAGAAAGGAAGGTTCATTGGTAAACATTCAAAGGGATGGATAACAGACGAAGAGTACAACGTTTTACAAACGTTTCTCATGAACAACTGTCCCGAGTTAGCACCATATGAAAGGTATGAGTAACCGTCGCAAAACATTATATTCAATTGTTAAATACTTTTTAATTACATAATTTGTATACATAGGATGTTTGAAGATTTCATGCGAACTACATATCCGACATTGTCTACTACTGACCTACAGTCATTCAAAGACAATAACTTCGCACGCTGGTGCAAAGATTATGTAAGTATTTGTGTACTTAGCCGTTTTTAATATAATGTTCAACTTATGTATTTATTTTACTACAGGTTAATAATCAAAGGATGGTAGCAACTGTGCCACAATGGCTCATTGATTTTGTACAAGGTCCACGTCGTGCTTACACATCCTGGCCCTCGTATGCAACAAGAGGGTTCTTATTCCGCACATTGAGTAGGAGTGCAAACAAAAAGACACAAAATTCTGGTGTTTGCGTGAGGGGAACTACTGATACGGAATATTATGGCGTTGTGGATGACATCATATTGGTTGAGTACGATGGCGGTGTCGGGTTGAAGGTGGTTATCTTCAAATGCTTTTGGTACGACATCACTAGTGGAAGTGGAATGCGTAGAAGTCGTTCAGGACTGGTGGATGTTGCTGCAAACAAGCAGTATCGACAATATGATCCGTTTATCACTCCTGAACAGTGTGATCAGGTTTGTTACATACCATACCCAAAGGTGAGTAGGAGGCATGGGACGAAATGGTTAGCATGTGTAAAAGTGGTACCCAGAGGTGTTCGAAATGTTACAGATGCTTTACAACAAGCCTTTCAAGAGGATTCTAGGAATACTATTGTTGCACCTTCAGGGCTCCTAAGGGTCGAGGCACTCAATGTTGAAGACATGGACAATTATGATGATTTACCCGACCAACATACAAACGACATGTACACATCCGATCATGAGCTAACTGATAACGAATTTTCTGAAGCTGATTCCTCTTCTGAAGATGAATGAAAATTGTGCATCAATGCGATCCTTAATTTTTAGTATTTTATGTAATATTATTTTTGTCTGTGTTAAATTTTTAAAGTCTTATAAAAGTAGTGGTTTGTAATAAAATATGTTGTAGATTCATGTATAATATTATGTGGAATATAATTTGTATCTTTCTAAACAATTATAACAGCTGGCCCTATATACAACACCCGTGATTGTTTACATGAGTAGAATACTTTCACGCCTTTCATTTAATTGTCGAAATGTGGCCGACATTGTCATTACACCACACGTGATTGTTTACATGAAAAAATGATTCCACATTACATATCAGTGTGCAATAAAGAAATCAATTCCGTGTCTGCTACTGAATCATAAATAATTCAGTGGCAGACAATGTCATTCACGGACTTGATTTCTTTATTGTACACTGATATGTAATGTCAAATTATTTTTTCATACTTTCTTATATCCACATATACATCGACACGTTAAGCCTAAAAAAGTTCTCTGTTTTGCCTATATAAGTCCGAGTAATTCAACACAAAATCATAACACAAAAAAAACAATTTCCAAATGGCAAACAGAGATCTATGGAATTACTATATGCAAAACCGAACCTCCGTTCAAAACCCTCGAGAAACAACTCGTGTTCCTTCAAGCCCTCCATACGATAACTTATATGTTATTGATGCTCAACCGACAGTTTCACTCCAACCAACACAACGATCTGAAATCCAAACGCCAGTAATTTCGGGACCTGCCCAACTCATACAGCGAGGAATGTTTCGCAAGAGGGCTCACGATAGGAAGGTGTTGAGAGGTGAAAGTTCTCAAACACGCCCAACACGAGATTTCATTCGTGAGGTCATGAATGAGCCACAACAGGGCGACCAGGATTTTAATAGTCCTCGCTGGACTTCTACTATCGATTACATAATCCGCGAAGGTATAGACATATGATGTACTCGTTTACCATTACAATAATGATTGTACATGACAAATACTAACTCTATAATTCATAAATATAGGTACTTATAACAATAGGACCACACCATTCTGGACCCAGGTTGTAGAAATACAATGCCCGCATTCACAGTTTGTGAAAGTGAAAAAGGTTTACGTTGTCGACCAATATTATTTCAGTTTAGATATACAATGTATCTGACAAGTTAATTTTATCTTATTCTCAGCTTGTCGCTATGTTATCCAGTGCGACCCCCAACGGCCAGGGAGACCTTCTAGTAACCTTAAAGGATCCGTCTGGAATCATCGAGGGAACCATGCACCATAACATCTTCAACAATGACGAGAACAGAGTCAACACTGGCGTAGGTGCGGTTGTCATTCTACAGAATGTGACCGTAGGCCGTTTTAACCGGAACTCTAAGTACCTCAACATCACTGAGCGGAACATTGTTAAGGTAGATTTTCCATAAGTTTGTAAATATTACTGATAATTATAAACTAAAATCTTTTTTCAAACAGATAATTGGGGCTAATTCGATGATTGCTGAATACGAACCAACCGTAGCATCTACTATCAATGAGGAAGCTGAAGGAACTACTGGCTACGAAAATGAAATAGTCCCAGACTCAGATGGTGAATAAACATCCGACCCGTCCATGCTTACGAATAAGCTGGTTAAACACCAGACTCTTTATGTTGCTTTAATGTTTACTATTTTCCTACCATCTATTGTACGCGTTTATAATAATGTTGTAATGTAATGTAATATTTTTATATGTTTAATGAAATAAACCAATATTATATAACAAATGTTTTGTTTTTTATTGAGCTTCCATTCGAATTAACAAAAAACCAATTAATAAGTTTTTAAACCATTATAAGGTTAATATATTTGTGAATGTTAAAAACAAATCGGGAACCGTATAGTTCTAACATTTAGTAAGCACCACCCACGAAAAAATTCGTGGTATTTCGTGGGTATTACAATACCCATGAATTTTTCCGAGGGTATTAGTGGGTATTGGAGTTGCCATGAAATTAATCGTGGGTAACCGTGGCAAAATTACCCACGAAAACCCACTAGCATTTCGTGGGTACAATTTCACCCACGGATACCCACGAAAACCCACGAAAAACCCACGAATATTTTTGTGGGTAAGCATATACTGTTCATAGTGGGTATTCGCGGGTTTTCGTGGCTTTTATGGTCTACCCACGAAAAAATTCGTGGGTATTTCGTGGGTATTTGCATTTTTTTTACTAGTGTCACTACAAAATATTTCAAAATGATTTAAACCCCATTTATTTTTTCTTTCTTCATTTGGAGAAAATGTGGCTAAGAATTGAGATCAACCACCACGAGCAGAGTCGTGACATTGTTGAAAAAATATAATTATTTGCTTAGGGCATCAAAACTTTCTGAAAAAGTTCAAGGGCATCAATTTTTTTTGAAGAAGTTTTAGGGCATTTTTCATTCTTAATTTTATTTAGTTACAGTGTTAATCAGGCCTTCATAGTTTTGTGATAACAAAATATAGGCTCACAATAGAAATATAGACTTCTTTAATTTAAAAATAAACAAAAACAATGATTTGTTGTTAAATATTAAAGTAATTAAACAGAGAGGTTTGTTTTATCATATGTAATGTTAGATAAAATGCTAAAATTGAAAGTTTCACTGTGACACAATTTTTGAATTCACATTTTTTTTCCGGTAAATCATCGTCGATGAGGCGAGTTATTCTCTCTTTTTTTTGTAAAATTTGACTTGGATATCTTATCCACTGAAAGAGAATTAGTTGAAAAAGTTGATTTTGAAAGTTTGGTTAATAAATTTTTTAAAAAGAAAGGAAGACATAATTATTATTTTAGTTTTTTATTTGTTTTACTATATGACGATGGAGCTTATTGTAAACGATTTTTTTTTATAAACCAGTTTTTATCTTTATTCGCTTATAGTATCTGTCAATGTTGTCACGGCTCTGAGCACGAGGCGCTACATTTTCCCCACAAAGATTAAACGTTTGAGATAAATTAGCAACTTTAACGTCAAACTTTGTAACGTTCGAAGATAATATGCTCTCTTTTTTTTTTTTTGGGTGCAACATTCTTTTTCATTACTACTCTTCAACAATACAACAAGAGGGAATTATCCATCCTCTTAAATTTTCATAAAACAACTTAAAGACAACAAAGATTAAAGCAGATAGAAATTGATCAATTGATTGCGGATTCGGGTCAAGAACCGAATGCGTCGAGGAGATCTTACTGGCAAAGCCGCAATGGCTGCCAAGGCTAGAAATGGTCACTTGTAGTGACGTTTAAGTTGATGTCTCACCTCCGGAGATGCAAAGGCGCTTCCGTTTGTATCTTCGGGTCTCAAAACACCTATGTAAGAACACAATACGGCATAGACATAGATAGTTTTTCCCGGCATGGAACTCGGGATTAATTCACCTCTCACAGAGAAGGAAATTTGCGAAGATCTCTTCCATAAGGGAGAAATAACTAAGCTAACCATCCCCAACCAATAATTGATTATAGTTTCCAGATCAAACAAATCGGGAAAACCATTCAAATATATGGATCGGAGGGATGGATTTGACCTGGGAATTGAGATTGGGCTAAGAAGCCCATTTGACATAAGTCGAACGGCCCAGTAAAAACCCTCGCCGATTGAGCTTCGACGCAACGGCGGCGAAATCGAAGGATCGGGAGTAGACAGCCTTATCCGATAGCTGAACCGGAGGGGAGGATGAAGAGCTATGGAGCACCGGAGACTTGTAAAGTCAAATTTGTAACATCCCGAACCGAAATAGTGTGATTCGGTAAGGGTGTCGATCGACACCAATGTTTTTGAACAGGAGTTTGGTTTGATTTTAATTGCGGTTTGTTGCGGTTCAGGTGAAGCCCTAAGTCTCGGGTATAAAACACTTTAGCCGTGTTTTCAGAGGCAGAGGCAGAAAAACGTGTTAAGGATCGAAAGTTGGTGATTCCTTGTGTTTTGTGAGTAATTAGATTCTTCAGGAAAGTTTTGTGAGGTTCTTTTAGCGTTGTGATCATCGTTCTTCGTAGCCTTGATCCTTGGAATGAATTCCCAGGCTTGTGAAGGTATGATTTTTTGTGTTCATCGTCGATCCCTTTTTCGTTCATAGCAAGGTGAGTGTGTGATCGTGGTTATGGGATTAGATTGTTAGGATATCGGATAATTGATTTGTGATGAATATGGTTGTTATTTTCTGATTTATGTGTGTTTATCGTGTTGAATTGTCGTGATCATACTCGTATTATGAAACGGAATTGGGTCGCGAGAGAATTTTATCCGATTTAGGTTTCTGCAAGGAGTGTCGATTGACACCTAGTGGTAGTGTCGATCGACACCCACTTTTATGATCGCAAGGTTTGTGTTTGAGGAAGGAGTGTCGATCGACACCTAGTGGCTATGTTTATCGACACCTGGTTGTGAAATGTGTATTTTGGATTGTAGTGTCGATCGACACCACTTGTTAGTATTGCTGATTTTGATCGTTGTGATTGTTGATTGTTCGCATAGAAATTGGCATTCTATTTCCCTTATTATGTAACCGGTAGACGGGATGACCGCCTCATTGAGTATTTGTGATAATAACCACGCAACTCTTTTTCCATGTGTTGCAGGTAAAGGGAAAGTGTGATCGCAGAATCGAGGCGTTGGAAGGGGATGATAGGATTTATTGTTTTGTTGTTTAGTCTAGCAAACCGGTTGTTTTAGGTTGAGTTTTATCATTCCTGAATTTGGTTATTGAATTTATTATTGAATAATTGGTTATTTATTTGATTGGATTAATTGATTTATGAGTTTCCGCAGTAGAATTGTTAATTAAAAAAAAAGGTGTTGGTTGTTTCAAGATTTTTGATCCTTTCCGAGCAGAATGATGATGGTGGAAGATGGTGGAGGATGCGGCTGTCGGAATCTTATGAGTGAGGTGGAGGAAGATACCAAAGCAGAGGAGGAAGATGGTGGAGATGGGTAAGATGAGACCGGTTGATCCGGTGGATCCGGAGGTCGGAGATGATTAGGAATCATGAGGAGGATCTTCCACCGTCAATAAGCGGTGAATTTGCTTCGAGCTGTCTGGTTTGTCGTCGCGGAGGAGGAGGAAGGTGGGGAGACAAACATCGGAATCGGATTACATAACCACGACGGTGAGAGAGGGTTGAGACAGAACACACCGGACACAATCAAAGAGATAGAGTATCAAGAATCGCTGGAAATTCACCGGAGATCTGCATCTTAAGATATGCGGCTGTCTCGGGAGATGAATCAGAGAGAGAACTAGAGTTTTTTCTCTCTAGGTTCTAGATATATGCTCTTTATATATATATTTATATATATATATATATATATATAAATACTATGGCTCTCTCCATGTTCCGACACGTCAGCACTGGAAATTCCACACGTTGCAAATTAAACATCTCAACCTTTCGTCTGCCATTTCACTTCATCTTCCCCAAACCCCTCTTTATAGTTTATCAACGCTTCACATCGGAATCCATTCACATCCAAATCTAATCGACACATTTTCTTCGTATCCTTTTGCCTTTACATTCGTCGTAAAAAAATAACTTAGATCTCCTCGAATCTTATTCAGCTGCCTACTCTTTTTCCCCATAAATGTTCATATCATTGATGCAGCTGGTTTGTCATGGCACCATTTCTCTATTTATCCAGAGGTTTATGCTTCTTAATTTTTGACAGCCAAGGCCTGATCGGTGGTGCTTCTCAGCATAAAAAATCTACTAAATCCAAGGTACGAAATCCAAATTTATTCACGAATCTCAATCTACTACAAATTAAATTACAAATTCCTTGCCAATTTATTAGTACCCCATTCGCGTTTTGACCACAAGATTAACTTTAGATTTGGCATTCTTCAAGTTCCTTGGGACGAGATGTTATTTCTCCATGTTTTGCTAAGATCTTCAAACTCTCGAGATGAACAAGGAAGTAATGTTGCTGGAGGTTCTGATCGTCCACCCATAGATAAAGAACCAAAACCTCATAAACAAGGAAGGCCTAAAGACGAAGAGACGCTAAGTCGAAGAGGCTTAAGATAGAGTTCAACAATAGTGCAGAAGATGAAACATGGTATGATCTTTAGATCTACCTCATGCTTCCAATTAAGAAAATTATAATTAAATAGGCATGTGTGACTGATCATTTGATTTTGCCTTAATATTTGATTATTGTAGTATCCATGGTTTGATCGAAGTTGAGTCCGAAGCTTAAAATTGTGTCAAAATTAGATACAAGGAGAACGTTGGTGGAAAATATTTTCACATGAATATGTTTATTTCAATTGGATTGGTGCTTATTATAAACTTATATCGTGTCTTCTCTCTGTTTCTTGTTAAAGTTTATGTCTACACCATCGATCAAGGGTTCCAAATCATGTAAATTTAAGAGTTCTCTCACTTGCAAAATCCCACTTCCCTCTACGGTATTAATTATAGTATTGGTGCATGTCGTCTTCATATATTTCTTCTAAGGTATCAGTGGTGAAGGCTTATTGTGATTGGCCGGGATGTCCACTCATGTCTCTCATACAAAACTCACGTACACAGTGATTAATTTAGAGCTCAAACATTTTCCATTTTCCATGTTCTGGAAATTTCACTACCATGATTAAATTAACATTGTCCTTGAATCTTGACTTTATTTTACGTTGTAGATAGCCTAGACCCGAGAATGATAGATGTCTCCCTGCATCAATCAGGGGTGTTTGTAACTAAGGGTGTCAAAAACCAATAGGTGAGTTATTGATTAGCCAAAATTATCTTTAAGCTATTGAAAGAGAAGGGAAGGTGAAAAGGAGGGTTGGTTTTGCGGTATCGGCTCTAAACGAAAGACGGTCACATAAGAAAGGTTTGCACTTGTGTTCTAAGTTTGTGAACTGCTACAATCCCTCTCCTTAAAGAGTTAAAATATAACATCACAACGTTACAAAATGAATTAAGATGCAAGGTTTTTGCGAATATGTATTCGTTTTCCATTAACTTTCTTAATTTGCAGATCAAATCTTGCTTTAACCTTCGAGGTATGTTAGGAAGATTGGCTGAAAAAGTTGAAAAAGAGTCAGCAATGACAAGTATGAAACTCGGCACAAACCTTGGAGATCTTATCTCTAAATGTAAGAAAGCAGATAATCTGATGATGATCCCTTAGGGTAACAACTATTGAGACAGAACAACCAATGGAGAAGCGGCAAAATGTTAAAGTGAAGGTTATGTGTCACAATAATGTTTGGACGTAGTCGGGGATTCGAAGCTGCTTAGGCGAACACTAGAGTAAAGAGGGAGAGAGCAATATATACATAAAGAGTGTCAAAGGTATGAGTGTCTCATGAATATGTTATCTTCCCTTCTTTTAATTCATCATTATGGTGTAAGATTCTTAAATCCATGTTCTTTATGCAAATTTTAAATTATACTTCTGTCGATCCTCTAAATTATAATTCTAAACTTACTTTTCCCTCCCTTACGTTGTAGCTTTTACAGTGGTAAGTTTGTCACAACAAAATTGTGTACGCATAAATATATTTGTACCCAACAATGGTAATTCTTGATTCAAATATCGCAAGTTTTTGTTTGTTTCTTTTGGTCAACACCATAAATTCTCACAGTTGTGGTCTCCGGATGGTAATTACCATCTTGTGAGTGGTAGTAAATCTGAAATCTTAAAATCCAAAGAAAGGAGAACTAGCCCACTAATAGTATACTTGGTTTTGTTTTCCTGTCGAATGGCCATTATGTTTTGGTATGTTACTGTACTGGTGATCTTTACCTTTTCAAGAAATGGATAATGGCATCTCCTTATGTTAAAAGGTAGAAACGAGTTTAAAAGAGATACTAATGTATCCCACCAGATTTAACACTCACATAAACCTCATAATGTAAAGAGACTTATCAGAAGATTTAAATACAAAAATAGTGAAGAAAAAAGGAGAGTGATTGGCCGGTCAATCGGTCGGACCTCGATGTGTTTTTTATTGTTCTCAGTTTCTATCTCTTCTAGTTATACTTATTATACATACACTACCAGGAAAAAAGAAAGATCAAAGCTTTCTCTTTTCAGTCTCTATGATCTCCGGCTAGATTGTTGCTTCGGCGTCTTAAAAGATCCCAATGTTCAAGCTTCATTCATATTACAGTACCGTCTTTAATGGTGGCCTTTTCAACTACCACAGTGATTCCAGAACGAATGTAGAATCCTTCCTCTGGCCTATCTGCTTCTTGAACATCCTGAAAACATCCAAAAATGTCTTAAAGTTTTTAACATAAAAAATTCGAAGAAAATTTCAAGAAAGCTTACGCCTTTGTTCATGATGATCACATCTTTACCGATCCTGGCGTTCTTGTCAATGATGCATTTCCTACACAATCACGAGTTGAAGGGAAATTTTTATTTGTTTCAGACAAATTCAATTGAAGTTTGAAGAGGTTTTTCCTTTTAAAAAACTTACCTGATCTTTGTGTCTTTACCAATACCAATTGGAACCTTTCCTTGTGCTAATAGAGATGCAATCTCAGATTCAGTTTGATAATAGTCTGCACCTAACATCAACGTATCCTTGGAAAAACGAAAAAACCAAGCTTAGTTTGATCACAACATATCGTGATACCTTTCGATTGGATTGATTCATAAAGAAGAGACTGAAGATTCACCTCAAGCTCAACTCCATAATCTAGACGTGACCGTTCACCAATGATGGAACGTTGGATACTGCATTCTCGCAGGAAACATCCGTGTGAGATGATCGAATCTACCATCTACAAAAATCATCAAAGAGGAACCATAAACTAAAAATCAAAGAAAGAGATTTCTCTTGAGAAAAGCTGACACATACACGGCATTTCTCAGTTTTAGTCGGTGGGAGGAACCGGGGAGAAGTGTAGAACGGTGTGTCTGGATCATAGAACTCAAACTTTGGTTTCTGCAGAACAAGAAGAAAATAGTTGAGAAATGGATCCAAGATATCATAATGAGGTCAACGATTTTAGTATTCTAACCTCCACAACAAGAGCTAAATTAGCCTCATAGAAGGTCTTTATAGTTCCGATATCCTCCCAGTAATCTCGGAAGATATATCCCTGACAAAGAATATACAAAATGTTGGGTTCAACGGATTAAAAAAAATAAGAAGCAGGGATTTTTCTACAATCTTACTTGAACATTGTGATCTCTAATAGCTGCAGGAATAATTTCAGATCCAAAGTCATTGGAACTCGGATACCATTGTGTCAGAAGGTTCAGCAAAGCTTCGGTTTTGAAACAATAAACTCCCATTGATGCAATGTATGGAGACTCTGTTGCTTCTTGATGAGACAGCCCAAGCATTGTTGTGTCGGTTTGCTGTCAAAACCAACATAATTTGATTCCCTTTTTAAAAATGCTTTGTAAACTGTTTTCAGAAATAGACAAAACGATACCATTGATTTCAGATCGACTCCCGTTGGTTTCTCAGAGAATTGGATTACACGCCCACCTCGATCAATCTTCACTAGACCAAAATTCGATGCACGGCTAAAGAGTTCACAAAAGTATGACTTTAAGAAGCAATTTTTCCCATACAAAAGTCGTAAAAGAGATTCACGAAACAAACCTTTCACTGACTGGTGCGCACGAAAGAGTGATTTCCGCATTACTATCTACATGAGACTGTTCCAACACATTGAGTTAAAGGACTACAAATAGGTTTTAAGATGATGATTCAAATATCTGTTTAGATTTCGATAAATACCTGAACAAAGTCCATGTAGTTCATTCTATAGAGATGATCTCCGGACAAAATAAGTATGTTCTCAATGTTCCTGTTCTTGGCATCCTATTTAAGGGTCATCAACAGTTTGTAGACCATTTCAAAGGAACATACTTTATTATTGATAAAGCAGTAAAAGTTCATACCTCAAACACCCAGAGGAATTTTCTAACAGCATCAGCTGTTCCTTGAAACCACTTCTTCCCTGCTTCTCCGGGTGTTTGTGTAGCAGCAAGAACCTGTTCAATAAGATTTTACTTTTGGTTTATTCGTCTGGAAAAATCAAGAAACCGGAAGTTGTTTATTGTTTTAGTGTTTTTATATACCTCTACAAAACCACCTCCAAAGTTAATGCCATTCCCAAAATAAGTACGTGCTAAATGTCGATTGAGGGAAGCCGAGTTGAACTGTGTGAGCACAAAGATCTTGTTAATGCAACTGTTAATGCAGTTACTCATCGGGATATCGATCAGCCTGTAGCATCCACCCAAAGGAACCTGCACAATTTTGAGAAACAAGAATCCTCATTACACAGAACATTGTTTTATGAGTAAATAAGACCCTTGAGGTCCTAATCTCCATGAATGTTATCTACAAATTTGTTTTTTACCGAAAGATAAAGATGGATACTTACAGCCGGTGTGGCGGTTCGCTTTGTAAGAGGGAAGAGTTGAGCTCCATTTCCTCCTCCTAGAATGATTGCAGCTACGTTTTTCGGGTCTGCCTTCCTTCTCTCAAACATTGACGGCTTTACTGTCTGCAAAAATACCAAAGCAGTAAACAGAATCAAGTCTATTGTCATTTAGAGCAAGGGAGGAAAGAGTAATATGATCAAACCTACCATAGCCTCTTTTGGATTTTTTGAAGTGGCAACATCGTAAACAACACGGTGCTTGAACTTTCGATTCCCAAACTTCTTCGAGCCCGAATCCGAAGCAAAACGTTTAAAGAAACCATTATTGTTGATCTTCTCACCCCAAAAACTCTTGTCTACGTTCTGAAAACTGCTTGTTGTCCCCAAGCCAAAGTAGTAAGAAGAATCCATCTTTTTAGCTGCAAGAAACAAACAGAAACCTAGGAAAATTAACTGCAGAGACGATTTTGGCTCAAGAGAATAATAAAAGCTTCAAGTAAAGTGAGTTACACACAAAGCGTTTCAGTTGCTGCTATTACTTATTTATAATATTCCTTTTCAGAATAGTACTAATAGAATAATCCAAACCCATTGTGCAAATCTAAGCAAAGTGTTAAAGTGAAACCGACCAGAGAAATTCTGAAAAGAAAAAAAAACATTTCTTGTGAGTACCCAATAGATTAATCCTCGAAAGCTAGGAACTTTTCACAAACACAGATCCCCGAAATTCTCGAAATCTCATCTTTTCAAAACACAAGACTCTTCAAGTTTCAACACAATCTAATCAAACAGAGTTAAAAGTTTCAATCATAATGAACGAATAAGTCTGAATAATAAAGTATTTTTCACTTTAAGCCTAATGAAAATTAAATACCCAAATTAAAAAATGATTTTCAGGGGAAAAAAAACATTTGGTGCACATTGTTTAGAGACCTAGAGAAAGCAAAATCGATAATGGGAATTGAAAGACGAAAACTTTTTCATGTTCAGAGACTAAAACAACGATCCAGATAGAAGATCTAAGAAACCCAGTTTTAAAACAAAATCAAATATAAAAAAAGTAGAAATATAAACGCATTATAACATAAGCATAAAAAAGAAAGAATTAGCAGTAAGTACTAACCCGAAAGTTAACCTTTTTTCTTCTGGGTAATCTCTTGATAGATGTGTTAATCGTTTGAAAGAGAGGAGGAGAACAAGTCTGAAATGAGTGAAGTAAGCTGTTACTTTTGTCTTGTGATCGCCCACGAGAAAGTAAGCTAATTTTCTCTCTTTGCGTTTTGTTTTTCTTTTAAATTTAAATTACTTCTCCTCTCTTCTTGATTTAATAGGTACTAGGACTCGAGAGGAAATTCCAGTGCTATACTGATTAAAACTCTGTATTTATTACGGATGCTTCTTCTTCACATTAGTAAATTTCTGATTTTTAATCAAAATCACTGCAATGGTACAAATTAAATATGCTGAAAATTAGTCACTCCAGTATATTGTTTTTCTAATGTAATTGTTTTCATAATTTTATTAACTGATACTATTTAGTACTTTAGATATACAAATAGGCACAGCTTGTAATTGTTATTAAAAAAAAAAACTAATTATTTCTACTTGTATAATATATTTAAAATATTTTGTATACTTGTAGAGTAACTAATTGATGATTTTCGACGGTTAGGGTTTAATAGAAGGGTAGAAAAAAATATCTAAGACAGCCTTCATGTGTGAGAGAGTGACGTTTTTGTAACCATTGTAGTGAAAGTTTTGATTGCTGCTTAAGCCAATTAGAATATAAACTATTTTTAATTGGGTTAATTAAGAAAATTTACGGCCGCACAATTGTCCCTAAAACCCATTTGTAATTGTATGACTCAAAAGTCCCTTAAAGTGCCTTTATTTTTGTCAACATATACAAAACTCGTCAATAACGACAAGAATTTGTGAAACTTTTCTTTCTGAAACAGTGTTGTATCAATTCGTATTTTTAACACGAAATATCCCAGCTACGTGTATATAGAGTGGACTCAAAGTTGATGAACTAAATAAATCCAACTCATTTACTCAATAAGATAAGCTTGTATATTTTTGAACCTACCGGTTTAGATGGCTTGAATTTGCATCATAATGGATCAATCGTGAAGTAATGTTGTTTCATATTCTCTATTAAAACTGTAAACCGAACAAAATCAAAAGTCGAAAAACTAGACTGCAGTTTCACTTTCCGTTGAAGCATTGTAACGGTACTTTCCACAGTTGTAACAAAACCGGACCTGAAGTGAGTCATGACCCGTTCATACACTAAACATAATTTGATTCTTCACTTTGCTAAGAGGACAAAATCAAACTGAAAACAGAAAGAAATTTAGATTTAAAGTAGAAATGGACTCGGAATTAAGTAGACAGAATATCTCAGAACAGCATTCTAACAAAAGAGTAAACAAAACACTCAAAACAAAGAAGTAAAAGAGCTCTGATGATTAATGTATACATCAAAAGGCAAAAGGCGAGATGTGATCCAAGAACCAAACCATTGACAAGTCACTCTGTTTAGGTGTTGGTAGCACGAGTGTAGATCTGCTGACTCGAGTGAGCAACGACCATCCTGATCAAACCTTTTGCCATAAGCTCCGTAATGGCCCTCCTTGCAAGAGACCCGCTTATCTGAACAAGGAGAAACACAAGTCATGACCAAAGAACATGGTAGCAATATTCACTAGCAGAAACAACAAGTATATATACCCTCATACGATCAGAGAGGATGGAAGGAGTGATGAGCTTGAACTTGGGAGCTTCAGTGAGAAGCTTGTCATAAGTAGCCTGATCAAACAACACCATGTTGTTCACCTTCTCCTTTTGCTTTCCCTTGCTCCACTTCTGTTTTCCGTACACACAAATACATACATTCGGAATAACACAATTAAGATCATGGAGAAAATAACAAGCTTTTCACCCAAATCTAAATTACACATATAACTTGAGATACATTATTAGCATATTCTTACATCCAAATCAACCTGGATTTTTAACAAATCTTAATTTACCTAACTAAAATTGGATTAATACGAAACCTAGATCAAAAACTGAGAAATGAAGCATTTGAATATACTCTAACAGTAGATCGGATCGGATAAAGAAAACGGACCTTCTTCTTCTGCTTTCCACCTCCGGATTTCGCCGGTTTCGATGACGGCGGTGGAACCTTGTCCTTCTTTGGCGCCTGAAAACAAACAACATTTCTAATTAGTTGCTATCTGGAAGAAGCGATACAGAGAGACGGAGAGAGAGTAACCATACCATGGTGTTGGTGTTGGTGTTGGTGTTGTCGAGAGAGAAACAATCGGCTTCTAGGGTGGAGACGAGAGATGAGGCTCACGGAGACGACAGTGGTTTTCTTCTTAGAATATTAGGGTTTCTAAGATCTCTGCGTTAAGAGGCTCCATTTATCTGAAAGGCCCATTACTGTTATAATTATAGACCCGATATCTAAATTGACCCCACTTAAATGTACATGCTAGAATGATAATCTTTTTTTTTTATTAGGTTTTTGGCAGAAACCAATATGTAATCTTTCCAAGCTTAAAACCAAAATACTTTTAACTCGTCACAAGCATCACTCGATCCATCATGTGACCTTTAGGCTTTGCCTAATAGTACATTGACATAAAGACACTTATTAGAAGCATTAACACTATAAATTTTCACTTATTTGTTTGACCTCACTACAAGAAAACAGGGCAGAAGTGACTGCGGTTTGTGACTGCGAAAGTAGTCACTAATATTTGCGACGCTTTTGCGACTAAATTGAGACTATTTTGCGACGCCCAAAAAAAGCGTCGCAAAGTAGTCGCTAATTTGCGACGCCAAAACCTAGTCGTAAGAGCGTCGCTAATTTGTGACTACATTGCGACGCCAGTACCCAGGTTTTGGGTTAGTCACAAATCAGTCACTTATTTGCGACTAATTTATGACCACACCATGGCGTCGCAAATTAGCGACTACGTTGCGACGCACAAGGAGTCACAAATTAGCGACGCCACGTTTGTAGTCACAAAAGCGTCGCTATTGTTATGCCGGCAGAAAAAGACAAATCGACAACCATGTCGGCAAAAAAAAAACAGAAAAACACGTGTTTAATAATGTTGGTACCGAACTAAGTGATATTTATCTTATGGTAGTGGCAAATGAGTGGCTAAAGCGTCACTAATTTGCGACGCCGGTATTGGCGTCACAAAGTAGAGGCAAACGGTTCTGCCTATAAATACCACACGCCCTCGTTTCATTCATTCACTCATCTCTCTCATTTAATAATCTCTCTCTCATTACATATTTGGGCAGAAAAAAAAATTGTGGGTAGAAAAAAAAAATTATAGAGGAAAAAAATACAAAAAACTTTGAAAAAATGTGGCCTTATTCATCGCGTTCCTGGATGTACAATCGGTTTAATCCAGCTACCAACAATCTTTCCGATGATTTCGTGGCGGGGGTCGAACAATTCATAGCGTTTGCAGCGTCCCAAGACTTTGCTCTTGGTAGTGGAGGTAAAATATACTGTCCTTGTGCTAACTGTAAAAACAGGCATAGACCAAAACCCGTTAATACTGTATCGAAGGATATTTGGTCGGAACACGGGGAAGATTATAATGTTGTTGGTGTAGGTAGTAGTAGTAATTATGAAAATGTCGAGTTTAGTACTGGTAATGAGCAGTTTAGTACGGGTAATGAAGAGATGAATTACGATGGTAATAATGTTTACGCTGGGATGGTTCATGATGCATTTCATGGTTCTACACCAACGAATGACTATCAACATGAACATGATCAAACTGGAAATGATTATGTTTATGAAGAACCTACGGGCGACGCGAAAAACTTCTACCAGATGTTAAACGCTGCTAATACACCATTATATGATGGTTGTCGAGAAGGCCATTCGCAACTATCGTTAGCGACTCGACAGATGAGCATCAAATCAGACCATAATTTGGCAGAAGTTTGTATGGACTCATGGTCGGATGCATTTTCAGAGTATTTACCTCAGCCTAATCAAGCAACCAGATCATACTACGAGACAAAAGCATTGATACGGAAGCTAGGGTTGCCGGTGAAGAAGTACCATGTATGCGAAGATAATTGCATGCTTTTCTGGAAAGAAGACGCGTCGTTGGAGAATTGCAAGTTTTGTGGGAAACCAAGGTATATGTCTGATACCGGAGGGCGAAAAGAGTGCCAATTAGTAAAATGTGGTATCTTCCTATCGGTGACAGGCTGAAGAGATTGTACTTGTCAGAAAAGACTGCAGCGGCAATGAGATGGCATGCTGAGCACGAGTCACAAGACGGAGTTATGTGTCACCCATCTGATGCGGCGGAGTGGAAAAATTTTGATCAACTCCATCCCGATTTTGCGGGGGAAACACGAAACGTTCGGCTTGGATTATGTACAGACGGTTTCAATCCTTTCGGTATGTCAAAGAATCATTCGTTGTGGCCTGTGATCTTGACCCCCTACAACTTACCTCCAGAGATGTGTATGAATAAAGAGTATTTGTTTTTGACGGTATTGAACTCCAGACCTAATCATCCATGTGGGAGTCTTGATATTTTTCTTCAACCACTGATCGAGGAGCTAAAAGATTTGTGGAATGATGGAGTCGAAGCGTTTGATGTGTCATTAAAGCAAAACTTCAACCTCAAAGCTGTTTTGTTGTGGACGATTAGTGACTTTCCAGCATATGCTATGTTGTCGGGATGGACGACACATGGAAAACTAGCATGTCCCATATGCAAAGAAGATACAAATTCTTTCTACTTGCAAGCTAGTCGGAAGACGTGTTGGTTTGATTGTCATAGAAGATTTTTACCGCATGATCACCAGTTAAGAAGGAACAAAGTTAATTTCCGAAAAGGACGTAACGCCATAAATTTGTATCCACCTGAATCGTTGACGGGTGAACAAATATATCGGAGTATACAAAACAGCAGAGCAAAGAAAACATCTGAATGTGGTGGAAATGGGCATAAAAAAAAACCTTCCGGCTATGGAGATTGGCATAATTGGCATAAAAAAAGCATGTTCTGGGAGCTACCGTATTGGGTGGATCTGAATCTACGACATTGCCTTGACGTGATGCATATCGAGAAGAACTTTTTTGATAACATCATGTATACTGTGATGAATGTCAAAGAAAGATCAAAAGATACAGTAAAGTCTAGAGTGGATATGGACATACATTGCCACCGACCTGAGTTACGGGTGGATGAACATGGGAACGCCCCATTCCCTATTTGGAGATTGTCTACACGAGGACTAGATGCATTACTAGATTGGGCAAAAAATCAAGTCAAATTTCCAGATGGTTATGCAGGAAATTTAGCAAGTTGTGCAGATATCAATGCTCAAAAGTTTATAGGAATGAAAAGTCACGACTGTCATGTATTTATGGAGCGGTTGCTTCCTTTTGTATTTGCAGAACTTCTTCCGCGAAATGTTCACCAAGCATTGTCAGGTACATATACGGAAAGAAAGTTTTGTTGTTACCTTTTTGGTGCTTTGATTATTGACGTGCATAGTTGTTTATTCAGCTATTGGAGCATTTTTCCGTGACCTAAGCAGTAGATCATTGGATCAAGGCCGGGTCCACCTTTTGAAGGAGAATATTGTTATGATACTCTGTAATTTGGAAAAAATCTTCCCACCTGCATTTTTTGATGTGATGGAGCACCTACCTATTCACTTGCCATACGAAGCCGAGCTAGGGGGTCCCGTCCAGTATAGGTGGATGTATCCGTTCGAAAGGTTCTTTAAAAAATTAAAAGGTAGAGCAAAGAACAAAGCCCGTCCAGCAGGATCGATTGTTGAAGCGTACTGGAATGACGAGATATCAACTTTCACTGAACACTACTTTCCGCCCCAAATATCCACAGCTGCAAGAAGAAGGTAACTAATTAAGAACCATTAATTTGTTTTGTGTTACTTAATTAACAGCATATTAATTAACAAAAAAATTTTGTAGGACTGCTCGTTACGACGAAGGTGACGTACCGGTGTATACTGCTCCTGTACCAGATATATTTACCGCGGTCGGTCGCCGAAGTGGCAAATGTAATGAGTTGTGGTTGAAAGACATTGAGTATAAGACCGCGCATTCATATGTTTTGCGTAATTGTGAGTATTTTCGACCGTTCGAAAGGTATTAACACTTTTTCTCCACAATAATGGTTGTCGAACTGAATGGTTTTCAGATCTTTTACAAATTTGTTGTTTCAAATGCAGGTACTTTGATGCACAGATTCGAGTTGAAAACCCGGGACTATCTGATGTAGAGGTCACAGCGAAAAGAGATGAAGAATTTCATTCATGGATGCGCGAATATGTAAGTATTCTTATTATTTAATTGTCAAGTTTACATAATTTAATAATATTTTACTATGTAGGTGGAAGCGGTAAAACACAAATACAATTTTCCAATGTGGGTTCACGATATAGTAGAAGGTCCTGAGAATAAGGTGAAATCGTGGCCTATGTATTTTACAAGGGGGTATGTGTTTCACACGCATGACCACGGAGCACACAAGAAAACAATGAATTACGGGGTTTGTGTTCGAGGACAAAATTATTCAGACGCCTCTGATGAAGATGATTTCTATGGAACTGTTGAACAAATTATCGAACTCACATATCCCGGAATCTTGAATTTGAAGATCATCCTTTTTTACTGTCAATGGTATGATCCTACGCTCGGTAAAGGGACCCGAAAGAGCGAGGTTGGCGTTGTCGATGTTCTTTCATCTCGCAAATATCCAAAATACGAACCATTCATATTAGGTACAAATTCACATTTCTCCAAACTTATGTCATACTTATTTCTACTAACTCGAAATGTTATTGTTAACAGCGTCTCAAGCTGATCAGGTTTGTTATCTTCCATATCCAAATCCAAAGCGTTCTCGGAAAACATGGCTATCCGTTGTGAAAGTGAATCCGCGAAATCGGATTGAAGGAAAGTTCGTGGAAGATGAGATGGTAATTTTGCAACAAATGGTCGATGAGACAACCACATCTACGATTCAGGAATTAAATGTTGATGGTTTAGCTGATGGGACGCATCCGATAGAAGGCCTTGCTTACGAAATCGAAGACGAAGATCCAACTGATGAATTCCAATGTAATTTATCTGATCACGCCTCCGACGAAGAAGAGTACGATGACTAATGTTTTTATATGTTTGTACTATTTATATGTTTGTAATGTATTTATGGGATTTGTTTAAATGTTTGCAAGTATATAATGTATTTATGGGATTTTAGTTAGTGTGTAATCTATTTAAGGGATCTATTTAAATGTTTTTATATGTTGCCATTTGTGTAATTTGTAGAAGTGTATAATTTGTGTAATTACCATTTGTTTGCATTTTAAAGAAAATTTCGAACATAAATATATATATAAGTTTATGTGAGCTAAAACTATTATGTTACAATGGCAAATTGGTTAACCACTCAATCTTGTGTCTCAAAGAACATGGGTTCGAATCAGGGGAACTCCACCCGTTTTGTATTTTCTGATCATATTTTGTAGTTAAATAGATTTGATGCTTCGAGTACACAATAATGATTCTATGGCACATCGGTTTACCATGGGTAAATATGAAATCACATCCCGAGTTCGATTCACCTGAGAGGGGAAAACTTTTTAATTTCGTTTACATAAATTTGCCACTGATTTGTAACACTTTAGTGACACTATAGGGTTTAGGGTTTCATAATTTTAAAAAACTGAATAGTCATCGCAAGTTAGTCACTAATAAACCACTCACTAGCGACGCATTTGCGACTCCATTGTATATTTGCGACTGATTAGTAACTAATTTGCCACTCCATTTTACATGTATACACTATTAAACTCAAAATGTATGCTTCTATGATTAGTGGATGTGTTTCACCTTCTACAAATGAAGAAACGAAGCTCACAATACTTGGTTGTACATTATAAGGAAATATAAAAATTTGTAAAATGTGAGAACCATAGTTGAGAAAGTTTAAAGTATAAACACTTAGTAATCATCTAATGTTATGTTAGGTTTTTGTGATGTTTTTATAAATGGCCTATGTTAATGCACTTACAAAGGGTATATGAATTTAGTTGGTGCATATGGATTGGGGAAAGGCTTGAGGAACAAAATTTGGCTCCAAATATTTAGGGTATAGGGTTTTGATATGTTACTACTACAAATGCGTCACAAATCAGTTGCAAATTTGTAACTAAGTTGCCACTCTTTTGCCTCTGATTCTGGGCTTTTTGATCAAAAGATTTGGGCCTTTTGGCGGGCTAAATTTCGCGCCCATTCACTTTTAAGAGCAACGAATTAGCCACTCCTTAGCGACGCCAATAAGTTATTTCGTTTGTTTAATCGAATCCCAGAATCATTTGCGACTGAAACCCTATTTTCTTCTTCTTCTCTCTTTTCTCTTTTCTCTCTGAGCCGATTGAAAACCCAAACCCTCTTTTCTTCAATTCATCACCAATCCTTCCGTTCACGAACCCAAATTTCCTTCGCTTCTTCGTTTCTTCGTTTCTTCGTTTCTCTCACTCGATTTCGCTTTGAATCGATTGAGGAACCCTAATCTCTTCTCTGTTTCATTTCCAAACCCTAATCCGTTCGTCTTCTACCTTCTCAACCCAGATCTTTCTTTACCCCCATCTCAAAAACCCAGTTCTCTCTCGATTTGACTCAACCTACTCTCAAACCCTAACCCTAATCGAAAACCCTAATTTCTATGGCGGGTTCCCAAGCGGCGCGAGGAAAAGGACCTCTTACCAGAGGCGGCCGTAGTAGCAGTGGTGGCCGAAGTACAAGTGGTGGAAAATTCGCCGGTGGAAGAGGAAACGGCAAATATGGCCAAACATCAGAGCACACTTCCACTCGTCATCTCGCTCCTCTGCAGATCCGTTCTGTGGCTCTATCCACTGGCCAAGTGAACCCGAGAAGTGATAATCGTGGCAAGGGTTTAGCCACTGACAGTCGTGGCAAGGGTAAAGCGGATGATGCTGGTGGAAGCAGCAGTCCGGTTAACGACGACGGTACACCAAAGGCACCTAGGTCAAACCGTAGATCTCTTTCTTCGCATGACTCTAACCCTTTAGGAGAACGTCAGCTTTCACCTCCTTCTCAAGGGACTCCTCAGTCAGCCAACGCCTCTGCCTCTCGAACCAACTTGGTTCCTCTCCAGTATCCAGCTTCATCAAACCGGGTCCAGCCATCTACACAAAGAGCTGCGTCTCACCTGAATGGCTCAGCACAACGCCTTCTGGTTCAGGATGAGGTAGAAGAAGAGGAAGATGAAGACGAAGTAGACGATGATGTCCAACCTGAAGACGTCGAACATGAAGAAGAAGGTGTTGATGACTTGGAACAAGTTCCAAATGATGCAGTAAACGAAGACTACCAGCAGCTGCTGGATCAGATTTTGGCGAATCCTGGACGTCAAAGCCTCCCAATTCTCTCTGAACACCCTGTCCCAAACAGAGACGACTCATACTGGTTAGTATCAATATCGTTGCTTTCTTTGCAAACATACATTTCATATTAGAACTAGGAAACTGGAATTTAGTTAGATTATTATTTGAATTTGACAAATGCTATACTTAGACAACTGCTATTGACATTGGTTCACTGGTTTACTTAGACAACTTCTAAATTCCATTTATGGTTTAGACTGAGTACTTTACTTAGACAATTGCTATATTCGATAGCAGCATTGTTCTTGCTTTACATTTTTCATACATATTTAACCCCTACTCTTATATCTTTGCAAGGTTTGATCGGGACAGTGGCTTCCTAACCCGTGAAATATCGGGAATCTTTCGAAGAAAGTTCGACGGGCCTTACTACAGCTGGACCGTCACTCCAATCCACATTCAGGAAAGATACTTTCGTACTTTTGCGGTAATCAGTTTCTTCTTTATTCTTTTTCTTTGATTTATGACTGCACTTTCACTCAGATATATGCTTAATCACTTTTTTTACCTGTGTAGAGCAAGTACAACTGGGAAGTAGGGATCACTGAGGTTGTTAAGAGCCACTTCATCAGGATTGCAGTAAAGAGGATGAGAGGCATTGTTTCCCGGGTTAGGACGAACGGAAAGAGACCAATCTGGATTGGTGAGAAGCTCTGGGCGCGAATGTGTCGGTTCTGGGCCACTGAGAAGGCTAAGAGTAAGAGCGTAACAGCTTCAAACTCTCGAAACTCAGATCGCAACGGACGTGGACCTCACAAGCACAGATCCGGTCAATCATCTTTCTTGACCATCCAACAGCAGATGGTAATGTCTTCTTCCTTCCTTTTATTGTAAATTGTCTCTTAAATTGCCTTGGATTAAACTATCTTCTCTGTTGTAACAGGAATATGAATTACAACGTCCTGTGTCTTGGCTAGAAGTGTTTGTCAAGACTCATACACTGGATGATGGGAGTTTCATCGATATGAAAGCTAAGGAAGTTGCTGACACTTACGAGACAGCTTTGCAAGCGGTTCTAGATCAGGCTGCAGGCGATGGTGTAGAAACTTCTGACCACTCTTCTCAGCGAAACCTGACTGTTCAAGAAAAAAATGATCTCTTTCTTAAGGTAAGCTTCTTCTTCTTAAAGTTTTATGTCCTCTGATTAATGCTTCCCCAAGGATTAGATATGATTCATTGTCTATCAATGCTTCTTACTGTTTTATCATTATTACTTGTATAGATTGTCATTGCTTGCTAATCTGTTCCTCACATCATTGATATGATTCATCATTTGTTAATTTTGTGTATTTAGGTTTCTAGTTTTGGTCTCTGTGATCTGATTTATGACCTCTCATGCTTGGATTTCATTTTTGTGTTCCTTGTTGCAGTGTACAGAATTCGATCCTAAGGGTACCCCTTTTGGCATGGGACAGCTTTCACAGAAGGTCAACAAAGGTAAAAGGAAGATAAGCTACGGTGAATCCTCGTCTCCTGACTTGTTCGAGGTGCAGGCAGATCTAAAGGCTGCTCGGCAAAAGATTGCTGAGCAAGAGCAGCAGAACGAGCGAAGGGATCAGGAAAATGCTGACCTTCTTGCCGAGCTGAAGGCGAGCCAGCAAAGGATTTCTGAGCTGGAGAAGAAGATGGATTCCTTGATGCAGAGCAAAGATGCAACGGGTTGTCCTGATCCTTCACTCATTGCAGGACAGAGCAGACCTGAAGACACCACTCCACTCCTCCCTAACTCCTCTTAGACTCTCTCTCTCTTTTAACAACCCTTTTTGCTACTCATATGGTTGTCTTTTGTACAATTCTAAAAGCCTTTTGTACATTGGTTTTTAGTACTACTTTAGTGCTTGTTTTGCCGTATAGTAATGCAATTCAAGTTATTTTGTTATTAGCACCATTGGACAATTGAAAGAAACACAAACAAACAACAATTAGTACTAAAAATGTGACTGCAAAGTAACTGGATAAGCTTTTAATTTCTGACAAATAAGACAAAGGCGTCGCAAATTAGAGGCAATTTAGTGGCAAATTAGCAACGGATTAGTGACTGAAGTCATGATCAAACAGAAAATGTAGTCACTAATCAGTGGCTAAACTACGACGACCATTTTTCGTTTCAAATTACCGACGACACAAAGCGTCACTACTTAGTCGCTATTTTGCGACTGAAAAGGGTAGACACTTATGAGTCGCCAAACCCGCGTCGCACAAGAGTCGCTATTTTGCCACGCCATGTTAGTGGCAAATCAGTTACTAATTTGCGACTGCCAATTTCGTTACAAACTCGTCGCTAGTTTGCGACTACTATTTCCAGTACCACATTCGTCGCAAATTAGCAACGAAATGTATTGGTCAAAACCGAGTCGCTAATTGGTGACGATTTTGCGACGCCCAGAATTAGCGACGAAAGTTTTGCGACGACCTGTTTTCGTCGCAAAGTAGTCACAAATCTCTTATTAGTGACGAATTAGTGACGCTTTTGGGAGTGGCTAATGGCCTGTATTCTTGTAGTGCCTCATCAACTTTATACATCGATTATCAAATTTAAATATGTACATTCTAATCTCGAGCAATTCTGTTTTTTTTTGTAAAGTAACATTATCATCTCGACATTGCTATTGCCGGAGTGAATGTTATTTAACATAACAGTATACAATTGTCATCTTGTATTCTTGTTTGATATTTTGGTTCTAGACAAAAATTTGCAAACTTTTCACCTATCGTTAGACGAACTTAACATCTATGGATCGATATTTGTAAGTATAGGTCGATTTAAGTTTCAAAAAAAAAAGAAAAAAAAGTATAGGTCGTTTTCCTTCCAAATGCAATTATCTTGTCTTTTTATTTACTCGTTTAACACGTTTATACAAATGCAATTACCTTGTCTTTTTATTTACGGTACAAACATACTCGTAAGCATAGATGACCTGTCTTCTTATTAATTAGTTTAACCAATTTTCAAAATTCTGTTCTGCATGATATAGCTTCTAGTACTACATATGCACCACAAAGACGAACAAAATCTTCACAACCACAATCGAACTGGAACCGAGAAGATATATGTTTTGTTAATTATCTTGTCGTACTCTGATCGCTCTTTTCCAACATAACATTATCTTTTTGCAGACTCCTTACACTCCTACCAGTGGCGGAGGCCAAAGATACTAAGATAAATAGATAGTGAAAATGTTTTCTCCTAAATAAAACGTATCTTACAAATGTTATAAAAAGAAGCACACCTTACAAACATACTCTATGCTCAGCCATGGTTGGAAACTTTTTCATCACGGTTTCGTTAGTAATCGATTCAAACAACTCCTTCTCAACGAAACAAACAAGACAGTCACTTAAAAATTGATCTCCAATTCGATTGCGCGAGGCTGTCTTCACAAACTTCATTGCAGAGAAACATCTTTTGACGGTTGTCGTAGCAACCGGTAAAGTCAATGCTAACTTCAAAAGCATGTAAACAAGAGGATGTACAAGATCTTTTTGTGTTTCCACCATTAGACGAGAAAGATCTTCAAGATTCTTCAAACTATTAAATCGTTCATCTTCTCTTACATTGTCGATGTAGATGTCAAGTTGTTGTTCAAGAGAAGAATGCTAAAAAAAACTAAAATCCTCTGGATAGAACTCAACTAATTTCACCAACTTATCTTTGCCAAACTGCTTGAATGAATTTGCAGGACTTAAAGAAGCCATACAAATAAGGAGTTGTGTTTACCTCAATGAAACGGTCATTGAACTCTTAAAGCTGCATATCCACAACAACATTAAAACAATTGATCTTGTAATGATGTAAGTTTGTTACATTGGTTTTCCTCCTTGGCCTCCTTGTATCAACAAACTCGTCTTCCATCATGATCATTTCAATATCATGTTTCTCACAAAAAGAAGAAACCTTAACCATAAGTGAGTGCCATCCATCATCTCTAAGTCTCTGCAGTTCTCGCTTAGTAGATTGGACTAATGAGACAGCATTAAGAATGTCTTGATTTTCTTTTTGCAAAGCCATAGATAGATTATGAGTTAGTCCCAAAATAAGCAACATCAACTGCATATAGAACACAAAATCAAATGTATGGAAGTACTTAATAAGACCATACGCTTGATGTTTCTTTGAGTCCTCTATACCGTCCCTTTGAATATACTCAAGCACCTTAATTACCGGCGAAAATAACTCAACCAAACGCAACAATGTCTTATGATGAGAACCCCAACGAGTATTTGATGGTCTTCGAAGAGAACTCTCTTGATTTTTTCTTTTTCTTGTGCTTAGTTCACCGTTTTTGATTCTTTCCTCAATATCTTTTCGGGAATTTTCTCGAAGCATATCTTTTCGTTTGCAGGAAGCTCCAACCACATTCAATAATGTAGAAATCATATCAAAAAAATTACCAACTTCAAAATGTTTGTTCGCAACTGCCACTACAACCAACTGAAGTTGATGAGCAAAGCAATGGACATAATAACCCGAACTGTTTTTTCTAAGAATCAAAGACCGGAGGCCATTAAATTCACCTTTCATATTACACACTCCATCATATCCTTGCCCTCTCACATTTTTCAAGCTCAATCCGTACTTAGCAAACAAATCATCAATAGCAAGCTTGAGTGACAAAGAAGATGTTTCTTTCACGTGAACAACACCAATAAATCTTTCTTTGATTGTTCTGGTCTTATCGACAAACCGTAAAACAACAGCCATTTGTTCCTTGTAAGAAACATCGGTCGATTCATCCACTAGTAGACCAAAAACACCATGACCAATTTCTTCAATAATAGATTGCACAACTTCTTCCGCAAAAAAATTGACATTATCTTTCTGAATCGGTGGAGAAGTCATTTGATTGTTTTTTGGAGCATTCTCCAAAACAACCTTACTTACAACCTCGTTCTGTCGTGTATTGCAAGAGTTGTAAGAAATTCCTTTATTAGCAGAATCTTCTGACTCATCATGAGCACGGAAAGGTAATCCTTGTCGCAACAAATATCTAGAAGCATCAATTGAAGCATTTAACCGAATAGGGTGCTCATATTTTACCACATCATCATGTTTATAAAAAGCTTGCTTGATAGAATGGTCTTGCTTGCTCAAAGAATCACACTTCTTTACAACAATATTGTGAAAGCTATTCGCTGCACCCATATGCGAAGATAATCTGTCAGATTTGTTCCAACCACGAAAGTCTTTCGTCACAAATGCATCATTCCCACCTTGTTTTTGTATATCATCTCTAAACAAGTAACAACACAAACAGAAGGCTCTTTCTTTCGACACGCTATACTCAAGCCAATTATACTGTTTAAACCAAGGTGGATTAAATCTTCTCTGTGAATTTCCGATCTTCCTTTTCTCAAAAGGATGACCATAAGGCTTACAAGGACCTCTAGCTATATACTTGCGTCTTACCTCGTCTCTCTGATTTGGATGATATTCCAAAATATTTTTTCTTTCAGCAGGATCCCATGGCAAATCATCCAAATTGCTCTCATTCTCAAAAGTTGAAGTAGGTTTTTTTTAAAAATATCTTTCCATCGATCTGATAAAAGATACGAGTCATGAAATCAGTTTACATCAAACAACAAAAATCTCTATAAACAATACAAAACGTAAAAGAAATCTTATAAAAACTTACCAATTGATTGAGAAAGTTTTGATCGAGTGCTACTTTTGTGTGAAGAGACTCTGTCAGGAAACTCAAACGTCGAACACGTTCTATATTTTTTGTTTAGGTTTTGTAACTTTTGTTAATGGACCATATTATGATATTATTTGGGCTTAGATTTCGTTTTATTGCTTTGGTCGAACCATATAATTAGTTTGTATTTAGAAATCTAGTTTTTGGTTTAGAAATAAAGAAATGGGGGCAGAAAATATAAAACAAATGGGGGCATTAGTATTTGGCTATAATAATTTACACTAATTAAAAAAATTTCGTTGGGTTCATTGGCCCCCACCTTATTGTAAGTGCCTCCGCCACTGACTCCTACAGACCAATTCCTATTATATCAACGCACATGCTACGTATTCAATTGATATATTAGCCTAATTTTGGTTGCCTTGTCTTCATATCCAAAGCTTGTCTTTCTTTTTCAAAATACTTTTGTTTATTCCTTTTCCTATATTATTTTATATATATCCAGAATAATTATATTATTTTTGCTATTATCATCAGAGATTAGAGAACTGGCCAGCGATTAAGATCATGATAAGCATGGAAAGCCAGAGGAAGACAAGAAATGCAGCATAAGACTTGGCCATGATTCTTTCAATTACTTCAATTTTTTGTCCTCCAATATTTTTCAAAGTAAAGAGAGAGGCTTTATAGAGGTTAGAGAGTAGTTGGTAGTTGTGAGTTATTTTATTTCTTTAAAGTGAAGAGTGATTTTATACTACACTGAATCTTAATTATTTCTTCTCTTTTGTCAACACAATTATTAATCCTCATATGTGACAATATAAATGAAACAAAAAAAAAGTATATTGCTCCCTTAGATTCAAAAGGTGTTAGGAATGTCCTGAAATCATTTGTACTTTACTCTAGTTAAAGTTGAAATGTCAATGTTTGCCAATTGTATAATATTAGATGGTTATAATCTTTTGTTAGAAGCCGTTTATAACTTATGAGCTGAAAAATCCATTACTAATATTATGCAATCCTATACGGTCACACACCTAAGCAAACTAGATCACTAATAAATTGGGTTTTAATAATAATACAATATGTATAATTATATGTGATATGCATATATATTGTATTAAGGGAAATTTGGTTGAATAACATAAAAAAAAATTATAATTCAAAATCTAACAAAAACTCACTTATGTGGCCAATTCATAACCATTAGATTTAGAGTCTTTAGTTATGTTTTGAATTATAATTTTTTTTTTGCTATATGGCAAATTAACCCTTGTATTAATGGACTTAACATATATGTTATATAAGATATACATATATGGTATATATATATATATATATATATGATATGTTGACAGGATGAGTAATTAGTAATTAATGAATTACTTATCTCCAAGATTCTCAACGTATGGGCTAGGCCCATTTGATCATACTTATATATATATGTCGTGACTTGAGTAGAGAGACACATCAATCATCCTAAGCCGCCGATTAAAACCGTAAGTAAAGACGAAACAGTTTGTCTTGATAATTGAGATTAGATCTCTACGGTACTAGCATCCCGTTCGATCTAGTTTGTGTGCGTGTGGATACCGATAGAGGCACGACGTTTGAAGTGCTATTAAACCTTGATCAATCTCAATCCATCTTTCCGCTGCAATTGATCCAGTTATATCTAAAACTCTGTAGTCTAGATTTGATTCAATATTTACACGCATCCTCAAAATTGAATTCGAATTAATATTTATAAAGTGTTATAAACCGGTACGGATTCCAACAGTGGTATCAGAGCGTACGTGTATAATATTGAAATTGGTCTAGTAGATTTAATATATATATATATATATATGATATTTATATTAATTGCGTTACTGCTTAATAGTAACATAACGAGTGACATACGGTTTAGTTTTGTTATGTTATATGCATATTATACACTTATTCAGTCAACACGTCTTCTGGTAATGCATGGCTTGATTTTGGCTTGATTTTAAAATAGTATATGCATGTTGTGCACTTGTGTATAGAATTATTTGCATGATGTTTGGTCTTTGGTGTTTAATTATTATTTTGATAAGTCAAAGTCTGTTTGATTTGAGTATCGAGTTGATTGCAACTCGATTAAATCCATAACCTGTAAAATTCTATAAGGATCAATCATGAGAATAACTGATAATTTTCATTTGATTAAAGTTATTAAATTATTTATGATTGATTAATACACATATTAGATATGAGTATTATTTCTATTAAATATAAATTATTAGAATTTATAAATTAATTAAAATTAGCTGAATTTTAATTTATTGAATTGTCTAATTAAAATACATATTTGATATGTTATTATTTTATATAAGATATAAAATTTATTAATAATATGGTTAGATAATATTTAATTCCTCAATTAATATCAAGTATTATGATGTCTCTCCAATCTCATCAACCGTTAAAACTTGAATGGTTGCACGGCGGGTCTGCCAAAGCAGCGGTCTGTAATTATTTAAGAGTGAGACAGATGGTAACAGTTACCATATGATTTAAGAATGGTTTACTTGACTAAGCTATCAAAACGGTTTTGGGCTTAGAGACATAAGGTTGGATAAGACATAAGATGTCATCCACAACCAAAAATTATATTGGATATTATTAGCAAAGATGTTGCTTACCTAAATAGCTAGATATTTAGTGGGTGGAGCCAAAGCTCACTCGAATTCTAGTGAAATATGGATATTGGATACTATACTCATATTGAGGAAATTTTGTTTTGAGTATAGTATGAGTTTTCTTAATTGTTGAGGATGCTCAAAAATTTATGAACATCATATTAACTTCTGCTTTTCTTTCTTGACAGTTATGTCAAACCCTCTAAGTTCCTATCCATCACAATTTGTTCTTGAGAAGGACAAATTGAACGAATCAAACCTCCATAATTGCTTGGAAGATCTAGAAGAGAAGAAGACATTTGATGTTTCTTCTCGGGGTATTTATGTTATAGAAGTAAACGTTACTACTTATGGTTCTACTCCTTGGGTATTGGATACCGGCTGTGGAGTTCACATTTGTGTAAATGTGCAAGGTCTGAAAAACAGTAGAACTTTGGAGGAAGGACAAGTGGACCTACGTGTGGCTAATGAAGCAAAAGTTGATGCATTAGCTGTGGCAACATATTCGTTGTCTTTACCTTCAGGCATGGTTTTAGAACTAAAGAATTGCTACTATGTCCCTGCTATAAACATGAATATCATCTCCATTCCGTGTTTGGACATTGAAGGGTTTCAATTTTTGATCAAGAATAAGTGTTGCTCATTTGATCGTGATGATATGTTTTATGGTAGCGCTCCATTACAGAATGGGCTCTATGTTCTTAACCAAAGTATGCCCGTTTATAACATTCGTACCAAGAGGTTTAAGTCTAATGACTCAAATCAAATTTTTCTCTGGCATTGTCGTTTGGGTCATATAAACGAGAAGCGCATTCAGAAGCTTCATAAAGATGGACTTTTGAGCTCATTTGATTATGAATCATATGAGACGTGTGAATCTTGTTTGTTGGGAAAAATGACTAAGGCTCCATTTACTTGAAACAGATGTTTGTGGGCCAATGAGTTTGAGTGCCAAAGGAAACTATCAGTACTTCATTACTTTTACTGATGATTTCAGTAGATATGGTTATGTTTACCTGATGAAACATAAATCTGAGTCCTTTGAAAAGTTTAAGGACGTCCAGAATGAAGTACAAAACCAGCTAGGAAAAAAAATTAAAGCTCTTCGATTAGATCGTGGAGAAGAATATTTGAGCCAAGCATTTAGTGATCATCTCAGAGAATGTGGAATTGTTTCACAACTCACTTCTCCAGGAACACCACAATGAAATGGTGTGTTCGAAAGAAGAAATCGAACTTTATTAGATATGGTTCGATCAATTATGTGTCACACAGATCTTCCATTATCCTTTTGGGGATATGCTCTAGAAACTACTGCGTTTACGCTTAACCGGATCCCATCAAAATCAGTAGAAAAGACACCATATGAGATATGGACTGGAAATGTTCTGAATTTGTCTTTTCTGAAAATTTGGGGTAGTGATGCTTATGTTAAACGTATGTTTACAGATAAGCTTGGACCCAAACCTGATAAATGCTACTTTGTAGGTTATCCTAAAGAAACCCAAGGTTACAACTTTGACAATTCCACCGAAAACAAAGTGTTTGTTGCTTGGAATGGTGCCTTTCTAGAAAGAGAATTTCTTTCAAAGGGAACTAGTGGGAGTAAAGTACAACTCGAATAAGTTCGAGAGGCACAGGAGATTGCTCCAACTTCTCAGAAAGAGCATCAACTAGATTTACGAAGAGTCGTGAAATCTACACCTGTGGAACCTGAGGTACGTAGGTCCGAAAGGATTCGTCACAAACCTGACATATATAGGGTTTGGGTGACAGATCAACATGATATATTGATTATAGAGAGTGATGAACCTATGTCTCACGAAGAAGCGATGATGGGCCCTGATTCCGATAAATGGTTAAAGGCCGAAGAATCCGAAATGGAATCCATGTCAAAAAACCAAGTATGGACTTTGGTAGATTACCTGATGGTGTTAAAGCCATTGAGTGTAAATGGGTTTTCAAGAAGAAAATTGACATGGATGGTGTTGGGGTCGGTTTCCACCTCCTCGACCTTAAACGATGAAAGTCAAAATGTTCGTCGAGGTCCTCTTGCGGATAGTAGCAAAGTAAGTGATCGTAGAGTGAGGCGAAGCAAGAAAGTCTTGGACAAGGAAGGACTGATCGCGAGCCTGGAACACCAAGGGCCGACCTTAAGCTCGGCATGTCCAAGACCCGACCATAGGGTCGGCACGTCGGGACCCGACCATGGGGTCGGCACGTCCAAGACCGACCGTAGGCTCGGGCACGCCTGGACCGACTGTAGGCTCGGGCACACCAAGACCGACCGTGGCTTCGGCGTGGACGGACGGCCGAGTATGGACTCGGTTTGGCGATGCCTTAGCGGACCGATCCTGCCTTCGGTCCGATAGGACCTTCGGCCCAGCTACGTGAAGATAGTCCAAAGGTGAAAGCATTACGGCCTAGACGCGAAGCCCACTCTAACGTGACCGACCTTATCAGGGCAAATCCGCAGGGACATAGGAAACGAAGCCGACTTAGACATAGTAGAAATAGACTTTTGTAAACACCCCAAAGGGGATCCGCAATTTTACACCTAATCTTGTACTCATACGTTTTCAAAGTAATAAACAATCTCTGGATATCTTTCTTGAACCCTAGCTTACCATAGAAATCTCACAAGCTTCCCTAGAACTCTTACAAATTCTAGTTGTGTTGGTTTCGACCCCCACAATTTGGCGCCGACTAAGGGGAACAGAGAATTTCTGACACAAGAAAGCTAGGTTTCGCAACACCGCGAAGATGTCAAGCAACACCATGAGCAATGAAGGATCTTTGTCTCACCAGCACGACGAGGAAAGAAACAACTCCGTGGAGAACACCGCGCCTCGCGCCACTAGTCGCCCAGCGGATCTCGCGGAGATCAAGCAGATGCTTGAGATTCTGATGAAGAAAACTGAAGATACAGCGAGCGAGCTGCAATCGCTCAAGAGAAGGAAGCGCAGGAGGTCCCGTGTCCGTCCGACACGCCTCAGCTTTGCCACGCCTCGAACCAATCAGAGGGTTCCACACGAGGAGCTACCACATAGGGCTGCTCACACAGATCCAGAGGATCTGCCTCCTCGAAGACGTGCCCGTGTCGACCTAGACGTTGACCATGCTACGGCCGCAGAAGAAGGGGATGCGATCATAGCAGAGCTCTACAGGAGGGAACAAGAGCGCAGGGCTCCGCAAGGCTTCCGAGATGGAGAGGTCGCTGCGTTAAAAGCCCAGTTAGACCAGGTCGCCTCTGACCTAAAGGCTACCCAACTACAGATGTACCGGAGCACGGCGAAGGCTCTTGGGATCGCCTATGTGCTCGAGAAAGCACGGAACACACCCTTCGCTGAGAGGGTCGCGAGAACTCCAATCTCCGACCCTGGAAAAATCAAGCTTCCAATCTATGAAGGAACCACTGACCCTGCTATCCATCTGATGGAATTCGAAGTCGCCTTAGGAAGGGCAAACTTCACAGAAGCCGAGAAAGACGTTGGCTACTGCAAACTGTTCGTAGAGAGCCTCAAAGGGCCTGCCCTCCAGTGGTTCTACAAGCTGGAGAAGAAATCAATCCACACCTTCCATCAACTCTCAGAGATGTTTGTGCAGCACTACAACATCTTCGCTGAAAGAAAGATCTATGATGCGGAGCTGTGGACAAACAAGCAAGGAGAGAACGAAAGCCCGCGGTCTTTCGTGATAAGATTCAAGTACACGCTGTCAAAGGTGGACGGTGTTACCAACACGTCCGCACTGGAGGCCTTGAGAGGAGCGCTTCGATGCCCCTCTCCATTCTGGCAGGAGTTGACTGTCAACCCACCTGCGACTATCCAAGACGCTCTCCACCGCGCTACAGACTTCGCTCGAAGCGAAGAGGAAGTCTGCGCTAAGAGGGGCGGGAAAACCAAGCACGCGGACGAGCTCATCCAGTCCGCTGTGACGCCACCACCCTCTTAGAAGCTCTTGCAATGAACTACGAGGCGACTTGATCCCTGCAAAGGGTACGTAGGCAGCCTGTCTTCGGATAGGTTCAGTTGCCCCCCTCCATCAAAAGGGGGGGAATTACATTTCACTTCAGCCTCCTTCCAGATGAGCTCACACGACACCAACCCCAGTGACAACCTCATCGTCACACAACAAACACTCGCCACATCACTCATCATGAGAACAGCTTGTCCTCTACGGACTGATCAAAGCTTTATTCGAGTAGAGTCGTTCTACATCTATTGTTGCTGGCCACAGCAATAGTGTAGAGATACGAACACAATGACATCCACAACGGATACAGCGCGCTATATAAATTCCAGTGTTCAGGATCGTCTCCGGATGACCCCCTGATCACTCAGAAATCCAACAGCGTCGTTGGTAATGCAGCTGCTAATGACCTCCGTTCGGCCTATACCCTGAACGTGTCATTCTGAAACCCAGGATGCACTCTGGTCAAATTCAAGGTGGATTTGCTCTCGGACAGACGTGTCTAGAAGAGCAGCACCAACTCACAAAGCCCAACAGCAACGTTGGCAGATAAAGAGCGTGAGCGCACTTGCGTTTTCACAGCCTTAACGAAGCCTCATTCATGAGCAAGCAAAGCCTCATCCGTGAGCAAACGAAGCCTCATTTATGAGCAAATAAAGCCTCATTTATGAGCAAACAAAGCCTCATTCATGAGCGAACAAAGCCTCATTCATGAGCACACAGAGCCTCATTCATGAGCACACAGAGCCTCATTCATGAGCAAAAAATAAACTAAGCCATAAACAAGGGGAGACAGCCAGTCATCGGCCTCCTTATCCTCATCGGCATTCGGGACACGGAGTCTTAAAACCTCCTTCGTGAAGTCATTCTCTACCACTGTGATGAAGGATAGGCCAACACCTTGACTTTAAACGGTAACGCCGATATCTAACACATCTCTTAACTCGGCATCATCACTTCTGATATTACCGAGCTGGGGGGCTAACTGTTGGGGTCGGTTTCCACCTCCTCGACCTTAAACGATGAAAGTCAAAATGTTCGCCGAGGTCCTCTTGCGGATAGTAGCAAAGTAAGTGATCGTAGAGTGAGGCGAAGCAAGAAAGTCTTGGACAAGGAAGGACTGATCGCGAGCCCGGAACACCAAGGGCCGACCTTAAGCTCGGCATGTCCAAGACCCGACCATAGGGTCGGCACGTCGGGACCCGACCATGGGGTCGGCACGTCCAAGACCGACCGTAGGCTCGGGCACGCCTGGACCGACTGTAGGCTCGGGCACGCCAAGACCGACCGTGGCTTCGGCGTGGACGGACGGCCGAGTATGGACTCGGTTTGGCGATGCCTTAGCGGACCGATCCTGCCTTCGGTCCGATAGGACCTTCGGCCCAGCTACGTGAAGATAGTCCAAAGGTGAAAGCATTACGGCCTAGACGCGAAGCCCACTCTAACGTGACCGACCTTATCAGGGCAAATCCGCAGGGACATAGGAAACGAAGCCGACTTAGACATAGTAGAAATAGACTTTTGTAAACACCCCAAAGGGGATCCGCAATTTTACACCTAATCTTGTACTCATACGTTTTCAAAGTAATAAACAATCTCTGGATATCTTTCTTGAACCCTAGCTTACCATAGAAATCTCACAAGCTTCCCTAGAACTCTTACAAATTCTAGTTGTGTTGGTTTCGACCCCCACAGATGGTAATATCCAGATATACAAAGCTAGATTGGTGGCTAAAGGTTACAAGCAAATTCATGGTATTGACTATGATGAAACCTATTCCCCAGTCGCCATGCTTAAGTCCATTCGGATTCTCCTAGCAACTGCCGCTTATTATAATTATGAGATATGGCAGATGGATGTGAAAACAGCTTTCCTTAATGGAAATCTCGAAGAGGATGTGTACATGACACAACCTGAAGGTTTCATAGATCCTAAAAATGTTGGGAAAGTATGCAAGCTTCATCGTTCCATTTATGGTTTGAAGCAAGTATCTCGGAGTTGGAATCTTCGTTTTAATGAAGCATTCAAAGAGTTTGATTTTATTAGAAACGAAGAAGAACCGTGCATTTACAAGAAGAGTAGTGGGAGCGGAATTGCATTTTTGGTTTTGTATGTAGATGACATACTACTCATAGGAAATTACATTCATTTGCTTCAGTCTGTTAAGACTTGGCTACGTAGTTGTTTCTCAATGAAAGACATGGGAGAAGCCGCTTATATTCTTGGAATAAGAATCTATAGAGATAGATTGAACAAAACCATTAGACTAAGTCAAGATACTTATATAGATCTTACATAGGTTCAGTATGCATAATGCCAAGAAAAAGTTTATTCCAATGTCTCATGGCATAACTCTCAGCAAGACATAGTGTCCTTCGACACATGATGAGCGAGAGCGGATGAGTAGAATCCCTTATGCTTCTGCTATAGGTTCTATCATGTATGCCATGTTATGCACTCGTCCAGATGTTGCATGTGCTTTAAGCATGACGAGTAGATACCAATCAGATCCAAGTGAGAGTCACTGGACAGCGGTCAAGACCATCCTCAAGTATTTGAGAAATACCAAGGATAAGTTCTCGGTCTATGGAGGAAGTGAGGAACTTGTTGTGAGTGGGTACACAGATTCCAACTTTCAGACAGACAAAGATGATTTCCGATCACAATCTGGATTTGTCTTTTGCCTTAATGAAGGAGCAGTGAGTTGGAAGAGCTCTAAGCAGAGTACTGTGGCAGACTCAACAACATAAGCAGAGTATATAGCTGCTTCTAAAGCGGCTAAAGAGGTTGTTTGGATTAGGAAGTTCATTATTGAGCTTGGTGTGATTCCTAGCATATCTGGTCTGGTGGATCTCTATTGTGACAACAATGGAGCCATCGCTCAGGCAAAGGAACCCAGATCACACCAGAAATCCAAACACATAGAGAGACGATATCATCTCATTCGTGATATTGTTGATAGAGGAGATATGAAGATTAGCAGAGTCTCGACGGATGCAAATGTTGCTAATCCTTTGACCAAGCCTCTTCCACGGCCTAAGCATGAGAGTCATACTATTGCTATAGGCATTAAGTTTATTAAGATGTGATCTTAATTCTAGTGGGAGAATTTTCTTTTATGATATGATGTTCATGTTTAAAAACATTTGATTTATTTTAAAATTAATGAAATTTGTTTGAGTATTATTTCATTATTGGATATTTAAATAATAGTCCCTAAATAATTTATGTTATTCTTATAGGTCATCAAGTACGAGACTTGATCATGAAACCATATGAGTTGTAGATAACATAAGTTACTGTGGTCCCTAGTCAAAGTTGTTAAGATGGGACATTAATAACTATAAATGACTAGTATGTGAGGTGACTGATGACTAAGTTTCGTGAAGTCATTGATATGTTGTATCAAGTCAATCACATAGATATGTGTTGGAGAACACATTATTGGACTGACCGGCTATGAGAACTCTACAAGAATGTTATATGAGTGTCATAAGAGTTTCTCATCACAACTATAAAGTATAGTCCTTTGACCTGAGTTCATCATGATTTCTTATACATGGATTAGTTTGTTTTGACTCTGTCAAACGTCAGCCGTAAAAGGTGATTATAAAGGCAGTGATTGGGCATACTATGAAGTGTGTAAGGAACATGGATGGAACAAGATGGGATTTGTCCCTCCTATATAACGGTAGATAAATATCTATGGGCCTATCGAAGATTTGATACTGAGAAATGCATGGCCATGCTCAAACGAGGTGAAAGTCAGTCGTTTGTTTAATCAGTATAAATCGGAGTTCATTAAACGTGATATAGCTGAATAAGGATGACACAGTTTCTTGCCTTATACTATGATCGAGATATAGAGATGAAGGGATTATAGGAATAGATGATTCCAGTACAAGTGGGAGATAGTTAGGAATGTCCTGAAATCATTTGTACTTTACTCTAGTTAAAGTTGAAATGTCAAGGTTTGACAATTGTATAATATTAGATGGTTAATGTTTTGCTAGAAGCCGCTTATAACTTATGGGCTGAAAAGTCGATTACTAATATTATGCAATCCTATAGGGTCACACACCTAAGCAAACTAGATCACTAATAAATTGGGTTTTAATAATAATACAATATGTATAATTATATGTGATATGCATATATATTGTATTAGTGGACTTAACATATATGTTATATAAGATATACATATATGATATATATCATATATGTATATATATCTTTATAATATTTTAAGGTTGTCATAAGCCAACAAGCTCTGACAAGACGACACATGTCACCTTTTTTACAAATATTTATTTTTAAAAAAGTTTAAAATGATTCTTCTAGTATTCGAACTCAACAAACCTTGGTAATTTAAGTGTAAAAGAGCCACTAGACTACTGAAGACACTTGTACATATCACGGAAAGAAAAATTATTAATCCACTACTAAAATTCTTTCTAAAAGTCATTCACAAAAGTAGGAAATGTTTTGAAATGCCAATTACTTTTACTCTTTTGTAATGTGGAATCTATTTAATTAAATAAATTTATATAACACTAATAACGATCAAACCCAACGTTTCCAAAATGGACTGCTTATTAATAATTTTGGAATCAAATTGATTTCCCCATTAATTGTGAATCAATTCTAATTCAACCAAATTTAAAAACATAAAATGCCCATAATTTTAATTCCTAACCTTCCAAAGTTAATCTTCCCATTTATTTATTAATTATAATTCAACATTAAATCTTTAAACGCCCATATAATTCACTTATTTTGCTATATATAAGTGTTGAAAATCAATTTACTTTTTATATGTTCATGCAATATAAATAAGAAAAATCACTAATTTAATTTCACGTCAATTACAAAGAATTGGTTATTTTTGTCAAACATAAATAATAAGATAAAACATATTGTTTGTCTTTACATCATTAAGTTTCATATTATTATTTTTAAAAAATATAACTTGTGAGAATATTTCTTAAATATTACTTATATACACTAAAATAATTTTAAAAATTATGTAGATAGTTTTTTCCACGCAACGCGTGGACTTTTTCTAGTATATGATATGTTGACGTGAAGAGTAATTAGTAATTAATGAATTACTTATCTCCAAGATTCTCAACGTATGGGCTAGGCCCATTTGATCATACTTTTATATATATATATATATATGTGTGTGTGTGTGTGTGTGTGTCGTGACTTGAGTAGGGAGACACATCAATCATCCTAAGCCGCCGATTAAAACCGTAAGTAAAGACGAAACAGTTTGTCTTGATAATTGAGATTAGATTTCTACGGCACTAACATCCCGTTCGATCTAGTTTGTGTGCGTGTGGATACCGATAGAGGCACGACGTTTGAAGTGCTATTAAACCTTGATCAATCTCAATCAATCTTTCCGCTGCAATTGATCCAGGTATATCCAAAACTCTATAGTCTAGATTTGATTCAATATTTACACGCATCCTGAAAATTGAATTCGAATAAATATTTATAAAGTGTTATAAACCGGTACGAATTCCAACAAAGGACATACACAATGTACTTTTATTAGAAAATTTCATATTTTTATGCATTATTTAGCTACTCCATTCAGTAGAATTAGCTGATTTCCCGTGTATACGCAGTTATAAAAATTTAGAAATCTCCTTTTATATAAAAGGGAGAGAATATGAGCCCTCTAAAGCATGCCACATATGCCGAAAAATTCTGAATATTTTCATCCAATCAATTTGACACGTCACATCAGTTAACACGTTTAAAAATTTGTCCCAAGCCTACAGTGAGCCTCTATGTTTCCTTTAATTGGAATCAAAATTTCCAATGAAGGCCCACCAAAAAAGCCCAAACCATGTTTAAGCTTCCTCCCCATTCTTCTTTCTTACCGCCGCCTCCAATTCTCAGGTCCCATTTACTGCAAATCAAACACAAAACACAATCAGCTTCCGTAACTCCTAATCTCTTTCACTTCCCTTCACTAATTGCTTCACTAATCTCTTTCAACTTTCGACAGGCATTATCGTCGGAAATCCGTTGGTTATTTTAATAGATAACAAGAATCGATCAGACATCTTCTTCCTTTCATTCTTATGAGAAAAGATAAGAACAAAAAATTGTAAAATGACTTCTTCTTCAAATCCGTTTAATTACTTTCGATCATGGATGGATAAACCGATTCGAGATGAAACGAGCGGATTGGTAACAGAGGAGTACCAAGCTGGGATAAGCATTTTATAGAACATCTTAGGCAAAATCCTAAAGTCAATCAAGATCCTCAAGTCAATCAAAAGGGTAAATACCATTGTCCTTGTACGAATTGTAAGAATCGTAGGAGAGGAACGTATAGAGGTGTATATGGGCATTTATATAATCATAGATTATTGCTAGGATACAAAATTTGGTATTCACATGGAGAGATTGAGGAAATGGTAGATTATGGTAGTTATAGTGCACCTCTTATGCAACTAATTTGATTGAAGAAATAGAGACAGAACCTCCTAGCATAGATATGGTGCAGATGGTCAATGATGCGTTTCAAAAAAATTTATCAGGAATTGGGAAGGAAGTTGAAAGGGTACAAGTGCCTAATTTAGATGATAGAAGGTTTTTTATATGTTGGATGCAGGCAAACAACCCTTATACGAAGGTTTCATAGAGGGATTTTGTTAAAGGTCTTTTACAAGAAGATAACCTTGCACCAGCTTCATACTATGAGTTACAAAAATTGGTTGGTCGTCTTGGTTTCCCGTTTCTGATGATTGATGTTTGCGAGGAGAATTGTATGTTGTATTAGAAAGGGACACAAGGCCTTCTTTCTTGTCAATTTTGAGGTCATCGTCGGTATTATGATACATGCGGTAGAGTTCCAGTTCCAGTTCCATTTAAGAGAATGTGGTATTTACCTTTAATTGTAAGGTTAAAGCGGTTATATCAATCCGAGCGAACAGCAACCGCGATGAGATGGCATGCAAAACATAGAAGTGATGGGGAAATTACACATTAATCAGATGCAGAAGCGTGGAAACATTTTAACTCTGTTTATCCTACATTTGCCTTATAGCGAAGGAATGTATACCTTGGATGGAGTAGTGATGGTTTCAACCCTTTCAGGAAGCATGGGAGACAATATTCACTATGGCCTATAATCGTGACACCTTACAATTTACCGCCATCTCTTTGCATGAGGCGAGAGTTTTTATTCTTGAGTATCCTAGTCCATGGGCCATCACATCCTAAACAATCATTGATATGCGTGCAGTTTTAATGTGGACGATAAGTGATTTTCCAACTTAGAGAAAGTAATTTAGAGAAAATATTTCCACCATCCTTTTTCGATGTTATGGAGCATCTCCCAATTCATCTCCCTCGGAAAGTAACACTTGGTGTCCCAATACAATATCGATGGATGTATCCTTTGAACGGTATATGTTCCATCTGAAAAAAGAATGTGAAAAATTTAAGCAGAGTTGAGGGTTCTAACATTGTGCAAAACATCAATGAAGAAAGCGCTAACTTCATCGGATTTTACTTTCCACCTGAAAGACAAGTAAAGAGTCGCAAATCCCCCAAGAAATGATGATGGTGGTGTAGCACAAACTTACGCTGCTTATGTACCCATTAAATTCATGACGATTGGACGTCTTAGTGGAAGAACCCATAAGAGAAGACTTACAAAGGAAGAACGAGCGCATCTTCACTTGTATAACCTTACAAACTATGACGAAGTCTTAGAATATGAGAGGTATTTTACTTCAAGCTTATATCTTTAAATACATATATAAAAAAAAAGTTATTTTAATAAGGGTTAATGAATTAAGGATTTACAAAGCTATACAACGGCACAAATACCCTGGAATAACTGAGGACCAAATTGAAGAGCTAAAGAAAAACGAGTTCATAGGATGGATTAGTTCTTATGTACATTAATGAATTCGTTTTCTTGATCTACATAATATGGCGTATGCATTTTCTTACTTAGTCGATGACAACAGGTTCAAGAATTGATATCTACAGGTCAGACTTTTCCGACATGGTTGAAAGAGTTTCGATCATGGATGGATAAACGGATTCATGATGAAACGAGCGGATTGGTAACAGAGGAGTACCAAGCTGGGATAAGCATTTTATAGAACATCTTAGGCAAAATCCTAAAGTCAATCAAGATCCTCAAGTCAATCAAAAGGGTAAATACCATTGTCCTTGTACGAATTGTAAGAATCGTAGGAGAGGAACGTATAGAGGTGTATATGGGCATTTATATAATCATAGATTATTGCTAGGATACAAAATTTGGTATTCACATGGAGAGATTGAGGAAATGGTAGATTATGGTAGTTATAGTGCACCTCTTATGTAACTAATTTGATTGAAGAAATAGAGACGGAACCTCCTAGCATAAATATGGTGCAGATGGTCAATGATGCGTTTCAAAAAAATTTATCAGGAATTGGGAAGGAAGTTGAAAGGGTACAAGTGCCTAATTTAGATGATAGAAGGTTTTTTATATGTTGGATGCAGGCAAACAACCCTTATACGGAGGTTTCATAGAGGGATTTTGTTAAAGGTCTTTTACCAGAATATAACCTTGCACCAGCTTCATACTATGAGTTACAAAAATTGGTTGGTCATCTTGGTTTGCCGTTTCTGATGATTGATGTTTGCGAGGAGAATTGTATGTTGTATTAGAAAGGGACACAAGGCCTTCTTTCTTGTCAATTTTGAGGTCATCGTCGGTATTATGATACATGCGGTAGAGTTCCAGTTCCAGTTCCATTTAAGAGAATGTGGTATTTACCTTTAATTGTAAGGTTAAAGCGGTTATATCAATCCGAGCGAACAGCAACCGCGATGAGATGGCATGCAAAACATAGAAGTGATGGGGAAATTACACATTAATCAGATGCAGAAGCGTGGAAACATTTTAACTCTGTTTATCCTACATTTGCCTTATAGCGAAGGAATGTATACCTTGGATGGAGTAGTGATGGTTTCAACCCTTTCAGGAAGCATGGGAGACAATATTCACTATGGCCTATAATCGTGACACCTTACAATTTACCGCCATCTCTTTGCATGAGGCGAGAGTTTTTATTCTTGAGTATCCTAGTCCATGGGCCATCACATCCTAAAGAATCACTTGATATTTTCCTACAACCATTGATCGAAGAGTTACAGATGTTATGGCACCACAGCGTTCAGATGTGGGATGTCTCAGTAAAGGAGAATTTTGATATGCGTGCAGTTTTAATGTGGACGATAAGTGACTTTCCAACTTAGAGAAAGTAATTTAGAGAAAATATTTCCACCATCCTTTTTCGATGTTATGGAGCATCTCCCAATTCATCTCCCTCGGAAAGTAACACTTGGTGTCCCAATACAATATCGATGGATGTATCCTTTGAACGGTATATGTTCCATCTGAAAAAAGAATGTGAAAAATTTAAGCAGAGTTGAGGGTTCTAACGTTGTGCAAAACATCAATGAAGAAAGCGCTAACTTCGCCAGATTTTACTTTCCACCTGAAAGACAAGTAAAGAGTCGCAAATCCCCCAAGAAATGATGATGGTGGCGTAGCACAAACTTACGCTGCTTATGTACCCATTAAATTCATGACGATTGGACGTCTTAGTGGAAAAACCCATAAGAGAAGACTTACAAAGGAAGAACGAGCGCATCTTCACTTGTATAACCTTACAAACTATGACGAAGTCTTAGAATATGAGAGGTATTTTACTTCAAGCTTATATCTTTAAATACATATATAAAAAAAAAGTTATTTTAATAAGGGTTAATGAATTAAGGATTTACAAAGCTATACAACGGCACAAATACCCTGGAATAACTGAGGACCAAATTGAAGAGCTAAAGAAAAACGAGTTCATAGGATGGATTAGTTCTTATGTACATTAATGAATTCGTTTTCTTGATCTACATAATATGGCGTATGCATTTTCTTACTTAGTCGATGACAACAGGTTCAAGAATTGATATCTACAGGTCAGACTTTTCCGACATGGTTGAAAGAGTTTCGATCATGGATGGATAAACTGATTCATGATGAAACGAGCGGATTGGTAACAGAGGAGTACCAAGCTGGGATAAGTATTTTATAGAACATCTTAGGCAAAATCCTAAAGTCAATCAAGATCCTCAAGTCAATCAAAAGGGTAAATACCATTGTCCTTGTACGAATTGTAAGAATCGTAGGAGAGAAACGTATAGAGGTGTATATGGGCATTTATATAATCATAGATTATTGCTAGGATACAAAATTTGGTATTCACATGGAGAGATTGAGGAAATGGTAGATTATGGTAGTTATAGTGCACCTCTTATGCAACTAATTTGATTGAAGAAATAGAGACGGAACCTCCTAGCATAAATATGGTGCAGATGGTCAATGATGCGTTTCAAAAAAATTTATCAGGAATTGGGAAGGAAGTTGAAAGGGTACAAGTGCCTAATTTAGATGATAGAAGGTTTTTTATATGTTGGATGCAGGCAAACAACCCTTATACGGAGGTTTCATAGAGGGATTTTGTTAAAGGTCTTTTACCAGAAGATAACCTTGCACCAGCTTCATACTATGAGTTACAAAAATTGGTTGGTCATCTTGGTTTGCCGTTTCTGATGATTGATGTTTGCGAGGAGAATTGTATGTTGTATTAGAAAGGGACACAAGGCCTTCTTTCTTGTCAATTTTGAGGTCATCGTCGGTATTATGATACATGCGGTAGAGTTCCAGTTCCAGTTCCATTTAAGAGAATGTGGTATTTACCTTTAATTGTAAGGTTAAAGCGGTTATATCAATCCGAGCGAACAGCAACCGCGATGAGATGGCATGCAAAACATAGAAGTGATGGGGAAATTACACATTAATCAGATGCAGAAGCGTGGAAACATTTTAACTCTGTTTATCCTACATTTGCCTTATAGCGAAGGAATGTATACCTTGGATGGAGTAGTGATGGTTTCAACCCTTTCAGGAAGCATGGGAGACAATATTCACTATGGCCTATAATCGTGACACCTTACAATTTACCGCCATCTCTTTGCATGAGGCGAGAGTTTTTATTCTTGAGTATCCTAGTCCATGGGCCATCACATCCTAAAGAATCACTTGATATTTTCCTACAACCATTGATCGAAGAGTTACAGATGTTATGGCACCACAGCGTTCAGATGTGGGATGTCTCAGTAAAGGAGAATTTTGATATGCGTGCAGTTTTAATGTGGACGATAAGTGACTTTCCAACTTAGAGAAAGTAATTTAGAGAAAATATTTCCACCATCCTTTTTCGATGTTATGGAGCATCTCCCAATTCATCTCCCTCGGAAAGTAACACTTGGTGTCCCAATACAATATCGATGGATGTATCCTTTGAACGGTATATGTTCCATCTGAAAAAAGAATGTGAAAAATTTAAGCAGAGTTGAGGGTTCTAACGTTGTGCAAAACATCAATGAAGAAAGCGCTAACTTCGCCAGATTTTACTTTCCACCTGAAAGACAAGTAAAGAGTCGCAAATCCCCCAAGAAATGATGATGGTGGCGTAGCACAAACTTACGCTGCTTATGTACCCATTAAATTCATGACGATTGGACGTCTTAGTGGAAGAACCCATAAGAGAAGACTTACAAAGGAAGAACGAGCGCATCTTCACTTGTATAACCTTACAAACTATGACGAAGTCTTAGAATATGAGAGGTATTTTACTTCAAGCTTATATCTTTAAATACATATATAAAAAAAAAGTTATTTTAATAAGGGTTAATGAATTAAGGATTTACAAAGCTATACAACGGCACAAATACCCTGGAATAACTGAGGACCAAATTGAAGAGCTAAAGAAAAACGAGTTCATAGGATGGATTAGTTCTTATGTACATTAATGAATTCGTTTTCTTGATCTACATAATATGGCGTATGCATTTTCTTACTTAGTCGATGACAACAGGTTCAAGAATTGATATCTACAGGTCAGACTTTTCCGACATGGTTGAAAGAGTTGCGTGCAGTTTTAATGTGGGATGTCTCAGTAAAGGAGAATTTTGATATGCGTGCAGTTTTAATGTGGACGATAAGTGACTTTCCAACTTAGAGAAAGTAATTTAGAGAAAATATTTCCACCATCCTTTTTCGATGTTATGGAGCATCTCCCAATTCATCTCCCTCGGAAAGTAACACTTGGTGTCCCAATACAATATCGATGGATGTATCCTTTGAACGGTATATGTTCCATCTGAAAAAAGAATGTGAAAAATTTAAGCAGAGTTGAGGGTTCTAACGTTGTGCAAAACATCAATGAAGAAAGCGCTAACTTCGCCAGATTTTACTTTCCACCTGAAAGACAAGTAAAGAGTCGCAAATCCCCCAAGAAATGATGATGGTGGCGTAGCACAAACTTACGCTGCTTATGTACCCATTAAATTCATGACGATTGGACGTCTTAGTGGAAAAACCCATAAGAGAAGACTTACAAAGGAAGAACGAGCGCATCTTCACTTGTATAACCTTACAAACTATGACGAAGTCTTAGAATATGAGAGGTATTTTACTTCAAGCTTATATCTTTAAATACATATATAAAAAAAAAGTTATTTTAATAAGGGTTAATGAATTAAGGATTTACAAAGCTATACAACGGCACAAATACCCTGGAATAACTGAGGACCAAATTGAAGAGCTAAAGAAAAACGAGTTCATAGGATGGATTAGTTCTTATGTACATTAATGAATTCGTTTTCTTGATCTACATAATATGGCGTATGCATTTTCTTACTTAGTCGATGACAACAGGTTCAAGAATTGATATCTACAGGTCAGACTTTTCCGACATGGTTGAAAGAGTTGCTCACCCCCCCCCCCCCCCCCTTCCTTTTTCGATGGTATGGAACATCTCCCAATTCATCGAGTGTGTCGAGTCAGTGTCTGTGACACTCCTCCTAGCAAAGTCAATGTCCAAGAAACTCATGTTATAACAGAGTTTCTTTTTAATTTTTTTTAAAATGAAAAGGCTGAGAAAATTACAATTTAGGGCTCAGTTTCACTTGGTTTTCGACCCGATTTCGACCCAATCGGATTATATCCGGGTAAAAAATTGATTTGAGAAATTTTGGAATTTTAACTGCTCAACCCTAATTTACCGATTCTCTCTTCTTTCTCTTGTTCTTGTTCAAAACGGAAAAACTAAGAGAAACCGTCGAACTCTCAAATCCTCTTGTGGTAAGTTGAAATCGGAATTGGAGCAATGGTGAAAAAAATGTATAAAGGGAAGAAGAACAAGATTTCAAAGATACGGGAATCAAGCAAAACATCGGACGATGCTTCTCCACTAGAACCAACAGTCGAAACAACCAAAGTTCGATGAGAAGAAACCGTAATCGAACCAACAGCCAAAACAACCAAAGTTCGAGGAGAAGAAATCGTAACCGAACCAACTAAGGTCTTCGAAGGCGGTGAAGAAATTGAGGACGGATGTGAAGATGAAGGCGGTGAAGAATTTGAGGACGATGGTGAAGACTAAGAGGACAAAGATGGCGAGGACGATGGTGAGGAAGATGTTTAGTCCGAAGAAGATGGTGATGATGATGGTGAGAAAGATGATGAGGAAGAAGGTGGTGAGGAAAATGGCGAGAAAGACAAAAATGGTGAGGATGTTGATGAAGAAGCATCCGAGAATGAGTCTATGGTATGTAATCCGAAGACTTAATCTAATTTAATTTGGTACATGTAGAAATATAAAGTAACACTAGGTAATACTGTGATACTGTTGATTTTTTTTTGTAGGATATGGAGGAAGGAATGCTTCCAACCGAGATGTGGTTCCCTAACACTGAGTATGGGAGTACCTTAAAAATTGAACCAAATGTTATGTTGAGAAGGCGGTGAAGACATTAAGGAAAGTACTTGAGCCTTTGGAGTTGGAATGGTTCACCTCACATCCGCAAATCCTTCATGTTTTCCACATGCCACAAGAACCGAACCACAAAACGATGGGCATGTGGATGCTTCTTCTACGCACGGTGAAGACAGATAATAAGAATGAAGCTTGGTTTTTAGTAAATGGGGTTCCAATCTTATACTCTCTTCGGGAACACGCACTTTTGTGTGGATTGGACAGTCATGAGTATCCAGTAGATCATAAAACATTTGGTAATGAGAGTTTTGTTCAAAGGCATTTTGATGGAAAGGTAACATATGCAGCTATTGAGAAGAAGATTACCTCGATGGAGTTTAGTGATGAAAGGTTGAAATGGAGTGGCAAAGACAGGAAAAGATGTACCAGAGGTAGATGAAACTTTTAGGAAGGCTTGTAGTGATCTTGATAGGTGCAAAACGTTTCCGTGGGGTCGTTACTCTTTTGATGCGACTATGGATAACTTAGAGCATATGATGGAAAGCTTTAAGGGAAAAGGCAAAGAATCTTGGTGCTTTCCAAGTTTCATAATTCCTTTGGAGGTAATTACGACTTCTAATTAGCTATTGTTAATAATTTTTTTATTTTGTTGTGATTTTATGGTTATGTGATAGTTTTTTATGTTATGACTAGTAGATTCTAGCCTTTGAGGTTATCCCTGTTTTGAAGGAGAAGTTTAGAAAAGCGGAAAAAGAAGCATCGCCTAGCTGCCCTAGGATGTGCAAAAGTTCATTCAAAGGAAGCGCGATGGAAGGTTTTTCACTTGCTGAAATTAATGATGTACTTGGAAGCACTAAGGTTAGTGTTAATGATATATTTCCTTCCTTTCCTGATATTGATTTGTGGATTTATCTTTGATTTCGGAAATTGGTTGTTGTAATTTTCATAGGATATTAAAAGTATCATTGAACCTACCTTGGTTGAGGTTCCTCTTATGAGAACAATCATGGATGATCCTGAGGAGAGCGGTCGTTGTGATCCAATTATTGACGGTTGGAAGAAAATCTTAGAGAAGGGCAACAAGGTTTGGTTCCAAGATCACTTCAAAAAAGATGTCGATGGCCGGAAATCGAAATGTAATGTTGCGGGTTGGTCTAAGAGAAAGGGTAAGGATAAGAAGATCGAAAATGTTGTTGGTGAGGATATTAAGGAAATGATACTAAGTGGATTTAAGGAAATGGGTGAGAAGATGAAATGTATGGAACACGCTTTGACCTTGAAGCTTGGTAAGTTGGAGAAAAGAATGGAATATGTGCAAAACTATGTGGGTGGTGATCCTGGTGGTGCTGGTTATACTGATGAAGTGGATGATAGTACTGGTGGTACTGGTGTCATGGGTGATGGCACTAGTGTGGATGGTGGTGGTTCTGGTGGTGGTGGTGGTGGTGGTGATGGTGGTGGTTTTGATGGTGTTCATGCTGGTGTTGATTGTACCACTGGTGGTTCTGGTAAGGGTAAGGGCAAGAGGAAGAGGAAGAGTTACAAAAATCTTGTAACTGGAGCTTTTAGTGTACCAAGGACGCGTGAACGTACCAACAAGTAGTTACTCGGAAAAACTATTTCTATTTTTATTTTTATATCGGAAAAACTTTGGTATTATTCAGAAAAACTATTTCTATTTATGATTTGTATTGTGATTTGGATTTGTGGTTTTAAGTACTCTCTATTTATGGTACTTTTTGGATGGTAGTATTAATGTTCCTTGTATTTAGTGCAAACAACAATAGAAGTTGTTCAAGGAAGCAATTTTAACAACATTAGAAGTAGTTCAAGAAAACAATTATAACAATATTACAAGTTGTTCAAGTAAGCATAGCAAACAACATTACAACATAAGCAACTAGGTCCGAAAGTAACAAGTACAAGGAGAGTCAAACAGCATTACACCATGGTACCGGCTTTCTCTGAAGGCGAATAACCGTGGACTGAAGCTCAATCATCATCTCCTTCAGTTGAGTAATTTCCTTAGCCGATGATTCGTGCTTGGCCTCATGGTCTTTAAGTTTGGCCTCTTGGTCTTTCAATTTGGTCTTGGCTAAGTCAATCTCCTCTACCATAGCCTCGTCGTACCTTTCATAAATGTGGCATTGTCTATCTTAACCAAATATCACGGATATAATCACAAAGCATAAACCAACAATCACAAAACAAGTAGTACATTAGTAAAGTCGTTCAATTAAGCTTACATCGATATCTCCTTCGTAACTATAGAATTTCTGCCCCTCATAGGTATGACCAAACCCGTGAATATGTACAACAACTTCGCTTACAACAATGTTTTGTTTTTAGCGGAAAAGAAACCAAATAAGTTAGCAGAAACGTACAAAATGTGTTGGTGCCAAAATTAAACCTTACAAATACATATAGTTGTACGACCAAGTTATTCCTAGTTGTCAGTTGTACCAAAAATGTATTTTCGAGAATTTTAGTTTATGTTAGTTATACCAAGAAAACATTTTAGTTATTTAGTTGTACACACCACATATGGTGTTATGTGTATTGCCCTAACATGTTTATGTAATAATATGTGAAATTACATTCATTATGCATATTTGGCATGATGAGGTGGTGATTAACATTCAAAGTGACAATACAAGTATATGGTGTTAGTTAAAAAATGTGGACCATGATTGTATTTTCATGGCTACATACATATTTTTGTCCTTTAATTATTGTTTGTTTTCTTAGGCAATGTTATAAACAACAACGAAAACAAAAAAACATGAATTGACACATAACCAAAATATCAAATTTAACAAGTTCATAAACAACTGTAATACCAGTACTCATAGTAGTACTCAGACAGAGACTTTGAAAACATAACAAAAATCCCAAGAAGTTCAACAACAATGATAAAATTAAATAACTATAACATAATGATCAAATTCAACTAGAAAGTCCAAACCATTCACCCAAGTTTCTTTATGGATTACACTTGTTATTCGACGATCTCTTCTTCTTCTTTGAACTACGTTTTCTGGCCGCTGCAAACTTGTTTTCTTGATTCCTACCCCTTTTTCGGATAATTCGGAGGTAATGATATTTTTGCAAGAGTAACATCCGAAGTTTGCCAATGAGCCTCGTGCGGGATTGTATAAACTGTATCGCAGTATGCTAGAGCCCATGTCTCAGCCTTGAAACAGTTTGCGCACAAATCGTAAACATTCATGTCAACTATTATTTCTGGCATCTTCCCGTACTTAATCACAGCTGCTACGGCATGTACACAAGGGTACTTGTCTATATCCAAACGTTTGCAGCTACAAGTCATTTGCATCAAATCAACATTGTAGCTCTTCCCGTCCATGCCAATGACAGTGAACAAACGCAGAAAAGAGTTCAACACATGAACCTTTAGTTTGCTCCCAATCTTACAACTAGGGTGCAATTCATTCTTCACAAATGGCACCATTTTTTGGGTCATCGGTACTTTAGCCGCATCCTTCCTATGTTTGTTAAACCACTCAAAAAATTTTATAACAATCGCATCAATTATCGGTTGTAAAGCGTACATCCTTGCTTTCTTCAAAACAACGTTCATAGATTCTGACATGTTTGTCGTTTCAATGTTGTACCTATCTCCTTTCGCATAACATCTTGCCCATTTTTCAAGCTTCACACTTTTATCCAAATATTCTCCTACTTTTGGATACCTTCTCCTGAAATCAGCATTCTCCTTATCAAACTCTGCTTGCGTATAAATTCCAGCAAGTTCCCTAAATTTTTTTCCAATGTATTCTTTACTTCCACAAGGAGCTTTTCCTCTCACATTTTGAGACAAATGGTACACACAAAACCCATGATAAGCCTCCTTGTAAACCACAGAAATTGCCTTTTTGAGGCTTGCATTCCTATCGCTAACACAAACCCATTCTTTTTCGTCTGGTACAACTGTGACCAACTCCCTGAAAAACCAGTCCCAACTAGCATCATTCTCACCATTTAGAACACCAAATGCGATAGGATAATGATGCCGATTCGGATCCTGTGTCATTGCAATAACAAGAACACCACCATACTTGAGGAAAGTGGCATCCACGGTTATTACTTTCTTCATCGCTTTATACCCTCTAATGCAAGCACCAAATGCGATAAATACGTACTTGAATCTATTTTATTTATCCAAAAACAAACTTGTTTTACTACCAACATTTACCTTCTCTAGTTCTTCCAAATAAGCTGGCAACTTCAAGTAACTTTCTTTTGGACTACCGCGTACGACTGATCTGGCTAGGTATTTTTTTCTTAATTCAGTTTCATAAGATACATTCACTCCTGTTTTTCAACAGAACCTGATCTACCAACATTTTAGCAGGAGGAGTTTCAAGTACACTTGGAAATTCTTCGTGCATCACATCCGCAACCAGTTGTGGAGTGTCTTGCTTTTTATTAGTAACCGTATTTGCACTTGCACGAGAGCATGAATACATCTTTTGATAAATCTTTACCGTCCAAAGCTCGTTAGTTGAATATTAATGTCTGGTCAATCATATATACCACGAACACCCTTCTACACTACATTTAACTACATATCTCCAACTATCCGAGTTTAATAATACAAAATCATAACATTTCTTAAACGCAGCCCTTAACACCAAATGTTGGACTTGTACTTTTCCCACAAATTCTTGACCTAATTCCAATCATGTACCATCATCCCATTCCTGTACAATCTTATCCACTACTTCATCACATTGAAGATCCATGTACTCATCCACATTCACACCATCTTCCAGACTCGTACCATCCATTATCGGTACATCAAATGGTTTTTCATTTCTTGTTGTTTCTTCATTTATCGTTGTTTCTTCATTTATCGTTGTTTCTTCGTTAGGATCCACTGAATTATCCACAACTGCATTAGCAACTGAGTTCTCTCCCATAGAATCTTGCCTCTTACATTGAATTACTTGAACATTCACCGCACTTCTACATTGCTTCTTATCCACCGTTGATACAAAACCACAACATCATCATCATCCAAAATTTCTACAATTTTTGGAAGTTTCAATACCAATGGAATGTAACTGAGTTTAACCTCAGCCGTAGTTGCCTCTATCCCAATCTTGTTGCATATCCTACCAATAAACATTTCGTATGTTATCTCCTCTTTAAACACTAAAGCATACACATTAGCTTCTTTTGAATCCCATCGAACATTATCTCCTTTTTCCATGTATTTCCCTCCATGCTCAACATGTATGACTGTTTTGTTCATTCTAACTTGCACATACATTACGAATTATTTACCTTCCTAGTACAACCAATTGTAATAGATTTACCAGTAGTACTAGTTTTCTTATATCTGCATATTTTGGGATTTCAAAGACCTTGATTTCTTACAATAAGTATTATCTAAGCTAAACTTCAAATACCTACGATTCCACCACTACACACATACTCGATTCATAACCAATATTCTTCTCAAATCCATTCACTTCAAATACCCAATTAAACTATATTAAAGCTTCAATGGCGAGCTCAAAGCAAGAACAAAGATTGAAAAACTCAGCTCAATTAAACTAGATTGAAGCTTCAATGGCAAGTTTCCTATGATCGGATTTTGTATGAACTCGAGAAGAGCTTCAATGGCGAGTTCCTTGTGACCGGATTTGAACAGAATGAGCAACGGTATGAGCTTCACCGGTGACGACGATGAGCTCCGATTTGCTCCGATTTGAACTAAAGATGAGCTCCAATTTGAATCTCCAATTTGAATTTGAACCAACCAACGACGAAGAAGAGAAGAAAGAGTCGAGCCCGACAAATGGAAAATCGAGTCCGACAATTGTAATTATTAGGTTAAAAATACCCCTAATTTTCTGATTGGCTATATTTTTTACTACTTATTATGCTGATTTTACCAGTAAAACCGAAAATCCAGTTTTACCGCAGAAACGAGTTTTACCGAGACCACAGTTTTATTTCTTACTACTCAGTCATTAAGGGTATAACAGGTTTTCACTATATCATTACTCATTAAGAGTACCAGAGACAAAAGTGGAGTACTGTAGAAAGGAGTACTACTAGACATGAGCATATGAGACATTTATCCCAATTCATCACCCTCGGGAAGCAACAATTGGTGGCTCAATACAATATCGATGGATGTATCCTTTGAATGGTATATGTTCCATCTCAAAAAGAATGTGAAAAATTTAAGCAGAGTTGAGTATCCTAATCCCTGGGCCATCACATCCTAAAGAATCACTTGATATTTTCCTACAACCATTGATCAAAGAGTTACAGATGTTATGGCACCACGGCGTTGAGACGTGGGATATCTCGCTGAAGGAGAATTTTGATATGCGTGCGGTTTTAATGTGGACGATAAGTGACTTTCCAACTTAGAGAAAGTAATTTAGAGAAAATATTTCCACCATCCTGTTTCGATGTTATGGAGCATCTCCCAATTCATCTCCCTCGGAAAGTAACACTTGGTGTCCCAATACAATATCGATGGATGTATCCTTTGAACGGTATATGTTCCATCTGAAAAAAGAATGTGAAAATTTTAAGCAGAGTTGAGGGTTCTATCGTTGTGCAAAACATCAATGAAGAAAGCGCTAACTTCGCCGGATTTTACTTTCCACCTGAAAGACAAGTAAAGAGTTGCAAACCCCCCAAGAAATGATGATGGTGGCGTGCGTAGCACAAACTTACGCTGCTTATGTACCCATTAAATTCATGACGATTGGACGTCTTAGTGGAAGAACCCGTAAGAGAAGACTTACACAGGAAGAACGAGCGCATCTTCACTTGTATAACCTTACAAAATGTGTCGAAGTCTTGGAATATGAGAGGTACTTTACTTCAATCTTATATCTTTAGGTACATATATATAAAAAAAATTCATTTATCATTTTATTTTAATAAGGGTTAATGAATTAAGTATTTACAAAGTTATACAACGACACAAATACCCTGGAATAACTGAGGACCAAATTGAAGAGCTAAAGGAAAACGAGTTCATAGGATGGATTAGTTCTTATGTACATTAACGAATTCGTTTTCTTGATCTACATAATATGGCGTACATGTCGGATATGCATACGGTACAAATCACTCGATACATCCATCGATATTGTATAACACTAAAGACGGATATGGTGTACGCCAAGATGAATTTGGTGTTACATGGGTACATTCAAGAAGGAATCTCGAGCCACAAGCGGGTCAGGTGTGTTACGTCTAATCCCGACCCATGGATCACAGTCACGCAGATTCATCCATGATGATCCACCTAGAGTGCCAACTTTCATATATCTTCAACGTCTTATGCCTCTCTGCATCTTCAGAATGAACTTGATAGGTTGAATAATCGATTCGATGAAGAACATTTAGAACGAGAAAGAGAAAGAGAGCGGGAAAACGAGAGAGAGAAGGAACGAGAGAGAGAGGGGGTAGAACAAGAGAAGGAACGAGAGAGAGAGAGAGAGAGAGAGAGAGAGAGAGAGAGAGAGAGAGAGAGAGAGAGAGAGAGAGCAGAACGAAAGAAGAAGCAGGCGGAACAAGAAATAAAAGATAAGCAAAATGAAGAACAAAGAGCAAGCATCATGAAGATGAAGATGTTTCTCAAAAAAGTTTACTCGAATGAAACTTTTGACTTTTAAGTATTATAAATATTTATTAAAATTTGCAAAACTAATTTTTGGTAATGTTTGATGGTTAAGGGGAAAAAAAATTAAATTTAAATAGGCATTCCAGTTTTAGTTTTGGTGTCAGAAATGTTTAAATTATGCTTTTGTATTAAATAATTATTTTCTAATCCGTCGGTAATCTGTCGATACAAAACTGTTGGATTACTTATCCGACCCATTAGTTGCTTGATCACCGTCGATTGCTTTCCGACCAAATAATTGTCGGTTTTCCGATAGCTATTTTGACGGATGTGATATCGTCGATTTTTCGTCGGATATGTAGAAATCGGTTGGTTTTTCGTCGGATATGCATACGGTACAAATCACTCGATACTCCGTCCGGAAAACCGACGAATTTGGTTTTTCCATCCAAACAGAACCGACGGCGAATATGGATTAATTTTTCGTCGGAAAAAGCTTGTTTCCGACGGCAAACCGACAGTTAGCTCGTCGCTTCTACCATGTTTTCTTGTAGTGGTGCAAGTTTAAAAGTTTAAATCCAACACTTTATAAAAGGTTGAGAAAATGGTTCAATAACTTGGACTATCACTCAAATTAGTTAGGATCTAAACCAGTTGATAATGTAAGACGCAAACTATTTATGGTTAAGTATGAATTATGATTAATGTCTACGGGCATGTAGACAAAATATATTACTTTTTGTTACAATAGTAATACTTCATAATTTGCATAATCTTGATTGAAGCATCGTGTGACACGTTACGCTTATGGGCAATTATGAAGGTGTCCTTTTTAAAAATGAAGTGGGGCTTTTAGTTTTGTTCAAAGTGTATCCAATCACAAAATTCAAATTGAAATGCAACCACATATACATGCTTTTAATTAGAAAGAGACAAGACATAAAGAAACACATTAACAAAGAGAAGTTGTAGAAGTATAAGCCACCTCTCAGTCTCTTAGTGAAGAAGTAATGGTTTTTCTATATTTTTAAAAATTACTATAATATATTCATGTTTTCTTGTTGTTTGTTTCTGTCATTTGAGAGTGAGATTTGGTAAACTGTATATATCAGTAAAAAATATGATAGATCAACAGTGAAATAGCTGAATAGCAATGTTTATAAAAGTGGATCAGATAGACGATTAGACCAGATTAAATTGTAAACCGATAAGTTGGATTAATATTTAAACCCGAAGAGAGACGAAAACTGGACTAAACCGCCAATAACTTAAAAACTGGCGAATCAATTGAACCAGATTCAGAGTAATTAAATATATTTTTTTCTTAATTTAAGTTATTAAATTTTTTTTTTTAATCATTAGTACACTTGTGGTTTTTCTTAAAACATTATTAATTTTTTTTTTTTTTTGATATTCGGATATTATAGTTAAGAACATAGAAAGAAAAAGAATATAGTCACCACCTAATTGGATAAATAACTGGTGATAAAGATGTTTTATTATGCTGTTGATTTCCAAAAAGAAAAAACTTTTCGTCTAAATCAATCGTATGAATGCCTTTGCTTAATTTAAATGAAAATGTTTACTTTCACTGGAAAATGTAAATCACATAACACATAAATTGGAATACTATAAATACAAAAATGGATTGTATTACACTGTTTGACTAATGAGACATGGCGTTTTAACAACCACTTTAGGAACTGCATGCTTCGCTTTCCATGATCATATAGTATTTTACAACAAAGTTAGTATGCTACTTGTTTGATTGACATACTATATGTTTAAAAACTATGCAAATAAACATATTAAAAGTTTAAAACTATGCTAGTACCTATTAAAAGTTTAAAACTATGCAAGTAAACATTCATTTTCATTTGTCAAAACATAATTTTTTCGGTTCAAAATCATTAGGTATCATCTGCATGTTTCTTTTGTTGCAAATAACCTACTTTTAATTAATGAAAGCGCTAATTCTTGTTTTTTAAATTAGATATTTGTCACTTTTTTTTTGTGAATGTTTATTTGTCAAATTTATGAATAGTATATCACTAAACATGTTTTAAAAAAAGCATATCAGTAAACATTAGAATTGTTTTTAATTTAAAACTTAATAAAATGCTAACGCAAATCGCAAAAAAATATCATTTACGTCCATTTTGTGTTTAGTTCACAAATTTTTAGTTTTCTTTTCTTTTTTTCAAAAACACTCTAAACTATTATGATATTTTTTTTAGAGAGAAAATATCATATTTGAACATATATATGTAGAGACTAATTTATATACATAGTAGCAAAGTCTTCTCTCCATCTAAAGTGTCCACACAGGTAAAAACTTCTTTTTACCATTAATTTTGTTTTGGAATTTTCTTTAATTCATGTTTATGTATATTTATTGTCACTTATAACTACTCAAATTTCTAATTAAATAAAAAAATCAAAAATAAACCAATAAATGACTAAAAGTCTAAAAGTAGTACATTTAAATTTTTTAAAATTTTTGAATGTTTTTAAAAAAACAATAAATTTATTTTATTATGAGCGATAACGATAAAAAAAAATACATATTCAATTTATGAGATTAGAAATACGTTAAATGAATATACATAAAAATATAAAGAAACGACATCAAAAATGTAAGGAAAAACAAATTGGGTGTCAAACGATTGTTAGGTTAGTGATCTAAAGAAAGAGAAGATATATTGGGGCAATTGCAAATATGTCACACATGGCAAAAATTTAATCAAATATGCCATTGTTCACAAAATCATTACGAGCGTGCCACTGTTCACTGACTAAATGAAAAAAAAACAGATTTCACTTTCTCTCTCATCTCTCTCACGCTCATCTCCTAGATCCAAATTTGTTTCTCTCACAAAATTCTCTTTTTTGAAATTGCAAATCGGATTTGGGTTATAGATCTAGAGTTTTTGATTCTCTCTCTGACTCATGAAAATCTATGTAAATTCCTTAAATCGATTTTGATTTCAACAACAAGAAGAAGAAGAAGAAGAAGAAGAAGAAGAAGAAGAAGAAGAAGAAGAAGAAGAAGAAGAAGAAGAAGAAGAAGAAGCTTGAGTTTTTGATTTTAATCCATGAATTTTTTTTTTTAAATTCGATTTTGGTTACAAATTTGAGTTTTTGATTGGATTTTGGTTACGAATGTAAGCTTTTTATTCGATTTGGGTTACAAATTTGGTCAAAACTTGGTTTTGGTTATTTTTAGGGTTTTCCCGTTTTTAAACAGTTTTATAAGACTTTTTACATGTCATTAAAAAACTACACAGTTAAATAATTTATAAGGATTTTAAAAGGTTTATAAGGTTTTTAAAAGGTTTATAAGATTTTTATAAGGTTTGTAAAGTTTTTAAAAGATTTATAAGATTGTTTAAAAACCTTATAAAATTGTTTAAAAATTTAAAAATCTTTACAAAAACCTTATAAAACTTTACAAAAACCTTATAAACATTTTTACACGGTTTTTAAATAGTTTTAATAGGTTTTTATAACAATTTTACTAAATCATTTAAAAATATTGTAATTTTTTTTTAACAGTTTTATAAGATTTTTTTAACAGTTTTATAATGTAAAGGCAAAACCCTACCCTCACCCCCCCCCCCAAAAAAAAAAATCTATACCCTAAATGCATAATAGTTAATCCAAACTCGAAAATTTACAGTCGTTTGTTTTTTAGTCGAATTCAGTGACAGTAAAATCTGATCTCATGATGGCGATCTGGTAGAGAGAGAAAAAAAACGAAATTTGGATGAGAGATAAAATTTGGATCTGGGAGATGAGCGTGAGAGAGATGAGAGAAAAAGTGAGATCTGTTTTTTTTTCATTTAGTCGGTGAACAGTGGCACGCAGGTAATGATTTTATAATAGTGGCATAATTGAAAAGAGGCATGTCAATAGTGGCATAACTCAAAATTTCTCAGATATATTATCTCACTAAAATGATATTGAACCATCTCACTAAAAATTGCAATGAGAGGATTAAAACTTGAAATACACGATGAAACAATTTTATGCAAAGTGTTATATTTGAATTTTATAGAAGTTTTAAAGAAAAATCTGAAAGTGTTATAATACCATTACTTTAACTATATAAGAGCTATAAAATTATAAACATACAAAATTAATTGTCACTTCATTCATGAATTGTACAACGAAGGAAATGATACATGATATGTTTAGCATATCACATGTGGAAATTAAATTTTATACCATTGGTATTTATGTGATCGCTATTGAATATAAAAATGTGAGTGTATTTTATTATGAGTGATAACGATAAAAATCAAAGAAAATGCTATATAATCATTAAAAATATTTATATATATATAGATTATTATATTAGTAAACTATATTCATATAAGTTTTGAGGGTAGAGTTTAGGTTTCGGGTTTTGAGAAAGATAAAAAAAATTTAATGATTTTGTCTTTTTCTATAAAAGGTGGCATGTTTGCAATAAATTTTCAAGGGTGACATATTTGAAAGAAATATTTTCAAAGGTGGCATGTTTGTAATTCCTCAAAAAGAAGTTGAAAGATTATTGTGTTTTATGATTTTATTTTAACCAAAAAAGATAATTTAAAAGTAATTATATAATTAGGAAAAAATAAAAGTTTTAAATTATTAAGTAAATGATATAATATACATCATGTGATATAATTGTAGTTAATATCTTGGAAACAATACGAGAGGAATTTCAAATTCAATGTGTGAATAAAGAGATGCATTTTTTAACCTTACAAGTACTTTGTATTTTTAATTTTAAATAAGTAAGTTTTTTAATCAACCAGTAGTTTCGTATTATCAACGTTACAAAGCAAAAGTCATAGTAATCAAACAAAGTTTTAAACAAACATATACATTTTCAAATAGTAATCAACAATATTCAAAAATGGTTAAGAATCACTTAATATTTTCATGTTCATGTAGTTTAGATAAGAGAAAAAACTAATTCATTTCAAGTCAATTAGTATTTTTAGTTTTAAAAGAATTAGTTATTTATCAAACTATTTGTTTGTAAATTAATAAAACTGTAAAACAATCACTCGCAATTCTAGTTATGTATATTTTGTAGTTTGTATCTAAACTTAGTTACAAACAAAATACCACAATGCGACCTTGTGAAATGAAAATCCTATATATTATTTGAGAAGCATTTTGAGAACATTTTGCTTAGGTGTCATCATCACAATTTTTTGAGCTTTTTCTTTTTTATTTATATTAATCTTTTTACACTAATTGCCAAACACATTTTTTCCTAATTAACTAATGTTGATTACTTTTAGTCTCAATGCCAAAAACAATGAATAATCATAAACTAAACTTGCCAAAATCAAAATATTTCGAAATCATGTACTTGCCAAATAATATATATGTATATATATTTCAAAAATTCAAGATTAAAATCATAAAACTAATTATAAACAAAAATAATAAATATTCCAAAAGTGTATTAATAAGGAAAAATAAAAGATATTTTCCTTATCTTTTTTATTTGACAACCAAACATTAAATTAGATAAAACTCTCTCGATTGGTTACCCAAAGAGGAGGTCTTATCTTTTGAAATAGATGATTAAATACTAATCCTATATATTATTTGAGGAGCATTTTGGGAGCATTTTGCTTAGGTGTCATAACCACAATTCTTCTCCTCTTTATTTTTATTTATTTATTTCATTCTCTTACACTCATTACCAAACACATTTATTTCCAAATATATTTATTTTGATTATTATATATCTAATTGCCAAAAAAATTTGAGTCTTCCTAAACTTGCCAAAATTAAAATATTTTGAAATTTTCAACTTGCCAAAATTAAAACATTTCGAAATTATAGATTTAAATCATAGAACTAAATGTGAACAAAAATTTAACATATATACCAAAAAATTGATTTAAAATAAATAAAAATATTTATTATCTTTCGAAAATATATAAACATGGAAAAATATGTTTTTACATGTGTTGTTTTGTTTGACAAATAGATATTTTTAATTTTTCATGAATGCACCTTCCAAGTAAAAAATAATAATTAATGAAATTTGTTGGTTTAATTATTTCACGGTGGAACACATTTGTATGTAAAATAATCGTAAAATTCAAATATATAAAAAAGGTCTTAGATTATATATTTTTTTTCTTCATTTTTTTTTGTTAACTAATATTATTGATTTTATTCGATAATCATTTTATCATGCGTATAACGCGGGTAATTGTCAAACACATTTGAATCTTCCTAAACTTGTCAAATCCTATATATTATTTGAGGAGCATTTTGGGAGCACTTTTCTTAGGTGTCATCACCACAATTTTTCTCCTCTTTATTTTTATTTATTATTTCATTCTCTTATACTCATTACAAACACATTTAATTCCAAATATACTTATTTTGATTACAATAACTCTAATTGTCAAACACATTTGAATCTTCCTAAACTTGCCAAAACTAAAATATTTTAAAATTTTCAACTTGCCAAAATTATAATACTTCAAAAATATAGATTTAAATCATAGAATTAAATGTGAACAAAAATTTAACATATATACCAAACAATTGATTTAAAATAAAATAAAACTATTTATTATCTTTTGAAAATATATGAGCATGTAAAAATATGTTTTTACATGTGTTGTTTTGTTTGACAAGTAGATGTTTTTAATTTTCATAAATGCACCTTCGTACAAGTAAAAATATAATTATTAATGAAATTTGTTGGTTTAATTATTTTACGGGTGGAACACATTTGTATGAAAAATAATCGCACAATTCAAATACATAAAATTAGGTTTTAGGTTATGTATCTTCAAAATAATCGCAATAATTATTCTTTATAATCTTTTTTTAACTAAAACTATTGATTTTATTCGATAATCATTTTATCTCGCGTATAACGCGGGTAAATTTCTAGTATACCATTATATTAAAGAAGAAGAATTTTAAACCATTATATTAGGTGTCAAACTTGCAATTTATCTCTTTTTTATATTAAATTAAAATTATATCATTAAGTTCTACTATACTCTTATCCAAACACTCTTCATAAGACAATTCATGTAACCAAACACAATAATTTGTAGTTAGTTTGCATAATTAAATGTGAACAAGTTAATTTTAAAGTATATAAAATCTTCACTTTTAGAATCATAAATCATGATTTTAATTTTTATTTAATTGAAAATAAACTAATGAAGGAATGCATTATTTTCACTTTGGAATCTTCAATAAAAAAACGTATATTCCCATGTTTACAAACATCTCAATGTTTACAAACCTACGATGCTTATTATGTATAAAAAAATATATTGTGTTGAGTCATAAACTGAATTTTTGTATATTATGAGATGAAATTAATACATTTTATTATATATATTGACTAAAAGAATTAATCGTTATTTTTGAAGATTATGAGATTGTATACATTGACCAAAAAATTAAAAACCATTATTATCAATTATTTCAGGGGTGGAATACATTTCTATTCAAAATAATGACAAAATTTCAAAATATAAAGTAGATTTCAGATTCCGTATAACAATTTTCCAAAAGTGGTATTTGATTGTTTTAATTCAAACTATATTGATTTACTCGCTAATCATATTATCCCGCGTATAACGCGGGTAACTTTCTAGTATGTTTTAAGACACAAGACTAAAATTTAATTCGGTTTTTAGTTCGAAGAGATTTAAGGTGAAATATGTATGACTCTTTTTTCAGCATATAAGAGTCATACTTATGAGGGTGATACTTATGAGGGTGATGCTCTAACTTTAATTAAATTGAAAAAGAAAAGCAAATGCACTAAAATCACCCTTTTTATAAATACTCACATTGCAAAGTTACATTCTCTCAAGACAAAAATCAGAAACAAAATAACAAAGAGAAAAACAGACTTAGACCCTCTACAGCATCTTTGTTCGATCTACAAAGACGATCTTAAGCTTATCTTTCTCCTCTTCAGCGCCAATGGATTCGCTTAGTATTCAGAAGGCGAAACCAAGAAAGATGAAGGTTGTTGTGAAGAAGTCTCAAGTTCAAATTCTCTTAGATTTGTTTTACCGGGTGATCGAGATAACTGTAGTTATGGTTACAGTAGCCAAGCTCTGTTACCAACTGGTCTTCATGTTTGATGACTCTGGTCTCACTCGTTTTCTCATCAGTCGCCATCTTGCCTTCCTCTTGGGGAACGCGATAGCCATCGCTGTAGTCGCCAAGTGTGGTCTCATTGTGAATCAAGAACCTTATGCACCAAGACATAGTAATGATTTTTACGATGAATTTGTTTTGGAGAGCGCAAGAAGAGAAACCGAGGCTGTATGCAGAGAAAAACAGAGCAGTGGCAAGGAGAGAGTGAAGGAGGACATAACTGTGAAGAGACAGAGACAAATCATCATGACTCAAAAACAGGAAAGCCCAAGGCAGAGTTACGAAAGAATTCGGTCAGAGAATCTCGAGGGATCGAAGAAGAGTTCTTGTGGAAGATTGAAGAGATCGGAGACGGAGAGATTGGCTGTTAGATTTGAATCCGATGATGAACTCCGGTACAAGATCGAGTCTTTCATTGCGAGACAGAGGAGGAACCAAAAGGATGAAGAGTTTTGTATTATCTAAAAAACACTTTTAAAAAGCAAAAGATAAAAAGAAGAAAAACTTTAGTTTATGCAAATAGCACTCACATATACTTGTGTGTTTGTGTGTAAATATACGGGTACAGATATTTCAAAGCCCGAGCATAAAATGTTGCTCTTTTTCTTCTTTGTATAAATTTTGTTCCATCTTATATGTTATGAAAATATTTTCCGTAATCTTGATATTAGAATAATTAATTTGTTCCTAGAGTTTTCCAAGTTTCATTTTACTTCCATATTTGATCAAGACTCAATAAGGATGCTCCAAGAATACACAAACTTTCCACATGATGGTTACAATATCGCCATGTTCAATGTCATGTTTTGATAGCGAAAAAATGATGTAAAACGACAAATAATCGAACAATTTAATAGTATGAAGTTTGAATTACCTTGTCCAAAGACAAGATGAAGGAGAAGCAAGAGTATAATTTGTTCACATATCCAGGAGTTCCAAATCAGAGGCTTCAAAGTGATCAATCGTCATTTTCTCAGGATTGATTTTCAACATCTAGAGAGATAGAACAAGTCATATTATTTCCTGAAATGGGCAGAGAGCAAAATAAGGAACATGAGAACAAGTTTTAGTACTGACAGGGAAGGGTTTTGGGGAGATTTGAAGCTGTTTTTGTATAGCCTTGACGTGAGATGTATTAACGCTGGCTTGTCCGATCACATGGATGAAATCACCAGCAACAAGACCTATCAACACAAGAAACCGTGCAAATGCTTAAACTGTTTACGCCAAACTTGAGAGATCATTGGAGGACTATAAATAAATCGATTAAAACGTCAAACTGGATATATGTGTGCATACCGCAAACATGAGCGATGATGCATGTCAAGAGAGAGTATGCAGCAATACTGAAAGGTATCCCAAGACTTGCTTCGGCTGAGCTCTGGTAAATTTGACAGGAAAGTTCACCATTCGCCACATAGAACTAACAAAAAACAGCCAAAAATCAAAACCATATTCTATTTATATCTCTTTTTACAATGGAGATGTAACAAGTTTTAACATGAGAAGCGAAGAAAAGTGTGCTAACCTGAGCAAATGTCTGACAAGGAGATACCGACAACTTCAAATCTATCTTTCGATCATGAGGATTGTTCTTTATCTTGTTTATAACGTCAGAGAGCTGACTCAATTCTTGACTGGAAAACGTAAAACCAATCAGTCAAAGAAGCAAAACATATGAACAATCAAATCAAAAGAAGAGGTACCACCAACCTAGCATCAGGGCTTCTCCAATGGAATCCATACAAGAGCAGGTGGTCTCCATCTTCTTCGAAACTGGAACAAAAATATCAGTGTGTGAGTCTGATTTCAGTAAACCGACTTTCTAAATCCTCAATTCTGTGCTTGCCTGTCAAGAGATTCTTTAGCCTCATTGCTGTCCCATATATGATCAGTGCCCTTTTCCTAAAACATTGTGAGAAATAATATGTTTCACTATCAGGTCTTTATCAATATATCAACAAAGCAAATATAGTCTTGATCACAAGGATTTTTGGGGCATGATCATTGTCCTTCACTGTATAAGTAAGCACAGATGTCTCTTTTGGTTTTACCTTGGGATTGGTTGTACCACTGATGAGTTGTATGATTTCCTCTACTACACCTAGCCATAATACTTTCTGCAAGACAAAAGACAAAATCAATCTCTCTTATCAAACAAAAGGAATGGTTTTAGATGAAGCTGAAACAATAACACTGATACAGGTTAAAGAAGCCATGCCTTGGTCGTGAGAAGAGGGAAAGTCTTGCGAAGATTGAACCGCATCTGTACATTGGAACCAAAACAGGATATGAAGAAATTCACAAGTTCAACTACTAAGCATATGAGCTCAGTTTAAAGGAAAAAGACAATAATAATGAATACGTACCTGACAGCCAAATTTAGACAGAGTGCTATTGTCATTCTTGTCTCCGTTCGATATAATGTCTTGAACAAGATTCAAGTAAGCAAACTCCTCGTGCCTCTCGAAAACCATTTTGGGCAAGAACAAGTGCTGGACTGACTCAGCATTATTTTTATATTCACCGGATCCGACAATGGGATCTTCTCTTCTGATGTAAGTGTTGAAGCTATACCGAATCCCGTTTTCCACAATTGGAAGTGAAGAGTACCAAGAACGGTACAGACAAGTATCCACCCTCGGTGCAAATGCGTCGCATGGAATGATTATATCAATCTCGGTTAAGTGGATAGCATCACAGCTTGGTGCATTCATATAGTGCCTGTACAAATTAATCAGCAGATGTGATGTACTTTGAGACATTGGAATGGAAACTGCAATTGAGACATAAGGATGCAAACCTTAGCAACTCGCCGCCACCTATGACAAAGACGTTCTCAATTGACAAGGAATAGGGAGCAGTGGCTAGAAGTTGAAGAGCTGATTCCATGCTATTACACACTAAAACATTCTCATCAGTGGCAATGTTTAGACTCGTCCTGTTCCTGGTCAGAACAACGTTGAGCCGGCCAGGAATGGGACGAACTTCGAGAGGATTAGCTTCCCATGTTTTTCTTCCCAGTATAATGGCATTCCTCTTCCGGGGATCGGATGTCCTAGTTGTTACATCTTGGTAAAACTGATAATCTATTGGTAAATCCCAAGGAAGTTTCATCTTCATACCAAGACCCATGTCTCTCGTCGCTGCTATGACCACCTGATAACTCCTCCCTGTAACCGAAATCGTGCTATGGCCATTGTTACACGGTACATTACCGGTAGCCATAAGCTGAAAAATGAAAGCAGCCAAGAATCCAATAAACTTGAAGTTAACAAAAGATCAAAGATCCTCCAGTATGATTTTTCAAGTGCAAAATCTAAGAGATCATGGAAATGTAAAAGAAGCTTGGATGGATCAAAAATCTGGAATCCAAGGAAGAAACTAGATAGTCAACGCAGAGGGAAGAAAAAAGAAAAGAAAAATCTTATCTATCCTATGAACATGGGCCAACTCAAATTCAAAATAAATCACTAGTCAATTAAATGTACCCTGAATTACATATTGATTGCTACTTCATGGTGTCATTTCTCAGAAGCAATAAAGCGCAAGTTGATAGTATTTTCTTATTATGATATAAAACTGAAATTCCGGACATAAAGAAACGAAATATTTGTTTCAAATAATTCGCGGAGGGTTAAGGTTTCTCACCCATACAAACAGTGGGGATTCTTTCGACCAGATGATCGGAGCGGAAGAGAATGAAGCCGAAAAATAAATTTCACCGCGGCCATAATCATTGGATTCGCCGTAGCAGAAGAAGTGAAGAAATAGACGACCAACTCCATCGTTCACTCATCAAAATCCATGTAAACAAAAATATTACTAAACAAAAAAAAACTTATTGGGCCTTAACTAGGCCCATTTAGTTTAAATACGTAGGAACCTGTTAAGTTCGGTCCATTTTAAGTCCAAACGTTCTGTAAAATTTGAATAGTATGACGAGGGAGAGAGAGTAAACTCGAGGATGCCCAAAATTGTAACTCAGATTACTACACGTATTAAGTAGTCGATTAGATTTTAACATTTGTCAATTATTTAAATATGTTAGTTTTTCAATATCAAAATTGTTAATTACCCAAAAAAGAAAAAGTTAAAATGAAAAAAAAAACAAGCATAACGTAATTTAAATAATTGCACAAAACCTTTATATGAATAGTTATATAAGATATTTAGTTGAAAATTATTTTATAAATAAAGATAAATTTAACATAAAACAAAAATTAAAAAAAGGAAAATAACAAACTATATAATTAAAAATAAAAATGACCCTGATTCTATCGTTATATAGGCAGAAATTTAACATATGTTATATCTATAGAGAACACAAAATACTTGGTCATGGATAAAAATAGAACTAGAACAAGGAGAAAAAGCAAACATAAAAAAAATTGATTAGTGGTATGTTTTTACATGTTTCAAATTTACAAAATAACATCAAATAAGGATCGCCAAAACATGTAAGAATGATTTAGTTGTTATATCAAGGGGGAATTACAAACATGCCACCTTTGAAAATATTTTTTTTTCAAATATTTCACCCTTGAAAATTAATTGCAAACATGTCATCTTTTATATAAAAATACAAAACCATTAAATTTTTTTCTCTATCCTAAAACCCAAACCCTAAACTCTACCCCCAAAAACTATTATCTAAATATAAAATAGTTAACCCAAACCCAAAAAATATAAAACTTAAGTTCAAAAAAAATGACATTCTTGTAAAGATTTTCAAACGATGGCATACTGTAAAGTGGCATGCCAAGAGTTGAATATCATGAAAATTCTCTCAGAAATTACAAACATGCCACATTTGAAAATAATTTTTTCAAATATGCAACCCGTGAAAATGTATTGCAAACATGCCACTTTTTATAGGAAAAAACAAAATCATTAAAAAAAAAATTCTCTCTCTCAAAACCCAAACTCTAAACTCTACCCCCAAAAAACATATCCTAAATATAAAATAGTTAACCAAAAAAAAAAAAAAACATAAAATTTAATTTCAAAAACAGATGACATTCTTGCAAAGATTTTCAAACTATGGCATAATTGTAAAGTGGCATGCCAAGAGTGACATATCATGAAAATTCTCTTATATCAAATAGTTTAGTGATTTAAACCATATTTATATATATCAAGCGTATATATTTTATTGATTTCCAAATTCTTTAAATTATATGAGATATGAGACTATACTTTTTCAAATTACATATGAACCTATAACTTTAATCGCTACATTATGTAAGTTATGGTTTGAATTAAGAATATAATATCCCCAAAACATTTTTTAACCATAACTACTTACTATAAATCAAATGATCATCGCATCGTGAGGATCTTAATCTAGTTACAGATAAAAAGTATTTTGTAAGTTTGGCTTTCAAACATGCACCTTGAAGGTAAGGTGATTTTGGCAAGTTTGAGTAAGTGTGCAGACAAAAATGCCCTTAAACGAAAGGGAATAGTGCATTTAAGATTCTTTTAATATGAACCGTTAATTTTCATTACAATCTGATTGGCCGAGATTAAAGATGGGTTATGTTATAAACGTTCGATCCAATAAAAAGAAATTTGGGTGTTGCAATTTAACGCATGTATATACATTGGATATCTCTCTCTTCTTTATCACGAAGAACAAATTCAACTTGTTATTATTTTCTCTCAAAATTCTGGAATTTATTCAAAAAGAACTGATGTCCCGATAAGAAATGAGAAACAACGAAAACAAAACAAAACAAAACAAAGCAACGCAAAACATCGCACCCAATGACAAGGGACTGAAGAAGCTAAGCATGAGCTTCACGAGTTAAATCTCCCATCTCGTGTAACATTTGTAGAAATCTCTCTCGCTATTGAGTTTGTCAGCTTCGTTTTAACCACTTAACCAACTTCATGCAAGTGCACAACAATCACAATTAGTATAGATAATGGATCGAATCCACGAATACTTGTTAACCACACTACAAATTGTAATGAATAAATTAAAGCTAGAACGAATTATGGTTTGGTCGTTTGTGTGATTGTGAAATAACACGGTAATGATATGAAATAAAGATGAAAATCGCTGGGAGAAAAACGTTAGGACTTAAGTAATTCACAGAGAATCATGCAATAATAATGACTAATTTAATTTAGGGGGTTTAGGATATTCCAGACTGTCTAGAACTCAAAACACGAAGGTATGGTCTTTCCACTTTCGTGGCTCCAACCACTATGTTTAATCATCCTAATAGACTCAACTTTCGATGGTTATTACAAAGTGAAAACACGCGTAATAGATCAAGTTTTGATAAAGTTCATTAAACCTCTTAACTAACCTTTCCAATTGTTAAGACGTTTGGCTCATCGAAAACTATTTCATGCAATATTAAAGCTTTGGAGAATATATTAACCTATGATCAGATTGCTAAATGCGCGGTAAAGCAATCATGCCTAGAGTGCAAGTAGAGATGAAGAATCTATTGATATCCCTAAACAATCATCAATCAATTATCGAATTTTGAAACTTATAGAAAACCTAAAACATAACAAGTAGATTACTCAGACATGGTGCACAAAAAACAGCAAATAGATGATGAATTCATGATGATAAACTTGGTTAAAAGAGTAAGGAATAGAAGATTATTCTTTATATCGAAGTACAAAGCAAGATCATCCGCCGAAAGCTCCTAAAACACAAGTCTATGATGAATCACCAAAGGGAGGCGTGGTGGCTGCTCTCTATGAATTAACACCTTATTATTTTCCAACACCCTAAAACGAGGCTAAAAAAAGTATATATAGCTTTAGGGTCTCCTAGGGCTTCACTTCGGACAAAAACGTTTTTTCGGTTGAATTGCGTATGGCATTGGACACTCACACCAGACGGAATCATGCGTCCTGTGTCTGGCCAAAATTACCTTGGCGATTCATCATAAACTTGGTTACGTTACCTTGCAAAGGCTTTATAAGTGTTGGCCACAGACGGGATTGTGTGTCCAAGGTCGTGACCGGTGTTCTGCAGTTGCTTTATTTCCGAAGCAGTTTGACATGTCTTCAGTAATCCAGCTTCAAATGAGATAATTCTAACTCCAATAGAAAATTGACTCAAAGATCATGAACGTAACCAAGTTTCATCAAATTACATATTGGTTTGATCCTCCATCTGTAACTAAATTTCAAACTCTTTAATTTTGTCCAACTTGATAAAATGTGATATCTTGAGAAATCTTTGGCTTGGACTAAGTCTTTGGCTTGTAGAACTTACTGTAGCTTAGATTACACCTATTTAAGCTTTTTTGCTCCATTTTGATGATTTTCCCTGTTAAGACTCTAAAACTACATATACGAGGAAAACTATCTGTTTTGGTGTAAAACCTATTAAAGTACTTATAAAATGCATTGAAATAGATAGTAATATATGTAAAATATAGAGTATATCAGTTTCCAGTTCAAAAGAGCAACTTTCAAACATCAGTTTCCAATTCAAAAGAGCAACTTTCAAACTGTGTGTTGTAATTGAAAGATACGATAAGTGAACACTCTGTACCTTGGCCATTCCCATGGCTTCAACAGTGTGGCATGGAGAGCTTGATAATCAGACGCAATGATTGCGTTATTGATGTGTAGGTCTCGCATACTTTGCAGAGCCCAAATGCAAACCCAAAACTCTGCAATGATTCTATTAGGAGAGTTCATAAAAGCTTTTCTAGAATGGAACCAAACCGAACTGATGTGATCTCTAACAATCCATGCACCACAACAATGAACTCTTAGATTTCTCCAATTACCATGGACATTACATTTGACTTGTTATTATATAATATAAATTGTTTCATCTAATAAAAATCAATGCTTCGAACTGAAAAGGAATTTGGGTGGCTGGGATTAAAATGGAATGATCTTGTTTAACTTGTTCGAATCCAAGATGTGTTAACCACATGAACAACTCAAATATGGTTAAAACATATAAGGCGGCACAAACTTGAGATCTAGTTTGAAGGGTTTTAATATTTTTAATTTGATAGTTAATAGTGTTTAGTGAAACTCCACCAAGTTTTAAAGTGTTAGAAAAAAAAAACCTACTTTGAGGGGGGTTTTATGTGATTTTCTACAAATGAAACATAGAAGATGTGATACTTTATATTTTATGTCAATCAGTTTATCATTTATTTCATCCAGCCAAATACAATAAACTGTAGTATTTAATTTTGATACATGGGCCGACCGACCATCATGTATCCCAAGCTTCCAGCTCCCATATTAATTGACTTTATAATACACACATTAATAATAAGACTAACTAATTCTTTATCAAAAAAAAAAAAAAAAAAGATAAGACTAACTAACACAAACAAAAGCAACATATTGTTGCAAACTAAGAAAAATGAATCTTGATTAAAAAGGAACAGACCAACCAAAAACCAAATTTAATTATCTTACGTTATGAAATCAAACGCATTTTCTCAACTTGGATTGGTTATTTTTTTTTTATTGTATAAAGGTTATAGTTTTCTCGTAAATAGTAAAGCTCTTGATTTTTGTTTTAATCTTGAGTGAACAAGAGTGGTAAAGAAAGAAAGCTCTTGAGCAGAAAAACGGCAAAGCAGGCGCCTTTCTTCTCCTATCTATAAAAATGGCTTCTTCTTCTCTCTCCCTCTTATCTGTTTCTTACAAATTTCAATGTAACATATAAATTCATACTTAGAACCTTTTCGAAAATCCCTTTTAATGGATTAAGCTAACTCTCTCTCTCTCTCTCTCTCTCTGATATTCCGCGTTGCAAATCTGGAGCCATCCTTTATTTGAGGGGAGAAAAGAGATTATATACCTCTCTTTCCTCTCCTTCCTTAGCTTTGATCCTTAATAGGTAAACAAACAACCATCTTCTTTTTTGTTCAATCGCTAAATGTTTGAATATTCCGATTGTTTCCAACCTCCGTGACTCCGATTTTCGATTATCTGTTCGTATATAATAAGAAAAAAAGTGGGTTTTGACTCTATGTTTTCTCTGACCTTGATTGTATCATGTTATTGTTATGCATGCATAGAACCTGTTTGATGAATGAAATGTCTAAATGGGTGGGTTTTGCGACCACGATTAATTGTTAGCCAAGGAATCTACTCTCTGGATCCAGTAGCTTTATTCAAGCAAATCTCTGTATAAATCTCATCTATTGTTGAAACTAGATTGGATTCTGTGGATTTCAGAGATCGTTTTAACCGTATTTAAATATGTCTATGTGATAACAGAAGCTTAAATCATGGCGGATACCATGGATCGACATAATAAGCTAGGTAAGGGGTTTCTGCAATGCAATGTAGGAGACATCTTTAAGCAGAGATTCTGAAATGGTTGGCTTGTTTTTTTTGTAGATTATGATTGCTCAGAGGATGACAAGAAGACAAAGCTTTGTTCCCTCAAGAAGAAAGCAATCAATGCCTCAAACAAATTCAAACACTCTTTCACCAAGAGAATTCGAAGGAACAGCCGAGTCATGTCTGTCTCCATCCTTGACGACATTGATCTTGAAGAGCTTCAAGCTGTTGACGCTTTTCGTCAAGCTCTCATCTTAGACGAGCTTCTTCCTTCCAAACACGATGACCATCACATGATGCTTAGGTTTTTGAGGGCGAGGAAGTTCGATATCGAGAAAGCAAAGCAAATGTGGACTGATATGATTAATTGGAGGAAAGAGTTTGGTGTTGACACAATCATGGAGGACTTTGACTTCAAGGAAATCGACGAGGTTCTCAACTACTACCCTCAAGGTTACCATGGAATTGACAAAGAGGGAAGGCCTGTGTACATAGAGAGGCTAGGCCAAGTGGATGCCATAAAGCTGATGCAAGTCACTACGATCGATAGGTATGTCAAGTACCATGTGAGGGAGTTTGAGAAGACTTTCAATATCAAATTACCAGCTTGTTCCATTGCTGCAAAGAAGCATATTGATCAGAGCAGCACCATCTTGGACGTGCAAGGCGTCGTATGCTCTCTCTTCTTTTAACACATTTTGTTTTTTTTGGTATTCAAATCGGAGAAATAGAGAGAGTGGTTTTTTGTTTGAATTTCCAGGGGTTGAAGAACTTCAGTAAGGCTGCAAGGGATCTTCTTCAGCGTATCCAGAAGATTGATAGCGATAACTACCCTGAGGTTACTTTGATGTGTTTTGTTAATTTCTTGGACCCACTTTTGTTAACTCAAGAAAAGTACTGAGAGTGTTTTGTGTGTGTTTATGAATCATATAGACATTGAACCGTATGTTCATTATCAATGCTGGTTCTGGGTTCAGGCTTCTCTGGAGCACTGTGAAATCTTTCCTTGACTCAAAGACCACCGCCAAGATTCACGTAAGTTTCTTTCACTCCAAATATCAAAACTTTCAGGTCTATGATTAACCCATGTTCCTTATCAACAGGTTCTTGGAAACAAATACCAAAGCAAACTGCTTGAGATTATTGATTCCACGTAAGAAAAGAAACGAACTCCTTAACTATGTGTTTTCACCACAAATTTCATAATCTGTAAAAATTCTCTTCTTTTCTTGTGACTAGTGAGCTTCCTGAGTTCTTGGGTGGTAACTGCACTTGTGCAGACAAAGGTGGTTGTATGCGTTCAGACAAAGGTCCATGGAACGATCCTGACATCTTCAAGGTATTTTTCAGATAATAGTGAATCTTCGAAAACCGGTTAAAGAAAACGATAGATACAGATGAAAAACAAAATTTTATAACTATATTTATATATACAGATGGTTCAAAACGGAGAAGGAAAGTGTCCAAGGAAGACACTGTCAAACATTGAAGAGAAGACGATCTCCGTGTACGAGAGAGAACACAACAAAGGTAAAAACTAATCCAATAAACTCTTAATCATTCACATTCATAGTAGAACCTAAACTTCCTCTGTTTTTGTTTGCTTGCTTGAAACAACAACTCGAAGCAATGTGTTTCCTTTGCAGTGAGTTTCTTTCTTTGCCTTTTCTTCTTTGCATCTCTCTGTATCTCCTGTTTAGTTGATTTAAATTCCAATTTGCAGAGAAACAAATTCGATGCAGAGAAGGAAAAATTCATACCGATGATTGACAAAACTGTGGATGCTTCTTCTACTTGGCCTACAAATCTCCACAATACAAACTTTCCCGAACCTGAAGGTTTACATTACTCAGAAGCATTTATTCGTGTTTTTACGTTTGTGAATAAGTGATTCCGCTATTTGATTATTCAGTCATTAGCCGTATGTATTTTTTGGTGGATGCAGATTTATACTCGGCTGTGAAGCCCTCAGAGAGGAGAAGAGGGGAAGGTTATTTATTCGGCGGTGTGATGTCTCTGGTTATGGGGTTAATGACAGTTGTGAGGCTAACTAAGAACATGCCGAGGAAACTCACAGAGGCTGCCATTTACGGCGCAGAAGCTGAGAAAGGAGAGACGACGATGATTTCGAGCCAAGACTATATGTCGATGGTGAAGAGAATGTCGGAACTGGAGGAGAAATGTAGGTCTTTGGACAGTCAGCCGGCTGCTTTCTCACCCGAAAAGGAACAGATTCTCACCGCAGCTCTTAGCCGCGTCGACGATCTCGAGCTTCAGTTGTCTGAGACCAAGAAGGTAAACTTAGAGTTTAACTATCTGAAAGAAATTGGTAGTACTAGAAGAAAATTAGAAGAAATTATATTGCAAATAACTTACCAAATTTAGTTATTCAGTGCATATAAACCATTACTAATTTATTTTGTTGAACAAATCAGACGCTGGACGAAGCCATGGCTAAGCAGACTGAGATAATGGCTTATATCGAGAAGAAGAAAAAGAAGAAGAAGGTAAACATTTTCAAACACTCCTTAATCACTTAATGTTACATCTATATAAATATATTTTTATTTGTTTTTGTTTTCAGTTCTTTGGATTCTGAAAGACGTGATGCCTCAAGACTATGAAGAAACCTGGAAAATATATAAGCCCAGATTATTATAAAAATATATTTGTGAAGAGTTTTGAAGATTAAAAATGTGGAAGTTTTGCTTTCTGTAAATGTTTTGTTGTTTGTCTGTGGAAAATCTGAAAGCTTATGTTTGTTTATCCATTCACCATTCTTTCACACCTAATTTGTAACATACTAAAACATAATATATGTGTTGTAATATTATATAATGAAGCATTGTTTATATACCCATAGCTTTCAACAATGTTGTACAACAAGTAATTTCTGCAAAAACCGATAAATTGAAAGCCAAGAGAAGCAGTTTTCGGCTTTGTTACTCTGCGGCCGGTTTCTCTGTTGATTCTTCACTATCTTGGAGCTTGAAAACACGGAAAATTGCAAGATTTGTATCTCCTGATAATCAACAAGAGTGAAGAAGCTCATTGATCGATCCATCACATTCGCAATGAATAAGAAAATACAAACGAAAACATTGGCGTACCAAAGGTGATTCGGGTACCGGGAAAGGCAGGAGCAGCAACTCCAGGAATAAGACGTTTGTCTTCGATGAATGTACCATTGGTGCTGTTCATATCCGTTACAAGAAGGTTGTCTCCTTTTGTATCGATGGTCGCATGGACTCCCGACACTACGATTGAAAAACTACAAGTGTTTAATCCGGATTTAGCAGAACAAATCCGATCCAGACCAATCTATACTAGTTTCATTTTGGCTAAATCAAAGAAAGATTTTTCCGAAAATAGAACCGAAGCATTCGGTTAGAATGATGTTTTACTTTTCCAATAACCAAAACTCAAGTAGCAAATCTGAACCTAATGGAAAAACAAAGAATAAAAGGGTCGTACCGGTGGCCACAGGAATCACCACGTCAGCCTTTTCCGGTAGCCGTCCGATGGTAACTTGGCCCTGCTCAAAACCCCATTGTTTATAAAGAATCAATCTATCATCTATTGAGTTTGCATATTTTTCTTACCGAAGAGATCTCAAAAGGTTTAGGCATTTCAACTTTGTAACCAATGTGTCTTGTATCTCCATCGCCTGTAAATTTTCAAGATATAAAAAGATTAGTCAAAATAAAACTCTTGTAAGTAAAAATGTGAAACTTGTTGTTTTGTTTTACCAACGGGTTGGAGAAGCCACCGTTCTCCTCCGGCACCAGAAGTTGGGGATTGATCTTCATTCAAGGAGGCGCGTGTTGTTCTCAGCACCGGCGCGTGACTTGTCGGTTTCTTCTTCGCAGTGAAGCTAACACAATTACTCAAATGCTCTCTGTCTCTTTCCAGCAATGCACTGAAACAGCTCTATTTAGTTCCCTCTTACTGCTTCCGTTTAAACATAACAGTGTTGATGATGATGATGATGATGAAGAGATTGAGAATTTAGTCCGAGAGCACAATTGGGATATTGTCATCTCCACTTTTTCTTCACAAGATTGAAAATCTGAATATAGATTAATCTTTAAACAAGCAAATATTTTGGAGATGATCACTTTATGGGATATGTGGATACCATATAATGCAACTGGATAACAAAATCCATCTTTAGACAAATCAAGTAAAAACAGAAACTCGGTAGTATTTTTGCATTAACAAATTAATTTTATACGACTTTAGAAATAAACATACATATCATGATCTGTATTAGGCTTTAAACATCAAATCAGAACATGGTCTCAAGTTTAAATCTCAAGAGAAAACGTTTGATGCAAATTAAGTGCTGATTTTCTTCAAAAGCAAGATAGATGCTTCTTCTTCTTCCTCTTCATCTTCTGGATTTGAGCTGCTTCTTGACGATCAATCAATGTAAGCAAGTAACTCTTCTTGTCTCATCAGAGCTTCGTAAAGCGCTTTCTTCGTAGCTATGAGCTCTGCTTCAAGCGCGTCTACTCTGCATACAGCCGCGTTTAACAGTTCTTCTTTCTCGCAAGGCATCTCATTCGGCTTTGATTGGAGTGTCCCGATTTTCCCTTCTAGCTCTGTTAGTTTCTTCATCACAGACGTTAGGAGCTCCGTTTCTGTTACATCAGGTACAGCTGAAGGTGGACGACATTCCTCTTTAACTCCTTCACCATTACAACCAACTTCTGTTGCGGAAGCTGCAAGTTTTTTGGTTACACGGTTAGATACAGTTCGGAAGAATGTGAAAACTGCCATCACGTATGTCATCAACATTATTAAGACTCGAGCTTGGATGCCTTCAGGGTCCTTTGGAACGGTGGGAGACATTAAAGCACCTGAAGGAGACAAAGTTACAATATTAAGTTCACAAAACAAGGCAATTCCCAAAGACAAAAAATTACACATGTATATAATATAAGACAAGCCAAATCCATAACAATCCTAATTAGAAAGTTAATCCTATGTAAACAAGGAATAGGAATCCTATATTAAACCAATGACATAAAACTACTATCACAAGAAATCTAGCATCAATTTTGGGCTAATTAACAAAGTTCCAATCTTTTGCCTACTAGTAAATAAGCATAAAACAGCTAACTAACCTTTTGAGGCCACTTTATGGATGGCAGGTTTCACCTTCCACGTTGCGTCGACGGCTTTGTCAACCATTGGTACATACTCATCATAACCCGGAAAACTACTGGCCAAGCTCGTTTCACCAGCTATCTTAGCCTGCAAAAACGATAAACATAAACACACTCATCATGCAAAGTCACAGATACATTTGCCAAATACAAGCATGCAGCATAGAATTGGAATCTAATAACAGTCATACATACACATCTGCATAATCCAGAATCTGAGATGCAACTAGAAAGAAAATTACCTCTTCACGAACAGGTGTCAAGCGGAGATGAGAGAAACTCTTTATAGCCTTTGGAGACCCGATATCTTCGGCATCAGATCCTGACTCTGCAGTGGAAGTGTCACTTCCCTTTATCTGTGTTTCACGAGAAAGTCAGAGTTTTGGTACAATACAGAACGAAAAAAGGATCAGGAAGTCAAGGTTCACATACTTGACATCAATGACTTCAAGCAATTTGCTCTGATACTTGTATCCAAGGACCTACATTACATAGGAATAGTCCAGATTAAAATTGAAGACAAGTTTTTTAATGTAGAAATAAGCAGATAGTTTAGAACATCATATATGAATTTTAGAAGATGTTTTTGGGTCTAAGAAACTCTTCACAGTGTTCCAGAGCAGCCTAAATCCAGGCCCTGCATTGATGATAAACATTTGGTGGAGAGTCTGCTTGAAATGAATCACACAAAGCAAAGATTAGCGTATGAATGATAAAAGAATTCTTCAATACCTTACAATATAAAATTACCTCAGGATAATTGTCTCCATCTATCTTTTGTAATCGTGTAATAAGCTCCCTAGCAGACTTGGTAAAGTTTTTCAATCCCTGAATATAAAAATCCATGAGAAAACAAAAACACATGTGACATAGCCTGGATATTAAAGGGTAATTATAGTAGGAAATTACCACTCCTTGAACATCTAGAATAGTAGTGCTGGAATCAATATGCTTCTTTGCAGCAATTGTGCAGGATGGAAACTTGATCATAAAGCATCTCTCAAACTCCTTTACATGATATCGTATATACCGATCCATGCTTGTTACTTGCATGAGTCTGTTGGGATCAACTTTCCCCAGCCTTTCAATGTATATAAGCCTGCCTTCTTTATCAACACCGTGGTAACCGTGTGGATAATATGTCAAAACTTCACTAATCTCTTGGAAATCAAAATCCTGAATTATAGTGTCAGTACCAAATTCGTTCCTCCACTGAATCATATCAGCCCACATTAGCTTAGCTTTCTCGATGTCGAATTTCCTTGCTTTCAAGAAGCGCAACATCATGTGATAGTCATCGTGTCTCTCCGGAAGCAACTCGTCGATGAGCAATGCTTGACGGAAGGCGTCAACGGCCTGTAGCTCCTCGACGTCACGCACATCCTCAATGGAGACAGAACTGACACGGCCGTCGCTTTTTCTTCTTCCGTGCTTCTTCTTGAGAGAATGCTTGAACTTGGTAGATGCATTAATGGCTTTCTTTTTCAAAGAGGCAATTCTGGTTTTCCTCTCATCCTCGGAATTCTCGAAATCAGACTTGCGTTCTTTCTTCTCATCACTGCTCAAGAATCCCTCAAAACCTGTACAGAAAGCTGTTGGAAACCTAGAAAAGTCAGAAACTGTCTATTCCATTAGCTCAATCAAAAGCTCCCCATTTCAGCCTAAGAACCTAAATCAAAAGAATTTTTTGACAAATTCTTTATCAATTTCTTTCAATTCAAACAGTAAACCCTAGGAATAAAAAAAAAAAAAGAAGAAGAAGCAGATCAGAGCTCTTACAAGGCCTTGCATATCGATCAAGTGGACCTGACATCTTGGAAAAATCTTGTGATTCTTTTGATAATAATAATCTTGCCAAATCTTAAGATGGCTGATTCACGAATCAATGCACCAGCAAAAGAAAACTTTTTTTTTTGTCCTGGCGAATCTATCTACTTCTCTCACATTAACAAGAAACCCACAAAAATCGCTAAAAAAAAAAAACAAACGAGAGAGAGAATAAAAATAAAATTTGAGAGTAGAGCTAAGGATTTTCTCACTTTCTCTCCTCCTCACCTAAAATGCCTCTAACTTTATTTTATTTTTGTTTTCTTGTTATAAAACTTGTATTTGCTCCTTATTATTCAATAAGACTCCAACTGTTACATTCGTTTTCCATTGTGAGCCCCACACTTTTTGTGTCTTACAGATCAACCCCCAAATCAAATTGACGGTGGTATTTTCTGACAGGATTTTTAATTTCTCTAAATTATTATTATATATAATCTTAGACTTCATCTTTTCAGATTATTTTGTCAAACTGAACTAAACTACAATGTTCAACCTTTATTATGTTTTGCAATTATCTTATGTTTTGCAAACTATAAAATGTATAAAAGGTCCATAAAGTGAATTATTGCATTTGACCAAAATCTTTTTCCTTAATTACAAACAGATGTTGATCGAAGCCACTAAAACTAGTTTTGGTTCAAAAATAAAAAGTAGACACAATGTTGGGTGTATTGACTAATATAATATACAAAGTACTGAGAAAGTGCAGAGATACTTGCTTTTGTCATTTTCCATGGAAGATCCGACGGTAATTAATGGTCGTAGGTTAAATTTTAACGGATCTATGAACAATAGAGACTATAGACCTATAAAGTGTAAACGTCTAAAAGAAAGATAAATTTATCATAATTACCACTAATTTGGCAATTCTTTCAAAATCTACCATAAGTAAAAAAATCTTTTAATTTCATACCACAATCTTTCTAAATAACGAAATTACTCCTACTTTAAATCTGAAAAAATATTTTTACAGATATCTCTCTCAAGAAAACAGAAGACAGCGACGAAGACAGTGTCGGAGACGACGACGGAGATTGAGAGCAATGGACCAAAGCGGTTACAGAACAAAGATGGTGGACAAAAACGCATACGACGACGACGGCGGATGAAAACAGATCTGATGACGGCGACGGTGGATGAATGTGAATCTGGTGATGACGATAGTGTACAAAAATAGACTCGGCGACTGATCTGGTGATAGTGATGGCGACAGTGGACGAAAACGGATTCGGCGACGAATCTGATGACTGTGATGGTGGATGATGACATAAATAACGGTGGATAGCGGTGGACAAAATAACACTGATATTTCATAAGGGTTTTAAAAAACATTATAAACCTTATAAAAAAGTTAATTCCAAACCCAAACCCTAAACTCTACCCCCAAACTATACCCTAACTGTAAAATAGTTAACCCAAATCTAAAAATTTAAAAAGCGTTTGTGTCTTTGTTTGGATTTTCGTTTTCTATGATAACATTCTTCTTATTCTTCTTTTCAAATCCACGAGATCTTTTTTTTGTAAATTTTTTCTTAAATTCCTGTTTTTTAATCTGGTTATGAGAGAGATATGTGATTTGGTTTAGCTAGAGAAAGACGAGATCTGAGATCGGAAGAAGAAAAATTTGAGATTTGAAAAAAAAAATCTAGAAAAAAAAATCTAAAAAAGTTAAGTTAACAAAAAAAAAGTAGCATTGTTGCAAATATTTTTAAACGATGGAGTGGCATACCATAAGTGACATTTCATGTAAATTCTTTAAAAAATAAATGGTATTAATGGAATTTTTAAAAATTGATAATTATTTTGAAAATAAAATTCACAAGTGTGGTATTTTAAAGAATTGATAATTATTTCACCAACAGTTTCCAAGTAAACACGGAGCAATTAAAGGAAGGGTCAGCGGTCGTTAGGCCTTCCAATTGTACGAAGTTTGGAATATTTATTACTTAATTGATCTTCTAGAAAATCATCGAATAGAGAACGAGATTAACAAAAAATAGAAGGTTCATTAATTGAGTCCAACAGCACGAAATTGACTTTCATATAACTATATAAGTCTTGTGCTGATTTTTAGACTTGGTCGATCCAATAATCAGTTGAGTTATGATTGGTTTGTACTTTCCGGTATCAATCATTGCAATTTTCTACAAAACAACACTATACATACTTAATATAAAAAAAAAAACAACGCAAGGAGATTGATTAAATTCAAATCTTGTTTTTCTCTAGATAAAATCCTAAATATCACTCCTATAAGAAAGCCCAATAATTATATTCGGCCTCATTATCTCCACCGTTGGATCTACGATCGTTTTCGACTTCTGGACCATCCGATACTTGACCAATTCTCTTCCTCCCATGCTGCAAAACCACAAGGTTCACAACAGTTTCAAATGTTTACTAGGTAAGTATCCGTTTTTATTTTCGATTTTTCTTGTGATATAAATATTGATTTTTGTGTGTCTGTCTTAATGTAGTTATATAGACTTTAATTTAGGGAAAATTGGCCAAATGGGCAACTTTTTCAAAACTATTTGATGAGGACACACAAGCTGATCCCCAATTAACTACAACTCAAGAACAGGAAGTACAAGCTCCTATAGTGCCCGAAGGTGCTGTCACGTGTAGCCGAGCAAGAGCTCTTCAATACAAGTTCAATGCATTCATCAATGAGCTTCTAGAGGAAGGAATTCGAGAACCCATGAGAGAAGATCAGTCTGTTGCATTCAAAACTCAAGAGGAACAACCAGAACAAGTCCCTACGTTCAAGAATCAAGGGCTGATACAACTTGGCTATCTCAACAGCCCATACGAGCTTACTCAAGGCCAATGGATTCAGTTATCAACTCAAGGCCAAGTCCATCAGATGGTTAACATGCTCAAGGCCCAAGATTAAAAGCCTTTCACTAATAAAGAGATAAGGAAGAGAAAGGACGTGAGGATTAAACAAACTTTCCATTTCCATGCATTAACGGTAAGGAAAAGGTAAGTTTAATATTTCTTTCATCATTTCTATTCTATAACTCTATGATCTTTTCTTTCTTGATTTTACAGCTTTGAATTTATTTTCTTTTTAAGTTTCTGAACAATGTGAGAGAGAGTCTTTCCTTTTCTTAATATCTTTGTATTGCATTTTATGTTATTTCCTTATTTTGACCCTAGAAGGTCAAGGCTGACGAGCTGTTTATAAAGCTCCTTTGTAGCATTGTATTTCACAACTTTTTACCTAATCAATAAAACAAGACTTTCTTTTATCTCTGAGTAGCCGCCGCCTGCTCTATCCCAATCTTAGTCGAGACCAGTACCTCCTTGGCGGAATGAGCCTGCTTGTTACGCCGGTAGGCGGAATGACCAACTCACTAAGTATTTATGAAATATTTACGCAACTCTTATTTCCATGTGTTGCAGGTAAAGGAAAAATTTGATCGCGGAATCGAGGCATAGGAAGAGGATGATAGGATTTATGTTTTGTTGTTTAGACTAGCGAACCGGTCGTGTTAGGTTGCTAGCTTTGGTTATTCCTGAATTTGGTTATTGAGTTTATTTTTTTATGGAATATTGAATTTGTTTTATTAAATACTGGTTGTTTATTATTCGATTAGTTGATTATGAGTTTCGGCAGTAGAATTGTTTAGTTTTTTAAAAAAAAAGCTTGGTTGTTTCATTTTGGTATCAGAGCCTAGACGGTTGTAGGACAGTTGAATTGGTTGTCTGAGACTATGTGTTTAAATTGATTTCTTGTGTTTAGTCAATTTAATAGAGTCTTAGAAGCCTTTTAAAATGATTTCGCGGTAAGTTGTATTTTGATTGGTTGTGACTTCTGTAGCCTATTATCCTGTTCTGTATTAGTGCAGTGAGATGGATTCAGGAGGTAGATGTTGTGGACGTGGTAGAGGTCGTGGCAAGGGTCGTGGACGTGGTCGTGGACCAGTGGTAGAGTCGTCTACGAGTGCTATGCATGCATCAGAGTCTCCTACGCATTAGGTGGGATCTGCGAGCGAGACCAGCAGTAGTGCTAGTGAGAGTGCTGTTGGTATTAGGAGGGGCGCCGGTGTGGCTAGTGGTTGAGTGGGCCCTGGTGTGGGTGCTGCTCCAGCTCAGCATCGCTTGGATCGTATGGAGGGTCTCTTGGCGCAGTTGATGGAGCGGTTTCCAGCGGCAGTTCTTGTTCTGGCTCCAGTGGTGCCTTCAGTGGCGGAGGTGCAGCCGAGGGCTGCGGTTATAGAGGTGCGTCCGACTTACCTAGAGATGGTGGGTCAGATGCGGAGCATGAGTACTGCGTTCTTTTCGGGTGATGTTAGCCCCGAGGATGCAGATGAGTGGCGTTTGCGTGTGGAGCATAATTTTTCGCTCCATTCATTGTCTAGAGGATTACAGAGTAGACTTGGCAGTCCACTATCTGAGTGGTGATGCTCATGCGTGGTGGAGAGCTGTTGAGGCCAGGAGGCCTGGTGCAATTTGGACCTGGGGAGAGTTCGTGGCTGAGTTCAACGCCATGTACTTTCCTCGGGAGGCTCTAGATTGTCTTGGGATGAGGTTTATGGAGCTTGTGCAGGGCGATCGTACGGTGCGAGAGTACGACGTTGAGTTCAGTAGGCTACTTGTGTACGCTGATCGCGGTCTAGAGACGAGCAGACACAGGTGAAGAGGTTCCTGAGGAGACTTCAACTAGATTTGAGGATTCCTTGTAGATTTTCCGAGTACGCCTCGAGGGCGAGGCTGGTAGAGATGGTTGCATGCATTGAGGAGGACCTGTGGAGTCAGTCAGTTGAGGTAGTTCCAGTGGCAGTTGTCCCTACTGCTCCACCGAGGAGGTAGCAGGGTAGTTCCGGTTCTAGTTCTGGCAAAAGCGGCAAACCTGCGCAAGGACAGAAATGGAAGTTGGATGGCGCTTCCAGGCCCAGTCAGAGGGGCGGAGCATGTTATGGGTGCGGTTGTTTTGAGCATCGCTTGTCGAGTTGCCCCCGAAAGGGCGACCATTAGCAACAGCACCACCAATAGCACTCAGATTCGCGAGTATGTGTGGGAGTCAAAACTAACACAATTAGATTTGTCAAGGGTTGTTGAAGGGAAATAGATCTCTAGGTTAAAGCTTAAGAACGTAGGTTGCAATTGCTGTAAAGAAAGCTTTTATTGATGTTTTGTGTAACAAGTTGCGGATCCCTTTTCAAGGGTTATTGTACAAATATATATATAGTATGCAAGGTCGGTTAGGTCGACTAGGTCGGCTAGGTCAACCTCTAAAGAGATAAGGAAAACTTCCCAATCTCTTGGGATTTTTCCCTTATTTGTCTGGCGACTAGATCCATCTCACGTCGTGGGCCTCGCTGTCAAGTTTGATTAAGTACCTTGAAGGCTTTTTGGATTTGGCCCACCTCGCTAATACTTCTGGACTTGTCGTCGATGAACTCTTTGTATTCCTAAACTCGCTGAGTATCTCCATTTAGTTAAGATTCGGCTTCGTCGACCTCGTCGCCATGCCAAGACTTAAGCTTTCTGACGTTGCTGTCATATTCTACTTTTGACCTCGTACACCCTTCTGTTAACTGGACTGACCCCGTTTACCCTGTTGACCTTGCAGTCATTTTCATACTTAGCCATTTTTTGACATTGATCTTACTGGGTGAAACCTAACCCCAACAATCTGTTTCCACTGTAGAGAGCCGGGGTATATCAGGCCAATGTGTCCCAAGTTCCAGCCGATGACTGTTGCTGCAGTCCAGCCAGTGGCTCAGTTGGCGACAGTGCAACCGTTGAATCAGATTGGACCGGTGCCACGAGTGCAGATCACATGTAAAATCTTAGACCCGAACTTCATAAATTCTTTGTTGTTGAATTGTGGTTGTGTTCTTTTATTTTTGCGTGTGATAGTTCTATTAGGGTTCTCAACGCATGTGAATTGTGTAGGGACCTTGTTAGTGGGAGGATTTGAGTCCCATATGTTGTTTGATTTGGGAGCATCAAACTACTTCATTACCCTAGAGCATGCCGAGAGCAGTGGCATCAGGAGTAGTGCTGGCGAGCTTTCGGGTCTGGTCAAAGTGGCCGGTGGAGGATTTTTGGCTACTTCTGGTAGGGCTAGAGCTGTAGATGTGTAGATTGATGGGGAGTCGATGCTAGCAGATTTGGTTATTAGCCCGGTGGAGTTGTACAATGTAATCTTGGGGATGGATTGGTTGTCGTACTGCAGAGTCCATCTAGACTGTTTTCGAGGCAGAGTGGTCTTCGAGCATGATACATGGAGGTTGGTGTTTTAGGGAGTGAGACCGACTTGAGGGAGTCTCGTGATTTCTGCGGTTCAGGCAGTGCAGATGTTAGAGCGTGGATGTGAGGCTTATTTGGCGGTGATTTCTATGCCAGAATCTGTTGGTGAGGATGCTTTTGGAGGTATTCAGGTTATTTGAGACTTCGAGGACGTCTTGGTCTGATCCTTTCACGATTGAGCTAGAGCCCGGGACAGCGCCGATATCTAATGCACCTTATAGGATGGCTCCGACAGAGCTGAAGAAACAACTAGAGGATTTGGCGAGTAAGGGGTTTATTCGTCCGAGTACTTCACCGTGGGGAGCGCTGGTGTTATTTGTGAAGAAGAAGGATGGCAGTTTCCAGCTTTGTATCGATTATCGGGGACTTAACCAAGTCACTGTGAAGAACAAGTACCCTCTCCCGAGGATTGATGAGTTGCTAGATCAGTTAAGGGGTACTACTTGGTTCTCCAAGATAGACTTGGTATCCGGATACCATTAGATTCTGATTGATGAGGTAGATATTCGGAAGACTGCTTTGAGGACACGGTATGGTCACTTTGAGTTTGTAGTGATGTCATTTGGTTTGACTAATGCGCCAGCAGCGTTCATGAGGTTGATAAACGGCGTATTTCAGGAGTATTTGTTGACGACATTCTTGTATACTCGTGGAGGCCTAAGGAGCATGCAGTGCACTTGAGATTGGTTTTAGAGAAGTTCGGGAGCAGAAGCTTTTTGCTAAGTTGAGCAAGTGCAGTTTTTGGCAGAGAGAGAGATGGGTTTTCTTGGCCACATTGTTTATACAGATGGAGTTTCTGTGGATCCGGCTAAGATAGAGGCTATTCGAGATTGGCCTGGACCGTCTAATGCTACCGAGATCAGGAGTATTTTGGGTTTGGCAGGTTACTATCGGAGCTTCGTCAAAGGCTTTGTGAGTATGGATCAGTCGATGACGAAGTTGACCAGGAAGGTTGTCATGTTTGTTTGGTCTCAGGAGTGTGACGATAGCTTTGTGAGGCTGAATGAGATGTTGATGAGTACACCGGTGTTGGTGTTACCCGAGCCGGGTAAGCCTTATGCAATATACACAGATGCTTCTAGGATTGGTTTGGGTTGCGTATTGATGCAGGAGGGCATAGTGATTGCGTATGCTTCGAGGTAGTTGAGAGGTGCAAAACTCAATTACCCTACGCACGATCTGGAGTTGAGAGCGGTTGTTTTTGCTCTGAAGATTCGGAGATCCTATCTGTATGGTGGATAAGTCCAAATTTTCACAGATCACAAGAACCTGCAGCATATTTTTACTCAGCCGTTGCTGAATGTGAGACAGAGGCGCTGGGTTGAGTTGCTGGCAGATTACGATTTAGATATTGTTTACCATCCTGGTAAGGTGAACTAGGTAGCAGATGCTTTGAGTCGTCGGAGAGTAGCTTTGGCTCGGGAGCAGGATATTGAGGCCCTTATGGGCGAGATTAGTACTCTGTACTTATGTGCTATTTCGACGGAGCCGTTGGGTTTTGAGTAGGATTCGAGTGGCTCACGAGAGTGATCAGGGTTTGATTGATGCGTCGAGCGCAGAGGGTTCCGAGTATCAGGTCTCTTCGAATGGGACGATTCTTGTTCGTGGACGAGTTTGCGTACCCATGGTTGAGGAGTAGAGACCGGAGATTCTGCGAGAGGCACGTGCGAGCAAGTTCTCGAATCATCTAGGGGCGACTAAGACGTATCATGATCTGAAACGGTATTATCATTGGGTCGGGATAAAAAGAGATGAGGCTGATTGGGTCGCGAAGTGCGACATGTGTTCGTTGGTTAAGGCTAAGCATCGGGTTCCAGGCGGGTTACTACAGAGTTTACCCATTCTGGAGTGGAAGTGGGATATGATTACGATGGATTTCATAGTAGGATTACCTATGGGTGGGCGTTTGGTTGACCATTTGGGTTCGGTTCGGTTATTTTGGATTTTCGGATTTTCGGATAATGGCTCATGAAGACCATTCGGATATTTTGTAATATTTGGTTTGGGATCGGTTATTTGATATCGGGTTCGGATCGGTTTTGAATACTATGTATGAGATCCAATAATGATCCAAATTTTGATCGGATCGGGTTCGGATCGGTTATAACCCATATAAACCAAAAATAATACTGTCATTGTAGTAGACTTGCAGTTCAAGAAATGAGTAGAGTCAAGTAACTTGTTTCTCTTGTTGCCGAGACTCAGGTTTGCATTCTCTTTGTTCATGTTAGCTTCCAAATTCTCATTTGATGATGACCCCATCTGAAATAAGAATCAGATTTAATTAGCACAAAATAAAACACATGGTAATGAACATTATCAACATGAATTAGCTACTTGTTCCAATACACTTTCTGTTGCAATTGATTTTAATATTTGCGTAAAAATTTATACCATCATCATCTTTGAACTGACAGAACTATTGGAACATGAACATGTTTTTATTTACCAATACACTTCGTAATAAAAAAAAATAGAAACAAATATGATTGAAAATCAAATCGGAATATGAACATGAAATTCAAATCAAATATGAAATAGCTTAACTCTATGAAATACGAATCAAACTAAAACTGAAATTATCAGTGACTACTCTTCTAAAGCTTCTAAAGTTAAACTCTATCAATGAAATTTACATATTCATATAACAAGACAGAGAACAAAAGACAAACCTGCAAAATTGGTTTCTTGAGGTTGCAGACGGCGGAGATGATGAGAAATCGAGATGGAATTTGAGGTTTGGGATCGATACCATATATATTAGGGATTTAGGGATTTCTGTTTAGGGTTTTGCAACTAATTTTAGATCGATTAAGGAATTCAAATGATTGTGATGAATATTTACTCGAATCACACCGAAATTCTCTCAACTATCTCTGATTGCATTTGCTAAAGTGAAGATCTGGATGCGGCTAAGGAAATGTCACAATAAAATCATATATTTTCTTCGGATCTGATTTCAGATTTTGGTTTAGATCCGAACCGAACTGTAACCAAAATAATTAGGAGATGAAAACCAATCGGTTATTTTGTCATATCCATAACCGATCAGAACCGGGTTTTTCGGTCGGGTTCGGGTTCAAACTTCGAGTTCGGATAATTTGCCCACGCTTAGGATTACCTAACTCGCGGACCTATGATGCTATTTGGGTGATTGTGGACTGTGTGAACTAGTCTGCACATTTTCTGGCTATCAAGAATACTGATAGAGATGCAGTTTTGGCTAAGATGTTTGTGAAAGAGATTGTGAGGCTGCATGAAGTGTCAGCCAGTATAGTGTCAAATCGGGATCCCAAGTTCTCTGATTTTTGGAGAGCCTTTCAGGCAGAGATGGGCACTAAGGTGCATATGAGTACGGCTTATTATCCATAGACTGATGGGCAGTCAGAGAGGACTATTCAGACTTTAGAGGATTTGCTAAAGATATATGTGTTTGATTGGGGTGGTCACTGGATTGATCATTTGTGCATGGCTGAGTTTGCGTATAACAACAGCTTTCAGGCGAGTATTGGGATGTCTCCATATGAGGCATTGTATGAGAGGCCGTGCAGGACACCATTATGCTGGACCCAAGTGGGGGAGAGGAGCATTTTTGGTGCGACCTATGTTCAAGAAACAACGGAGAAGATCTGAATCTTGAAACTAAACATGAAGGAGGCTTAGGATCGGCTGAGGAGTTATGCCGATAAGAGACGGAGAGAGTTGGAGTTTGCGGTCGAGGATAGAGTGTATCTCAAAATGGCCATGTTGCGAGGCCCCAACCGATCCATTTCTGAAAACAAGCTGAGTCCGAGATTTATGGATCTGTTCCCGGTAGTAGAGCGAGTTGGACCGGTGGCGTACCAGTTAGAGTTACCTCCGATTATGAAGGCATTTCAAAAGGTGTTTAATGTGTCGATGTTGAGGAAGTGCCTGCATGAATCGGAGGATTTGGTGGCTACGATCCTGGAGGATCTTCAGCCTGATTTGTCTGTGGCAGCAAGGCCTGTGAGGATTATCAAGAGTAGAGTTAAGGAGCTGCGTTGTAAGAAGATTCCACAGTTGTGGATTCTGTGGGATTGTGCTGGTTCTGAGGAGGAGACTTAGAAGCCTGAGGCAAAGATAAAGCTAAAGTTCGGGAAGTGGTTCGACAAGCAGGTCGCGGTGTGAACTTTACCTATCTTTGTGGTTCCAGTTTCATTTGTTTAGCATGTTTGCGTTTGTTGTATTTTCGTTTTCGTTGTAACGATTATACTTTTTGGAGATTTATAAGATGGTGTTATTCCTTATTTATCTATTTTATAAGATGAGTAGTTCTTATATTTAATGTGTATTGTGTGGACCGGTGTTGGTCCTGTTGTTGAGATATTCCGGGTTAGGGAATATCGAGTTTGGCCACGGGAGGTACTTTTAGTCGATAGATGTTTATAGACATTTTAGAATTTATTGCTCTAGGTGATGCGGTCGCGAATAACTCATTCATTCTTGTTTTTGGAAATGATTAGTTCTCCTGTGGGGATGATTAGTTCCTCAGAGGAGATGATTAGTTCTCCTGTATGCTCATTTAGAATGATTAGTTTCCATTTCGAGTATCGAGGGATGATTAGTTATCTTGAGGGCATGATTAGTTCCCCTATGCGCCCGGAGCTCAAAGGATGCGTCCTGAGAGTTGATGGGGCACGTGACACCGATAGCTCAAGGGATGCGTCCTGCGAGTGGGAGGGGTGTCGAATGAGTTAAGAGTAATAAATGTCTGAAAACGGGTGTATAACCATGAGACTAGACGATAGCCTCGGAGATCGGGTGATAGGATCTCGGGTGGTACTAACCGGTTTTGGGTCAGGTTTTGAGTCTTTGATAAACGTTTTGTGGGATTCGATGACGAATCCAGATTAGTGGAGGAGAATTGTAACATCCGCGAACCAAAGAATCCAGATTGGTGTCGTGTCAAGCGACACGTGTTTTGTGTCGGTCGACACAAAGAATCGTGGGGTGTCGATCAACGCTGCGTGTGTGTTGCTCGACACCAGGGTTGCAGAAATCGGGTTAATTAGATTTTTAATCTCAGTTGGCTCGGGTTAAGGCGTTAAACCTAGGTCTCGTGTTTATAAGTTCCTTAGCAGTTCGTGGTCGTGTTTTGTCTGAGTAAAAAACGCAGAAAAAAACCTAAGTGTTTGAGAGAGAGTTGGGTTTTCGTGAAGGATTATCGTTGGTTTGTGGTTTTTGATCGTGTCATTGTCGTTTCTCATGGGAAATTAATCCGATCGTTTGATTCCTGAGTCTAGAGGGTCTGTTTGTGTGTCTTCTTCGTTCTAAATCCGAATCCTTTCATTCCTATTAAGCCAAGGTGAGTTGTGACCGCGGTTTCTAGGCGATGAGGATAATTTGGTTGTGTTTCGTGATTGAATTGTGTTGTGGAATCGTGTGATGATGATTGTTGTGATTGATGTGGCTTGTATGCTTGCTATTGTCGTGTTTTTACAGCAGGGTTGCGACTCATGTTCACCGGAATCGTGATACGAGAGGATGAACACGATTTCGGTGCAACACAGAGGAGTGTCGATCGACACCTTGCTAGTGTCGCTCGACACGAGTTGTTCAGTTTCGGAAATTGTCATTTTTGCTCTTTGTTGATTGGTTTTGGATGTTGTTGTGATTTGATCGATTATCTAAGCCTGCTTGTTACGCCGGTAGGCGGAATGACCAGCTCACTAAGTATTTATGAAATACTTACGCAATTCTTATTTTCTTGTGTTGCAGGTAAATGAAAAGTGTGATCGCGGAATCGAGGCGTAGGAAGAGGATGATAGGATTTATGTTTTGTTGTTTAGACTAGCAAAGTTGTCGTGTTAGGTTGCTAGCTTTGGTTATTCCTGAAATTGATTATTGAGTTTATTTTTTATGGAATATTGAATTTGTTTTATTAAATATTGGTTGTTTATTATTGGATTAGTTGATTATGAGTTTCTGCAGTAGAATTGTTTAGTTTTTTTTTTAAAAAAGCTTGGTTGTTTCATTAAATGTGAGCTTTGGAGATCGAGGGAGATGATCTCAGGTAGTATTGAGTCTATTGACTGGTTTGGGTCAATATTTTTGGCCTTTGGTACACGTTTTATGCGGGATTGGAGGTCGAATCTAGAGTAGTGGGGAAGAGTTGTAACATCCCGAAACTGAAATGTATTATTTTGGTAGGGGTGTCGATCAACATCAAGGTTTAAGGTTTGTTGCTGTTCAATTTTAATCGGCCCGGTTTGTTGCGGTTCAGTTTAAGAAAACCCCAGGGCTCGCCACTACAAGAAAACAGGTCATTAGTGACTCCAATTTCCGAGTCACAAGTTAGTCACTAATATTTGTGACTCAATTGGGACTATTTTGTTACTGATTTGTGACTATTTTTCACGTTGTCTCAAATTAGTCGCAAATTTGTGGCTGATTCCAGTAGTCATTAATTAGTCACAAATTTGCACTGATTTGAGACAGTTTGTCGAATGTTTTACTCGAGTCGCAAAGTAGTCAAAAATTTGAGACTCAGTTGCGATAGCGCGTAGAGTCACAAATTTGAGACTCGTTAGCGACACAACGTGGAGTCACAAATTAGCGTCTCTACCAACAGAGTTGCTAATTAGCCACTATTTTGCAACTTTTCTGGGTTTCGTGTACTGGAGTCACAAATGAAGTCGCAAAATAACAACTACTTTGCGACTTATTCCCCACTACATTTATGTTTTGGGCAAATTAAACACCATAATGTTAATCTAGTGAATATATTTTTGTATATACATCTTATTCAACTAATAAGTGTTTACTAAATACACAGTAGAAGTGAAAAAAATTCAAAATACATTTTCCATAAATCAAAGCATTACAAATGTCTTCTTACAAACATAAAACCTATATCACTTATCTCTTAATTTTCATATTTTCAAGATTAATATAAATTGTCTTGGTTACTAGGATTTTAAGTTTTAGAATCAAACAAACATTATAGAAATACTCGGAAAGTGGGTTGGAAAGAATAATGGGTCATTGTTTTTGGTCAAAATATTTAGGGTTTAGGGTATACATTTGTCACTACTGTACGACGTCACAAAGTAGTCACAAATTAGTGACTCGTTACCGACGAGTCGCAAAATAGTCACCAAATTGCGATTACATTGCTACTGATTTGTGACTAATCAGTATGATTTTCAAAAATTCATCAAAAAATTATTAGAAATAGATTAAGTTTAAGTTTCTACATAGATTCAGTTACTAGTTACATCTATATATACTTGTCCAAGTAATTTGGTTTCATTAAAGATATTGGATACAACAAAAAACATTTTTAGTTTTCTTAATTTTTGCATCTTACATTTCATATCTTAAGATATATTGTTACTTGTTCTTTCATTGAAATCTTTGTTCAAATGTTTTTAAAAATTGGAATTCAATAGATTGTCACTAGTTTAATCTAAATATTCAAATTTTCTATAACATATATACCATAAACACTAATTTAAAGGCATATGGCTCAAACAAATTGTTTAAAATGTTTAGGGTTTAGGGTTTCATTTGTGACTCCAATTAATTGTAACAAAATAGTAGCAAATGTGTGACTACTTTGCTACTTATATTTTTGGATCCAAAATTTTTAAAGATTTTAACCCAAATTTATTCCCTCTACACCCAAATTTGGTTTCCCTCTCACTCATAAAACCAAAATATTTTCCCTCTAAACCCAATTATTTTTTCCCTCTAAGCCCAAATAAATTTTCACCTATAACTCATAAAAATCACAATTGTCGGCACACACACTTTTTCAGATCCAAAAACACTTCTCGACACATCTCCGATTATCTTTCATAATCTCGTTTCCGTTTCGAGATTCTTCACTTTTCTCCTTTAGTCTTCTTCAATCTTTCACTCACTGGTCTCTCTCTCTTTCGATTCGTTGGCCGAGAGATTCAAATCCTCTCTCTTTCAAAACCCACTCGATTCTCACCTCTGAAGCCCTAACTGAAAACCCTAGTCCCTCTTTCATCTCTCTTTCTCACAATCACTCAAATCTTTCACTGAAAACCTAAAACCCTAATCTCTCTTTCACTCAGTCCCTTACATCGAAGCTCAAATCTGATGATGATGAAGCGCCCTTCTTCTTTCTTTAAGCGCCCTTGTTCAACCTCTCCTGTTGATAGGACTGAGAAGAGACGTGGCAAGCTTGTTGACGGTATTCTTCTTCTTCTTCTTCCTCGCGAAATCCTAACGAGGTTTTGTTCCTTTGCAATTTCAATCTCTGGGTTTCAAATTTTTGTCCTTTTTGGGGTTTTATTGCGGTAGCTAGGGCAATTTTGGATTCTTCTCGAGGGTTTTGTAAAGGGGTTTATTTGGATTTGTCAGGTTCATGCTTCGTCTCAAGGGACTAGAATTTTACCTTCGACTGTTAAACCTAAACAGAACACTGGTTAGTTGATTTATTCAGTAGCATTACTCTGGTCTTGTTATCTCTCTGCTTAATATGGGTTATTCACGTTTACTGTGTTAATTGTGAGGTTAGTGTATCCACAAAAAGCTGATAGCTCTAAGGAACCTGAGCAAAAGGTCTCTGTTAAGATTTTGCTTCATTCTAGTGGAGATCTTGCTGCAAAGTTTCCTTATAACCAGGTAAAATCTATTTGAAGTCTTTGTGGAGGAAATGCTTGGTAGTTTCGTGTTTGACTTTTTACTTGCCATTTGTTTTTATCCAGGTGGTGGTGGTGGATGATGTGCGTAAATCCCTAAAGCCATTTGGAATGCTAAAGAAAGGTTTTACTTGATGCTTATTCGTGTTTTGACACTTTAGTTGCCATTTCCATCGTGGTTCGTTTTGATTTACGACTTAACGACAGACAGAGATTCCCTGTGTTATGATTCTAAAACTTCACTTCTTTATTTTTGTTTTTAGCTTGTAAGATGTTTGATGGTTAGTGTATTCAACTGGAGTAGCTTAGTAGGTAAATGGTTTTGAGTTTGAAGTAGAAAATGGTTAGGTAAGATGTTTGATGGTTAGTGTTTTTAACTGTTTTTAGCTTAATGTTTTACTGTGCAATTATCTGAAAATGAAGTAGCTTATTAGTTTTTGAAAATGATTTTGAAAATGGTTTAGTTTTTGAAGTAAAGCTTTTTTACTTTCAGTTTTTGTAATTTCAGTTCTTACAAGTTTGATTTAGCAATAGTTCACTACTTATTCTCTTTTGCAGAGCAAGTACTATTGGGATCTAAGAATAACTGAACTAGTGAAGGATCATTTTTGTGCTATTGCAATTCAAAGGATGAAGGGACCTAGGAATAACTGAACTGGTGAAGCAAGTACTAATATTCCAACTCCCGTAACTAAGACCTTACCGCCTACAGCACCAGCCAGAGCTAACACTTGACAGTTTGCAAGTCTACTTCTCCAAACACTCTCACTTCTCTCACTTTCTGTTGTGAACAATATTAACTTATGTTTTCTTTTGTCAAGCTTGATGATCGAGTAGTACTTTCTTTTGTCAAGTTTAAAGCTCCATTAGTTCTTTCATTTGCTTGTAAAATCCAAACTTCTCTTCTTCTTTCTTTTATGCAATTTCAAATTTATGTTCTTAGTATCAAATTAGTATCATATTAGTACCAAATATGTTACTAAAAACTGATCAATTAGTTACTAGATCAAAAAACCGTCATCACGATTTGGTCTCGAATTAGAGACTCAATATTGACTAATTTGTGACCACTTTCTATTTTCAGATTATAACAAAAGAGTTAGTATTGTGTCATAAATTTACGACTCTGAGAGAAGTCGCAAGCTAGTAGTCAATTAGCCACTCCAAAGATTAGTCGTAAATGAGTCATAAATTTACGACTCGTAAATGGAGTCGCATATTAGTCGCGGATTAACGACTCCAATTGAACGTCACAGAAGAGTCGTAAATTAGCGACTCATTTGCGACTCCAAAAATTAGCGACTCAACTATTGTGACTCCGATTTTTAGTCGCAAATGGGTCATTTGTGACTAATTTGTGACTCTTTTGGGAGTCACAAATGGCCTGTTTTCTTGTAGTGCGCGTATGCGTTGAGCAGCCGTAGAGGAGAAGGAAAAATCGTGTTTTAGAAGAGAAAGAGAGGATTTGTGAGTTTTTGGTGGTCGATTGTCGTTTCTAGAGGCTCGTGAGTGCGTTAAGGGCTATAGAATCGTGGTTTGGGTGATTTCCAGTGAAGGAAGTTGTTGTTTCCGTGTTCTCTCACTCTCAAATCCGAATTTTTGTTCATAGGCTAAGGTAAAGGAAAAATGTGATCGCGGAATCATGGCGTAGGAAGAGGATGATTAGGATGTTGTTTTATGATTTTGCTTTTTAGTAGAACCTGGTGTTTAGGTTGCTAGAATTGCTAAGTTGTGTTATTGGAATTTGGAATTGATTTGGTGAGTTTATTTGATTTATGTTTTCGTTGGTTTGGTGATTGAAATTAATCGTTGAGAATTAATAATTATGGAATTCTGAATTCGGGTTAATTAATTAAAAAAAAGCTGGTTTTTTTACAATGACTCTTTTTAATGCGACAAGTATCCAACCCATTGTCGTGCTTTTTTTTTTTTTGTCACAAATTCCGGTTTTCATTAAGCATGAGTAAAACCAGAGTATGAAACAGGGGAAGAAACAGAGTTATTTAAAGAGGCAAGTGCCTCTTTCTTAATCGATCAGCTTGAACATTCGCTGATCGAGGAACATAAACAAACATTACTGAATTAAAAGATAGGGTCAATTCTCGAATGTCTTCAAGAATGATTTGGATCTCATTGTGTGCATCCGCAGAGTTGAGGAGCGAGACGAGAGATTGTGCATCTGACTTCACGAGGAGATCGTCGCAGCCCGCCTCTATTGCATATCGCAAATACGTAAGGAGAGCCCAAGCTTCAGCAGCTAGCACTACAAGAAAACAGGCCATTTGCCACTCCCAGAAGCGTCACAAATTCGTCACTAATGACCCATTTGCGACTACTTAGCGACGCCAACTCGGCGTCGCAAAACGTGCGTTGCTAATTTGCGACGCTGCAAATCCGTCGCTAATTAGCAACGGATGTATGACGGATTTAAGACTCCATAACTCAGTCGCAAATTCGTCGCTAATTTGCGACGGATTTAGGACTCCATAACTCAGTCGCAAATAAGCGACACTTGTGTGACTCAGGCAGGTAGTCACTAATTAGCAACGGATTTGAGACTGTATTGTGCGTGGCAAATAAGCGACTAATTAGCGACTTTTGATTTTGCGACTAAGTTATGACTAACTATATTCGTCGCAAATTAACGACTAATTAGCTTCTAATTAGAGACTATTTTGTTGTCGTCACATTTTGGGTTAGTCAGATTTTGGTCACTAATTTGCCACTGATTTGCCACTTATATGCTACTAATTGTTTATTTGTTTTGTTTTGAATTGTCTCAATCGAATAGATAACCAAAAATCTTGAAATTAAAAGCATACTACATATCAATCATTTAAAGTACAAAAGGGTTGAAATCAAAGTACAAAAAGTATTACAACATGCTAGTTTGTTAAGAAGAGAAAGTTCTTGTGACCAAAAAACAAGAAGAGAGAGTTCAAGAGTTTAAGAAACAGCCTAAGTTTTGGATCTTTGTTCTTCATGAACTTGATCATCTTCACTTGTTTTTCTACAGGAGTTAACATCACTTCCATCATCAACAATCACCACCTAGAAAATAGAAATTATTTAGAACAGGGTATTTCGGACCAGTTCACAGAGATCTCGAGCATTGGAATGTTAAAACACTTGCACAAGAACGCTAATTCAACATCAAAACACCACCTACGCAGAGTACCGAGTCAAAATGGGATGCTTTTATCGATGGTTTCTACTGCTAGTTTATCATAGTCATCAGTTTAATGTAAATACCTCTTCAGATGAATGTTTGTAAAAAGTCTTCTAGCAGCAGCTCTAGTAAACATCTTGAACCCACACTGCGAAAAAACGATGTTTAGTTAAGAACACGTCTCAGTGAAACAGAGCAATTTACATCGACTGCAGAAGGAAGCAACAAATTCACCTGAGTATCCCGAATTCCGGGACCAGCAGCCATTAGAACCACAAGATGGAAACCCTTCATCAGAAAGTTGCGATACCATTTCCTCTGTAATCGGCAGATTAAAGTCAATTATCTATGACGCATACACAATCAAAACAATGATGTTGTATCTACTACAAATTACTAGACTTACAGTAGCAAGAGCTTTCTCTTCAAGATGAGCACGAGAACCAAATGCGGATACTTGCACATCACCTATTCTAAAATCCACTTGCTTTGATGATGGGTCTCTGATTGACCTTTCTTCTCTGGCTACTACATGGATCTGAGAAGCTATAGGAGATCAGGAAATTTGTAACACATTTTCCTTCCAAATTGAATGAAATTTCAGTAGTCAAACCTGATTTTCAAGCTTTTCTAGGTCTGTTACTTTAGTTGCTCCATCAGCATCCAACATGAGAAGTAGCTCACCACGAGAATGCATCATTCCCTATTTAATGCTTTCAAAAAAGTAGAAAGCTTCAATTAAAATTTCTCTTTCTAAGATGAAATAGTAAGCAAAATACTCTTACTCACTCACAGAAAATGAATAAATAAATAAAGCTGCATTGCATGCTACTAAGAGTTGAACTCACTGTTCTTATAGCTTCTCCTTTCCCTTGATTCTTCCCAAGTGGTATAACCCTAATGTTGTCAACGGAGTACTTTCTAACGAAATCAAAAGCTACTCTTTTTGTTCCATCAACACTTCCATCATCAACAATCACCACCTAATTAATAGAAATTAATCGAGCGATTTAGCATGAGTGGCTCGTCTATATTGATATACTAGTACGCATTTCCAGTTTTCGTAACAAAAACCTTGAAAAACTCATACATATTCACCGTACCGAAGGCCACTCCTAGGTTCAGAATCAACCTTAATGAGTTTGAAAGAGATTAAAAGAACAATGGGAAAAGTGTTCAAATTCTGTATTGGGACGAGCCAACTTTCACATGACAGCTAATCTAGCGTTATAACACTCAACTTTTCAAGCTTCTTTGTCAACCAAATTGCAACATTTGATACAGAAATCACTAAACCTCGAACTCTACATTTATAACCTCAGAGCATATGCATTTCTTTCTACAAACAGCTGAATCTGAAGCTTCATCATTCACATCCAGTTACAAAAGAGCCAACTCTGACACATAAGTGGCTAGATCAATTCTATATAATCTCAAAAGCTATCCTCCTAAACGTTCCAACACAACTCGAATCGCCAATGTAAGACATTTCTCTAGGTATCCTCAGTTCTATTAACTATAACTACTAATTCTCAAACAATCGTCCCATGCTACAACTATACCAGCAAAATCACAATCAATTCGAAACGAGAAAAAATCAGATTGATACCTGTTTCAACGATTTCGGATCCTCAAGTGCAATCACGGTCTCTACAGAACTGGGAAATTATCAATCAAAACAGATAAATCAATATTTTCCCCAAAAATCGGAAAATTCGAAGAACTTGGAGTAAACGTACACGTTACTGTGTCTCCTTCTCCAAGCTCCACAAACGACGACTCACAAATCATCAATTTAGTACGAACCCAAATCAATTCTTTGTTACCTGCTAGTGTCTTCCGTCGAGCTTTCTAATACCGTAACCCAATTCCGTCGATTCATCCCACAGATTGCGCATAATCTCAGTTTTCTTCTCATCAGGTCCCCAACGAGAGTTCCACTTCTCTCCCGCCGCTGCTCTTGCCCAACATCCTTGTTTCCTGAATCAGTCCAACGGTGGAATATACCAAACCCTAGGGGAGGGAGGGAGAGAGACAGAGAGAGAGAGAGAGAGAGAGAGAGAGAGAGATGAAACAGAGAAGAGGAAAAGAGATCTGGACACAAGAGAGGAGAAATTAAGTTGGAAATTAAGCGCACAAGTGATTTTGTATAAAACTGACTCAAATTTTGATTTTTTTCAGATTTGGGTGAGAGGGAAACTGAAATTATAGAAAGCAAATGAGAGGGAAACTAAAATATATTAGTCTCAAAAGAGTAACAAAATAGTTACTAATTTATGACTGATTTGTGACGATTTTAAGTTAGTCACAAATCAAATCCCTAAACCCTAAACATTTAGACCCAAAATTTGTTTTTCTAGCATTTTCCTAAACCATATAGCCTAAATAAACTGATATAACCATTAAACCACCACTAACAAAGCTAATTTACAAAAACATCAACTTTACATAAACTTAGTTTAAAACTTATAAGTCTTTATAACCTAAAGTACATTAATGTTGTTCTCACATAAATATTTTTTTGGAAATTGATTTACTCACTACAACTACATCTTTGCTACTTTGTCATTGACTTGATTACAATCTAAATACAACCATGAATCATAGAAGCATCCATTTTGGGTTTTAAGGTGTAGTATTGTAAAATGGAGTGGCAAAGTAGTCACTAATCAGTCGCAGATTTACTTCCGCGTCGCAAATGTATCACAAAGTAGTGGTATATTTGTGACTATTTTGTGACGTTAGTATAGGGTTTGAGAATCCGAAATCCTAAACCTTATATAGTCACTAAAGAGTCACAAATCCGTCACTACCAAAAAAATTTTAAATTATTATTTTGAAACCCTAAACCCTATATGGTCACTAAAAAGTCACAAATTCGTCACTACCAATTTTTAAAAAATTGTTGTTACCTACATTTAAACATTTGTGACGCTTTTGTTACGCTTTTATGGTAGTCACTAATCTGTGACTGCTTTGATGGTAACAAAATAGTCGCAAATTTGTGACCACTTTATTCGTCGCTAATTAGTCTGTAATTTGTGACTACTCTGCGACTACATGAAAACCAACGAATGTCTGTCTCAAATTCGTCGCTAATTTGTTACGTTTTTATGACGAAGTTGATCAGTCACAAATTGGCGACGGTTTTGCGACTGATTTTGGTGTCGTCACAAATTGGTCACATAAGAGTCTCAAAGTAGTCACAAAAATTAGTGACTGATTTTTCAGTCACAAACAGTAGTCACTAATGGACTGTTTTCTTGTAGTGTAGGGCGGATGAGATGTAAGGTTGAGAATCTGAAGCGCTAAGAGCTTCTTCGGACGGTAAATTGCAAGGGGTAATTACCCAACCCATTGCGCAATTAAGTGTTGTAGCATTCCAAGCCGCATCGACTTGATAAGTGAATTCTTGATCAAAGTCTGAAGGGTCCGGCAGATGGGGTGCATGTTATCGGATTGGAGGTAGATGGGATTGAGCTACTTGCCAATGCCGAGCTTCGAAGATTGCTTTATGCACTAACTCAACCGCAGTGGACGTTTGATTTGAGAATTTAAATGAGAATAAATGATGATCAGTAAGCGTGAATTCAAATGTTTACTTGTATATTAGTCCATGGTAGATATCAACATTTGGGTAAAACTTCCTGTTGACAAAGTAATCATCAAAGAGAGCTGCCTTCTCGAGGGTAATAGCTATGTGCATCAGAAGTGCATGCATGGAGGAGTCATCTAAATAAAAGGTTTGCATCGTGTTTAGTATAAGGCTCGTTACAAATCTAAAAACAAAAGCATATAGTTTCAAGCATTAAGCATTCATGTTCATGTAGCTCACTGTAACTTAGATGGTACAATATCTATGACTCCTCTGGACGGTCCATCGCAATCGGCTTATAGCATTAAGCAATGTTCAGCGTAGTTTTGTTGTTCGTTTGTAGTCTAGTCTTTTGATATTCTTAGCCATTTGTTTGCGTTTTGCATTTGTTCTCGTTGTTTAGTTGCATTTTCATTTTTTTTGCTACTAGTTTTCTCTAAAAATTCTGTCGAAAACAAAAATTGGTTATAAATCTTAATATGTTTATCACAAAAGGATAGTTTTGGAAAAAAAAATTGGTTTAGTTTTGGTTTAATATTCTAAATTTCTAAGTGGTTGGGTATTGGTTTATAATGGTTTTCATATGATTTTGGTCGTAAACCAATAAAACCGATATTTGTGTATAATTGAAATTGAATATTTGAATTAGAGGAGATACAGTTGAACTTCTATAAATTAATAATCACTATAAATTAATAAATTCTTCCGGTCCCAAGTTGGGCCTGTGTAAAATTTGATGAAAATCAATAAGATGATAAGATAATAATTTTTTTTGAAACTCCTATGTAAAATATGGTCTCATTAATTATATAATTAATAATTATAAATTTTATACGTATATATATATATAGTTTAGTAATGTATGACTATTGTGTTATATGTTTTTTCTTTAAGTTGGAAACTTGTCAGAACTTATCTCTAATTTTTCTTATTGCATCAAAAAGTATAAATATTTAATCTTCATCAAACTAAAGAGTTTCATACGTGATAAAACCATGATTATTTTCATCGAACTAAAGAGTTTTATATGTGATAAGCTAATTATGAAATACTTCTAAAACTACGATTATCTTATTTTCAACTTCAACGTTAATAACAAAGTAGCTGTAATTTTTATTCTTGCATATTTATAGTCAAGTAGGTTATTAGCATCCTTTTTATAATGTTGGAACATGTATCGACAATGATCCTTCCGCAGGTTCACCTACAGAAATTATGTTACGACTTCTCCTTCCTCTAAATAATAAGGTTTATTGGACTTCTCGCGACGTCGCAGACGGTGAACCACCCACGTAAACAATATGATATATGATGAATTTGTAAAGAATATATAAACAATTAAATAACAAAAAATTTATATAAACTTTTACGTAAAGTTTTTATTTCAAATACAAGAAATGGAAAAAAAAATATGGATTAGAAAGATCTCTCTAAATTAATAATTTATCGATAAACAAAAAACTTTTTAAATTAACAAATTTTCAAAGTGTCAGTATTATTAATTTATAGAGGTTATATTGTACTGTATAAACTTATATAACTTTTTTCATACAAAGGTAAGTACAGAGAGTTAAGTTTGGATTTCATATATTTAGGTGCTATATCTCTCTTCTCTCCTTAAAATCTTTCAGAGAGAGAGAGTGGAATTTTTATTTTTCCTATTTAGATCGGATTTGCGGTTCCGTTAAATGGATAATAAGTTTTCGGCTTGACCTAATTATTTTCTTACTGTGTTCGAATTCAGTTCTTTCTATAGTTTTAGGGTGTTTTCTCTCCATATTTTAGGTTTATGTTTAATAATATGACCTTTTGGTTATCTACTATCACCAATCCATGAATCTCTTTCTCTAATAGAATCAATCTTCATCTACCATAGATTAGGCAGTGGGATGAAGTATCTAGGATGGGATTGAGGTTTGTGTTTTTGGGAATCGTTGAGGAGGCTTGAAACAATCTCGGAGGGGCGAGTTTGTCGACGGTTTGTTTTTTCTCCTTCAAGATTCTCTGCAAATTATTATAGTGGTTTTGGATTTTTGGTCAAGAGCTTCGGTGCAAAGATGTGTGGAGGGAGATGCAAAGGTGGATCGAAGGACAATCTCTTCGCCGGCGGTTTGAAATCGACCGGAATTTCGACTGACAGCGGTAGAGGTTGAGATCGGAGGCGCCGATTCAACTGTAACCCTAATGTTACCCGTTGTTCACACGTGTCAACTTACACTTAATCGTGATCAACATGTCAACTTACACTTAATCGTTATCTCTAATAGTGTATAATTTAGAAAGATAACATTTGGGTTTTAATTGGGTTGTAATTAAGCCTTCAAAAATCACATGTTGTAATGCCCAATGGGCTTTTAATATAATCACCGACAAAAAAGAAACATGTATTTAGATGCCATAGTTTTTTGGAAAAATTTTCCAGTCTGCCAATTTGGCCTAGTCGGCTTTCAAAATTTGCTATAATTGAATTTGGCTTTTAAAATCTGCCACAAATCGTATGGACGTTTACTGTACAAAGACAAAATTACCTTCAGAAATAATAACTTATTAGTTCAGTGTCTGACCACCGTCTTGCAATTCTTGTCCTCGTCTTGTATTTATTGTCCTACGACGTCCACTGTTTCCGGCTATGTCCACCACTGTCTCTGACATCGTTGACCACCGTTTTTGTCAATGTCTGTGTGATGAACATAAGAAGTCTAGAAATACAAGATATTCACAAACTAGACGTTTATGTCGGAGGACAAAAAATACAAAATCAACTACAGAGTAGACGTCCGTATCTTGTATTTCTTGTCCTCCTTTGTCCACCATCTCATCCACTGTTTCCTACTATGTTCACCACCGTCGACCACCGCTTTTGTCAATGTCTGTGTGGTGGACATCAGAGGACAAGAAATACAAGACATTCACAAACTAGATATCTATGTTAGAAGACAAAAAATACAAAATCTACCACATAACAAACGTCTGTCCCGGAGAGAGAAAAAAATGGTGTCCCGGAGAGAGAAAAAAATGGTGGAGAAGATAATGAATTGTGAAAATAAATAAAAAAAGAAAAAAAATTTGGATAAATTTGTAATTTCACACTTCGTTAAAAGACAAAAAAATTGACAGATTTTAGAAGAGATTATGTGTAATGGCAGATTTAGAAATGACTTTCTAATTTATGGCATATTTTGTAAATTTTTCCAAGATTTTGTTGGTCGAAAATTTAGATGCCATAGTTCTTTTGACAAAATTGACACTTTTCCCTAAAAAAAAAAAACCAAGCACACGGTTGAATCTGAATATTCTCGGACACGTGTACGACAAGGACACGGACACGGTCACACGTTTTCGAATTTCTTCGTAATGTCAGAAACCGAAAAGTTTGTCAGGAAACATCACAAAGCCTCTCTTTTTTGTTTTGCATCGTTGTAAATTCTTACTCGTCTTATAAAAAGACCAAATCTTTCTCCATTCGCCAACTTGAGATCGATTTTGATTTTTGTGTCCCAATTAACATTTCTGCACGACCAGTAAGTTTCTGCCATTTCTCTCTGTTCTTATGCTAGATTCATTATCTCGCCACCACTCTGATTTTTCCGAATTGATCCCTAATTCTGGGTTTCTATAAGATCTGCAAATCAAAATTGATCGCCACAAGAGAAACGGGGAAATAGATCTCATTTTCAATTTGTTTTGCCGCATGCATTGATATATTTCCACGCGTGTTCTTATAATTGGGATCAAATTTACAAGTTTGATTGTGTTTTTCGGGGTAAGAGAAGGTATGGTGAAGGAGAGTGAGTATTACGAGATCTTAGGCGTCAAAACTGATGCTTCAGAAGGTGAGATTAAAAAGGCTTACTACTTGAAAGTAAGTCATTCTTCTTTTTCTTTTGTGCAAACCAAAAACTCTGCTTTGTAATAATTGCTTTGGTTTTTCTTTCAGGCAAGGAAAGTTCATCCAGACAAGAACCCTGGAGATCCTCAAGCTGCTAAAAACTTTCAGGTGAATCAAGTGTATTTTGACTTCACAAATTGTTGTATGGTCTCACATTTCGTGTCATATGTTTTTAGGTATTAGGTGAGGCTTACCAGGTTCTGAGCAATCCGGAGAAACGAGCAGCTTATGACAAATATGGCAAAGAAGGTGTTCAACAGTAAGTTTTTTGGTTTCTTTTACAATTTCCGTTGTTGCGAATCTTGTTGATATGATTTTACTGGCAGGGATGCAATGGTTGATCCTGCAGCTGTGTTTGGTATGCTTTTCGGAAGCGAAGTTTTTGAAGAATACGTTGGGCAGCTTGCACTTGCGTATTTGGCGTCGATTGAAGCTGATTTAGAATCATACGAGCCTGAAATCAGAAAGCAAATGCTTCAAGACAAGATCAAAGTAGGCCTCCATGTTTTTAACGCCTCCATGTTTTGTTATTTTCTCAATGTGTCTATGTGTGCAGTCTCTGCAAAAGGAGAGGGAAGACAAGCTTGCGGCAACACTGAAAAACAAGCTTGAACCGTTTGTGGAAGGACGAACCAATGAATTTATCGAATGGGCAAATGAAGAGGCAAAGCGGCTTTCTTCTGCCGGTAAAAACCACTCTTTGCATTTTCTTCAACAACCTTGAAAGGAGAATTCTTTTGAATCCTAATATACAAGAAAAGCGCAAAATTTACTTAACTTTTGTTTTTGACTTTTTAAGGTTTCGGCGAGGCAATGATGCATACGATTGGTTACATATACACACGAAAAGCTGCTAAAGAGATTGGAAAAGGCAAGCGATATATGAAAGTACCCTTCTTAGCGGAATGGGTGCGTGACAAAGGCCACCATATGAAATCTCAAGTGATGGCTGCTTCTGGTAAGAAAATCAAAAAGCAAAACATGGAAATCTTTTGGTTTTCTAACGGAACGAAATCCTTACTGCTCGATTTTGTAGGTGCGGTTTCGTTACTTCAGTTGCAGGATGAAGTGAACAAGTTGAATGAACACCAAGGAGACAACAAAGAGGAGCACATTCAGAAAGCCATCGAAGCTAAAATGGATGCTTTGCTTCAATCTCTTTGGCAAATCAATGTTCTCGATATCGAATCCACTCTGTCTCATGTCTGCCAATCTGTAAGATACCCAAGATTCATATTACATTATATAACCATTTTCGTAGGAAAAAACTAATTAATTAGTCTTGTTGTTAATCTTGTCTTTCTAACAGGTGCTTAAAGATCCAAGTGTTTCGAAGGATGTTCTTCGAGCTCGAGCCATTGGACTGAGGAAACTTGGAATGATCTTCCAGGTGAGCAAGCACAAAAGGGTTCGTAACTTAAACATAAAAGAAAACTCATTGGGTTTTAGATTAAAGTTTGAACCTTTGAGTTAGAGCCAAAAATAAATGTTTTAGAAATGTAATTTTGAGATTGTGAATCATCTATTGGCTAAAATCTTTTTGAAGGGTGCCAAGAAGCCGTACACAAGAGGAAGCAGTTTGCGCCACGAAGCTAACGTGAAATTGGACACCGGAGGTTCTTCAAAGGCGACGTCTTGAAACTCTGATTGCCATCATTCAGATGCAGAAGAAGCCGGAATTTGAATATGCTGTTTCATTTATCCTTTTCTCCCTATTGGTTGAAGTTGGAATTTTACTTATACTAGTTTTGTAGAGATTGTTTTCTAAGGATAAATTTTGTTGATACATAATCGAACTTTGTTATTCATAATTAAATTAAGTGGCTTTCTTATTAAACAAGAGATAATTCACAACGTGGAGTTCCTTGCTGAGAACTTGCAAAGAGAACCCAAACCGGTGGATCAACCTTGCGTTAGGCTTGGGGAGATATCGAACCGGGTAATGAGTTCAAGCGTTCGACAATCAGCTGCAGTGAGCTTAAGACATGAAATTTCTAGGTCATCCAAAAAAACTTGAAATTGCATGTGAGAACAAGTGAGAAGAGATAGAGCCATAATTGTATGAATGGATGTTTTTTTTTTCCTCGTTTAACTAATCTTTGTGTAAGTTTTTGGAAATATAGACATAACCACACTGGCCATTAGAGGGGTTGTGACAGACCCAAGGTGCAAGAGATGCGGTGTACCGGAAGACGAACTACGCAAACCAAGCTCTGTGGCTATAGATTCCATTGATGTGTTGCTTGCTAGTGCGAAACAGATGTTAGCTTTGCTCCCTAATGGATTGCGAATTCCACTCCACCCTTGTGTGTTTTGGCAATTATGGAAAATTAGAAACTCTTTGCTTTTTGAAAACAGAGAATTCAAAGATCATGAGGTTTGTCTCAAAATCACAATGGAGGCTCGTCTATGGCAGGAAGCACAACAAAAGGACGAAACACTTGGAAGAGACCTCCCACAACGCCATCCTTATACCCCATTCCAAACCGCCATCAATTGCTTCACGGAAGCGGCTTGTAATACTGAAACAACCAAACTTTTTTTATTTTTTATTTTTCTAATAATTAACCCCATAATTATTAATTCTCAACAGTTAATTCAACAATTTACCAATACTCAGCGGAAAACAAACAATTCAATTAAACCAAATAAACTAATCACCAGCTCAACTCAATTCAATTCCAATAAACTGTCAATTAATTATAGCAACCTAAACACTAGGTTCTACTAGAAACGCAATAACAATTCAAACCCTAATCATCCTCTTCCTACGCCATGATTCCGCGATCTCACAAATCCTTTACCTGCAACACATGGGAAAAAGAGTTGCGTAAGTATTTCATAAATACTTAGTGAGCCGGTCATACCATCTACTGGCGTAACAAGCAGGCTCCGGTTAACAATCAAATATTAATTCAAGCAACCTCATAACACAACAATGCACACAGACAAGCCAATACAAATACTCAGATGCTCGACACGACTTAATACTTCCTGTTGAGCGACACACCACACGTGTCGATCGACATATCAATTGTTCGTGTCTAGCGACACCCTCCTGGTGTCGATCAACACGCCTCTGTAACGCACCAGAATCGAGTTTCTCCTCTCACGACTCGATTCCGGGCGATACGAGTCGCAAACCTGCAAATGATCAACACAATAACAAACCACAATCACACAACAATGACATCAATCCATTTCACACGAAAATCCATCACAAAAACATCATGAAACCATCAAACAATCCATCATTGCCTAGAAACCTATGGTCGCGAACTCACCTCGGTTTAAGAATGAACGATTCCTCTACGTTCAACGAAAGATCTAGTCTCAAAAACACTCACGAATCCTCAATTCTCTCACGAATTCTCCCTTTTCCTTTCTCAACAATTTCTGATCTCTTCCTCTTGTAGCCCGCGGCCACAAACCACAAGAGACTATATATAAACGAGCCCTAGGGTTAACACCCTTAAACCGAGCCAAAACCGTGATTAAAAAGTTAATCCTCCGGTTTCACAAATACAAGTGTCGAGCGACACCACAAGTGTGTCGATCGACACCACACGATCCTTCGTGTCGATCGACACACACCTTGTGTCGCTCGACACACACCTTGTGTCGCTCGACACGAATGCCAGAATTCACATTTCTGGTTCGCGGATGTTACAGAGAATTCAAAAATCATGAGGTTTGTCTCAAAATCACAATGGAGGCTCGTCTATGGCAGATTGCACAACAAAAGGAAGAAACACTTGGAAGAGACCTCCCACAACGCCATCCTTATACCCCATACCAAACCGCCATCAATTGCTTCACGGACGCGGCTTGGAATACGACGTCCTTAGAGTGCAGGTTAGGTTGGATTTTCACGAAACAGAGGCACGTCACTGTGCTACAAGGCTCCGCATCGCACCGATTCGTCTCATCGGCATGCACTGGTTGCGGAAGGTCTTGCTATCAAAGCCGCTATTGAGGCAGCTTCAAACTCGGAGATGAAGAAGTTTAATTTACTCTCTGATTCTCTAACTCTGGTCACACTTCTAGGTAATGGAGGAGTGATCAACGAGCTGAAGAGCGTTCTATTCGACATTCGATGTTTGATTAGTTCCTTTTCGATGTCTATCAATTTTATTTACGTACCACGCAAGGCTAATGTGCCGGCAGATACCATGGCAAAAGAGGCTCTAAGAAGCATTCTTTTAACCCTTGTATCAAACTCTTAAGTTTATCAATCTACTTGGTTTGAACAAAAAAAAAAGAAGACATAACCACACTGGCTAACAACAAAATTACAAATTTTAATATTTATACTATGAGTCATAAGTTATAATCAACCTGACTGGTGTAGCCGTAGCGGTTGCGGTTGCGGGAGTTTGCGGAAGCGGGCGGTTGCGGGCGATTTGAACAACAGGTGCAACGGTTAAAAATTGGTGTGTTTGCGGGATATTTACGATTGGTTGACAGCGGGTGCAGCAGCAGTTAAATAATAAATTAACAATATAAACACATTAAATAATTATAAAAATATCAAAAATCATATTATTATAATAAAATATAAAATTTATTAATTCAATAAATTTAAAATACTGAAAATCATGTATATGATACTCACGTTGTTTATTATTATTATTATTATTATTATTATTATTATTATTATTATTATTATTATTATTATTATTATTATTATTTTGGATTAAAGTTATGAATTTAATGGAGAAATTTTTTCTTTTGTAGATTAATGTTACATTTTTAGATTTTTGTTTGTTAGATTTCTATGTTTTTGTGATCGTAATTTATTAAGAGAATTTTGGTGTGAAGATTTTATAAATATAAAATTATAATAGGTTACTAATTAAAATGTCAATTATTTATATATTTCATTATTATAGTATTCAAATCTTGATTTTTCTAAATTTATTACATATGTTCTGATTTTTAAGTAGATTTTATTTTATTTTTAAATAAAAAATTAATTTATTCGCAAACACCCGCAACCGCAAATGCTCGAGGAAAGCAGCTTTTGGTTTTGAGCGATTTGGAGCGGTACGGAGCGGTAGAAAGATATTTCATGATTGTTGTCAAACACTAGAAATCTCTACCGCCCGCAAACGCTGCGTTTTTGTTTAATTTTTGTAATATGTTCATTAAATACATGCTAAATCATATTAATTGTTTTTGTTCTTTTTTGTCGAAATAACTAAATTAACTTAAAAACGTGATAACTAAATAAAATTAATGAAAATGAATTTTTATTAATACGAGAATATTCAAGATTTTATAAGTAATAAAAAGGACGATTGGTTTAATATTCCAATTTTTTTTGTGAAATTTGAAAACTAACCCTTGTTTTAAAAGGTTTGAAAACTAACCTTTTTGTTGAATAAAAAACAAAATATACTAATAACTTAAGGTTTTTGTTTTTAAAAGCATTTTTTTGAAATTAATTTAATTTAGTTATTTTGGATATATTATGATAACAACAAACAAAATATTTTTATATTAATTTATATTTAGATATATACATATATGGAATAGATATACTTTGATATTATTTATTAAAAAAAAATGAAGATAGACACGAATCTTCATAACTCTATCATTATTCAAGTCAAAAATCTATATATATCATCACCCGTATGCAATCAACTTATATTAGGAAAAATATACACTTTATATTAAACTTTGTTTCGGTTCATATTCAATCCTAGCTCATGAAATTTAAGTTGCATGTATTTTTTTCCTGTTTGATCATGTGTTCGATATAATTTTAACAATTTTATATTGGTGACAAAAAATACTTCGATATATATATCATGGAGTTGAACAACATAATTACTACTTCTTTTAAGAACCTTAATTATGATATCTGTGATGTCCAATCAAAGTTGGAATGTCTAGCGAAAGAAGTCAAAGACTTCTAAAAATTTTTCTTTACATGGCATGTATTCGAATTTGTTTATTTACTGATATGCTATTTTATGACATTTTTTATAAAGTAAGATATTGTTTTGTAGAACAAATGTGACTTTGGGGGATACTGATCAATTTACTCCACTGAAGAAAGTTCAGTGAACAAAAATCTCAAGGACAAAGATGCAAACAAAATTCCGTCGAAAGAGTAATCGATCGATCTTTCGATGGTGACTTGTATACAATATCAATCGATTAACTCTTTCGACGGAATTTTGTTTGCATCTTTGTCCTTGAGATTTTTGTTCACTGAACTTTCATCGGTGGAGTAAATTGATCAACATCCCCTCAAGTCACATTTGTTCTACAAAACAAGATCTTACTTTATAAAAACTGTCATAAAATAGCATATAATAAATAAATAAATCCGAATACATACCATGGAAAGAAAAATTTTGCTACTTTTTTGTAAGTCTTTGACTTCTTTCGCTAGAAGTTCTAACTTTAATTGGACATCAGAGATATCATAATTATGGTTCTTAAAAGAAGTAGTAATTATGTTGTTCAACTCCATGATATATCAAAGTATTTTTCGTCACCATTATTAAATTGTTAAAATTATATCCAACAAGTGATCAAACAGAAAAAAATACATGCAACTTACTTTTCATATGCTAGGACTGAATATGAACCGAAGCTAAGTTTAATATAAAATGTATATTTTTCCTAATATAAGTTGATTGCATACCGGTGATGATATATATATAGAGTTTTGACTTCAATGCTGATAGAGTTAGGAAGATTCGTGTCTATCTTCCTTTTTTTTTTTTTTAATAAATAATGTCAAAATATATCTATTCCATATATATGTATATATCTTATTATATAAAGTTTAATGCATCAAATATAATAATTAACACGATCCCGACTATTGTCAAATTGATCGATCCGAGATTTTGACACGTGTTAAATTTGTTTCCAATTAGATTTTGATACAATTTTTCTTCTTTTTAAAAACTTATAAATCTATAATTATCAAGTAGATTATAAAAATCAATATATATATATATATATATATATATATATATATATCAAAAGAAAATCAACTAAGTTCTAATGAATAATTTATTTAAATAACACTACTAGAAAACAGGGCATCTGCGACTACCAGATTCGTCGCAAATCAGTCACAAAACATGTATTTGCAACTACTTTGTGACGAATCTGAGTAGTCGCAAATAGTTCGTCGCAAATTTATGGTGTCACAAAAGCGTGGTAAATTAGCGACTGATTTGGCACTGACAAAGTTCGTCGGCAATTTGCTACTATAATGAGACTAAAGTCATGCGAGGCAAATTACCTACTAACTTGCGACTACTAAAGTTCGTCGGTAAACCGCGTCTATTTTGTGACTACTTTAAAGTGGGTAATTGGTGACGCTTTTATGACAACCTTGTAGTCGTGAATAAGCAACTGATTAGTGTCATTTTTGGAGTAACCAATTGGTGACTCTTTTGTGTCTATGTTGTAGTCGTAAATATGTTACTGATTTGTGTCGCCATTTCAGTCATTAATTTGTGACTCTTTTGTGTCTACCTTTTTAGTCGTAAATTAGCTACGATTTAGCGACTGATTGTCACTCTTACAAATCGTATGAAGTTGCAACTTCGTCATTCTTTTGTGACTGATTACCCACTGATCTGTGTCACATTTATTTTAATTTTTTGGTTTAGGTCAGATTTTGGTATCTGTTTTATTTGGTATGTTTGGTATTTGTTCAAGAAAACCAAAAATTGTGAAATGGAAAAGCATATACATAACAAGCATTGCTTGACAAAAGAAGTTTAATAGTACAAAATACATGGAAACACAAAAGAAGTCATGTTTACATGACAAGTTTGTTACATGGAGGTGTCTAAGATAGGGTGTTACCAAGGCCAGGAGGTGCAGTGGCTTCTGCGGTTGGTTCGATGGTCGGTGAAGCGTTGGAGACAGGCGCTGGTTCTTTGTTCTTCAAGAAGTCGTCAACCTTCTTCTCGAGTTCACTGATCCGGTTTTTACTGGCCTTTAGATACGCATCACGTCGCAAATTCTCCGCATCTTGTTCTGCAATCCTCTGGTTAGCTTTCTTCAGTTCTTCCTGCACCTCTACCAAGGTTGGTACATCAGTTTCTTCATAGGTGATCTTCGTCTTCCCCTTCCGAAGAGACTCCTGTGAAAGCTGACCCACCCCAAAAGGGGTTCCCTTGGGATCAAACTCAGTACACTGCATGAGCAAAAACCAAGCATTACCAACTCAGAGATAATGATTATGAGACGGAAACAATCAAAGAAGAGGAAGCCCAAAACTAAATGCTAAGGGAGTGAATATGAAACTCAAACAAAAGGAGAAAGAACAGTTCCTTAAGGAAGATGTTATTTTTTTCTTCAATGGAGAGGGTCCGCTGAGAAGTGTTGTCTGAAGCTTCTGGTAGGTCACCATCAGCGTCCTCTAAAGGCTCTAAAGCCTGTTTCAGAGAAATCTCGTAAGCCTCTGCAACCTCCTTATCTTTTAGATCAATAAAACTCCCATCTGGGTTTGTATGGGTCTTGAGGAAGACTTCAGCCCATGAGACAGGTCGTCCAAGTTCTTCTTCCTGTAACAGAAGATAAGATAGATTAGTAGATATAGTTTGCATGATTAAAAAATGAAAAAATGAAAGAAGGAAACAGTTTACCATATCTTGTGGAATGGTCAAGTAAGAATGTTGGCCTCCTCTGTGCTTGTGAGGTCCACGCCCATTACGGTCAGAGTTACGAGAGGTAGAAGCAATTAAGCTCCTATCCTGAGCAGCTGCAGTGGCCCAGTAAGAACACATTCGTGCTCAAAGCTTCTCCCCAATCCAGATTGGCCTCTTTCTCGGTTTACGGCTCCTAACTTGACTAACAATTCCTCGCATCCTATTTGTCGCAATCCTTGTGAAGTGAGACCTCACAAGCGCAGTGATCCCTAAATCCCAATTGTACGCGCTCTACAAAGGAAAACAAACCAACTTAATGTGTATACGAATAAGTACATAAAGAACTGATAATGGAAAGTGATTGAATGAAGCCACATTACCGCGAATGATCTGAAATATCTCTCTTGTTTATCAATAGGCGTGACGGTCCAGCTGTACCAAGGATCGTCAAATTTACGACGAAAGATATCAGAGATTTCACGGGTGAGTAAGCCTCTGTCCCGAGTAAACCTAGACAAGAAATAATAAGAGTGGTTAAATATGAGCCTTGTAGTGATAGTAAGTGACAGTAATGGTAATTTCAAACCAAAACAATGCCAAAATCATCAACAAACTATATCAGGATACTCAACTATTCAAATTCCAGACTAATACTACTCCAAAGCACTAACACAATCAGCTATGCACAAACCAAAAACAAAAACCAGAAGAGAGATTGTCAGAAAACAATTACCATAACGATTTCCTCGGTGGGATTGGTTTTGGACTGAGATATTGTAGGGCTTGACGCCCAGGGTGAGACAGAATGTTATCCAGCATGTGCTCGTAGTCTTCGCCTTCGCCATTGCCATTAACCAATGCTTCCAGATCATCAACACCATCAACAGGGAGTTGTTCATCATCATTATCATCAGGTTCTTCATAATCTTCTTCTTCTCCATCATCTTCAGGTTCATCTTCGTCTAGGAGATTCAGAATTTGAACCTGAAACCGTTGTGGTTGAAGATTCAGGTTCAGACTGGGCCGCTTTGCGAGTTAGTAGCACGGTTGGATGATGGTGGATACTGCAGTGGAAGGACCTGAGATTGAGAGTTGGTTCAGGAGACATTTGACTGGTGAGTCCCTTGAAAAGGAGACGACATGTTCTTTCCGCCGGTTGGATTAGAATCAATGGATGAAGTAGAACGGTGGCTTGAGTTCTTTCCGCCGTTTGCTTTGTTAAGCTGACTTCCGCTTGAGGTTGAAGGATCTGTTGCAGTGGCCTTCCCACGAGCGTCTTGAGAAACCTTATGCTTCTTCCGGTTTGGTGCAGGAACGAGTTCATCATCACCACCACCACGAGCTCCATTTGATCGTTGTGGGTTTTGAGGAGGAACGAGTTCATCGCCACCACCACCACGAGCTCCGTTTGATCCTCCGGTTGAGGACCTGCCATCTCCACGAGCTCCGTTTGATCCTCCTCTGATAAGAACTCCTCGGCCTTTTCCTCTTGTAGATCCTCCTTTGGTAAGAACTCCTTTCGATCCAGCCATCGATTACAGAGAGATGAAGAGAATCTGGGTTTCTGGGTAGACGAAGAGGATTAGGGTTTCTGCGTTTCGGGTAGATGAAGAGTTTGAGGGTTTCTGGGTTGCGGGTAGATGAAGCGTTTGAGGATTTCTGGGTTGCGGGTAGATGAAAAGATTTAGGGTTTCGAGTGAATGAGAGAGTTTGGGGTTTATGGGTTTCGTCAGTGAGAGAGAGAGAGAGACTTTGGGGGTTCGATTGTGTTTGTTTCTGGGTTAGAAGAAGAAGAAAAACCCAGAATTAGGGTTTGAAGAAGAAAAACCCAGAATTGGGTTTCGGAATATGAGTGAGTGAGATTGATTTAGGGTTTGGGAAACTCGGCAAACGAAAGCAAAAGAGAGATTAAGTGGAAAACAGAAGGGGGTTTGTTGATTTGCAGAGAAAATCAACACATTAGGGTTTTTAGGTTCGATCGCGAGAGAGAGAGAGAGAGACGAGAGAAAATAGGTTTAGAGAGAAAATGAATTTTGGGATCTCTAATTAATCTCTGTTATTAGCATAAGAGTGGGTATTAGACGCAAATTTAGGACTAATTTTCGATTAAAGAGGGAAAATTTCCCGGGTAAAAGCCCAAATGTTTTGAGAATAAGGCCCAGATATTCGTCACAAATTAGTCGCACATTCGTCACTTATTTTCCTCTACTTTGCGACGCTTCCGTTGTAGTCACAAATTTAACCCTTAAACCATTCACAATTAAACCCCAACCAATGATCCTCTAGGGTTCATATAAACCCTAAAACCTTTTTGAATGCATATATGTAGAAATTTTTTTTACCAAAGGTTATTTAGTTAAATCATCAAGCATACCAAAGATGTGATTAAAAGTATAAGTGTTTATAAGTGTTAAGTATTGGAAATTTTATTGTTTTGATAATTTGTTATTGAATTTGATGAATTTACCATTTACACATATTTATACTATGGCAATGTGTTTACTAAATTCTAAATTCAAGTATGACTCAAATACACTTAGATTTTCATTTAACAAAGTACATAAATGATAGGCGGAGTGGCGAAAGAGTCACACATCAGTCACATTAAGAATGCTCGTGGCAAATGTGTGGTAAAGTGGTAGGTAAAATGTGACGAATTTGTGACTGGTTCAGATTTTTTCGGAAATCAAAACCCCAAACCCTATAGTGTGACAAATCAGTCACAAAATAAATTTTCAAAAGTTGTTGGTTCGTGTATTTGAACCATCAACCTCTGCGCCTATCCTTATAGGTTGTAACCGTTATGCTATAGTAATGTGTATGTAATGGTTGACATGGAGATTTATTTAACTATAGCTTGTTTCTTTGTTAAAAAAAAATTGTGTTTTACCCCGGATTCGAACACCAGTCCTGCGAGTAAGTGAGATGAGTGATTAACCAGTATGCCAATGTAATTTAATTGCTATGATGCACATAAAATTTTATTTATATGCATCTGATTTTTTTTTTAAAATTTAAAGAGAGGTTTTGTTGCACATATTTTACACAGTTCCACAAATTACACAAACTACTTAACACATATATAACACTAACCATTTAAGTAGATTTCATACATTCATTTCACACAAATAAAAATAAATACAAGATTTGACAAACTTAAACATTATTATTCGTAATGATTTTCGTCCTCCTCAGAGTCTGATAAATTACAGTGGAACTCATCGATAGGATCTTCGTCTTCAATACTGTAAGGAATGCCTCCCATATTTTGCGTCCCATCAACTAAACAATCCACATTGATTTCTTCTACGGCAGACGTGGTTGCCTCGTCAATAGTTTGTTGCAAAATGACCATCTCTTCCGCGATGTAATTCCCTTGAATACGCTTCCTCGGATTGACTTTCAAAACGGATAGCCATACTTTCCGAAGACGTTTTGGATTTGGATATGGAAGATAAACAACCTGATCAGCTTGAGACCCTATTTTGAAATAAGTTTGTGATTAGTCCAAAAGATGAGAAATAATTTTTAAAAAAATTAAAATTAGTACCAAATATATATGGTTCGTAGTTTGGATATTTTCCAGATGAGAGCACGACGACAACGCCTGTCTCACTAACTCGTGTCCCTTTGCCCGGCGTGGGGTCATACCAGTTATAGTAAAAAAGAATAACCTTCAAACCCACAATCCCAGTATATTGGAGCTCGATAATATTCTCAACCGTCCCATAGAAATCACCTTCATTCGATGCATCATAATAGTTTTGTCCTCGAACACATACCCCGTAATTCATTGTTTTCTTTCGTGCTCCGTGCTCACGTGTGTGAAACAAATATCCTCTCGTAAAATACATAGGCCATGACCTCGCCTTATTTTCAGGACCTTCAATTATATCGTACACCCACATTGGGAAATTCTGCTCATGTTTCACTGCATTCACCTGCACATATATAATGGTGTGATTATATGTCGCGTAATAACAATTTACTATTTTATATTTGGAATACTTACATATTGGACGACCCAACTATGAAACTCTTCATCCCTTTTCGCTGTGACCTCTTCATCAGATAGGTGTGGATGCTCATCTCGAATTTGTGCGTCAATGACACTGTTTTCCCAACACACCAATAAGAAGCGAATTAATCAGAATATGTGCCTTGACAAATCACGTGCACGGTAATTAATATTACCTTTCAAGCGATCGGAAATAAGCACAATTACGCAAAACATATTGGTGTGAGCTTTTATAATCCAGTTCCGATAACCAAATTTCAGTACATTTGCCACTTGGGCGCCCCACTTGGGTAAATATCTCGGGCACCGATACGCTGTATACGGGTGGCTCACCTTCCTCGTATCTAGCAGCCCTACAAAATTCATCAAATATTCTTATAAACTTAAAAGGATTACACCATACCAAACGTATATGTATGGATCCAATTTGTTACATTCTTCTAGTAGCCGTAGAAATTTCTGCCGGAAAGTAGTATTTTGTGAAATTAGATACCTCGTCGATCATGTACGACATAACGATTGATGCAGCTAGACGATATTTGTTCTTCGCCTTCCCTTTTAAACGTTTAAAGTACCTTTCGAACGGATACATCCACCTATACTGCACAGGACCCCCAAGCTCTGCTTCATATGGTAGGTTGATAGGTAGGTGCTCCATGACATCAAAGAAAGAAGGTGGAAATATTTTTTCCAAATTGCAGAGAAGCATGACAATATTCTCCTTCAAAACAAGGAGCCGACTTTGATGTAATTATCTACTACTTAGATCACGGAAAAAAGCTCCAATCCCTACAAAAAATAGTTTAGTAAGTCAATAATCCTGATCAAGCATTGGGATGTCAAATAAGACAATTGTTATGTACATATACCTGATAATGTTTGGTGAACGTTACGCGGGAGAAGTTCTGCAAATATGAATGGAAGCAACCGCTCCATGAAAACGTGGCAGTCATGACTTTTCATTCCAACAAACTTGCGAGCTTTGATGTCTGCACAAGCTGCTAAATCTCCTGCATATCCATCTGGAAACTTTACTTCATTTTTTGCCCACATGAGTAATGCATCAATTGCTTTTGTAGTCAATCTCCAAATAGGGAATGGAGCATTCCTATGCTCATCAAGATGCAACCTGTCTCCATATCTATCCTTGACTTTATTGTGTCTTTTGATCTTTCTAACACATTCATCACAGTATATATGATGTTATCGAAAAAATTCTTCTCAATATGCATCACATCAAGGCAGTGCCGTAGAGTTAGATCGCTCCAATATGGAAGCTCCCAGAAAATACTTTCTTTGTGCCAGTGATGCCAATCTCCATAACCTCGAGGTTTTCTCTCATGCCCATTTCCACCACATACCGATGTTTTAGGTGCGCCAACATATTTAATATTCTGGTGTACTTGAGCACCCGTCATCGATTCTGGTGGATACTCGTTCACAATATTCTTTCCCTTCCGGAAGTTAACTTTGTTTCTCCGCAATGGATGATCGTATGGTAAAAATCTCCTATGACAGTCAAACCAACACGTCTTCCGACCGGCTTGTAAGTAGAAAGCATTTATATCATCCTTACAAATAGGACAAGCTAATTTTCCGTGTGTGGTCCATCCTGACAACATGCCATACGCCGGAAAATCACTTATCGTCCACAAAAGAACATCTTTCAAGTTAAAGTTTTCCTTCAAGGACACATCATATGCCTCAACTCCGTTATTCCATAAGTTCTTCAGCTCCTCGATCAGTGGTTGGAGGAAAACATCCAGACTCGCTCGTGGATGCTTAGGTCCTGAATTTAATACCGTCAGAAACAAATACTCACTATTCATGCACATCTCCAGAGGTTGGTTATAGGGGGTTAGGATCACAGGCCACAATGAATGATTTTTTGACATACCAAAGGGATTGAACCCGTCTGTACATAATCCCAAATACACGTTTCGGGTTTCTACTACAAAATCCGGATAGATTTGATTGAAATTTTTCCACTCTGCTGCATCAGATGGATGAGACATAACTCCGACTTCTGACGCGTGCTCAGCATGCCATCTCATTGCCGCTGCAGTCTTCTTTGATTGATATAATCTCTTCAATCTGTCTCCGATGGGTAGATACCACATTTTACTGATTGCAACTCTCTTCCTCCCCCCAGTACTAGGCTTATATCTATCTTTTCTACAAAACTTGCAGTTCTCCAACGCCTTGTCTTCTCTCCAATAAAGCATACAATTTTCTTCACAGACATCATATGTTTCGACTGGCAACTCAAGGTCCCGTATCAAATTTTTTGTCTCGTAGTATGAACTGGTTGCCTGATTAGGTTGAGGTAAAATCTCCGAAATTAATCCCGTCCACGAATCCATGCAATTTTCCCCTAAATTGTGGTCTGACTTGATGTTCATTTCCCGAGCTGCTACTGATAACCGTGAGTGACCACCATGACAACCTTCGTACAACGGCGTATTAGCAGCCTCTAGCATCGCGTAGAAGTGTTTCGCCTTGTCGGTAGGTTCATCATGAACTTGTTCATCATGTACATAATCATTTCCAATTTGATCATGTTCATGCTGATACTCGTTCAACGGGACAGAACCATGAAATCCATCATGTACCATTCCGGCATACACATTTTCCCCTTCGTAATTAACATCTTGATTACCGCTATTATAATCTACATTCTCGTAATTACTACTACTACCTACTCCTACTACGTTGTAATCTTCCCCGTGTTGAGTCCAAACATAATATCCATCCATGAAACCATTACTAAGCAAATGCGTCGAAACAGTATTAATTGGTTTCGGTCTACGCTTATTTCTACAGTTGGCACAAGGACAGTAAATCTTACCTCCACTACTGAGAGCAAAGTCTTGGGATGCTGCAAAAGACGTGAATTGTTCGACTCCCGCCAAAAATTCGGCAGATATATTGTTGGTACGTAGATCGAATCGGTTGTACATCCAAGATCGCGATGAATAAGGCCACATTTTTTTTCCTGTTATTTCTATGAAATTTTGTATTTTTTTTTTCCTCTAAATTTTTTTTTCCTTCTCTTATATTTTTTTTTCTACGAACGTTTGAGAGGGAGAGAGATAATTGAATGAGTAAAATGAGGTGAGGGTGTGTCGTATATATAGGCAATTTCATTTCCCACTGATTTGCCACTAACTATAGGTAGTTACAAATTTGTCACGCTTTACCCTCTACTTTGCCACAACCGTAGGAAACAATATCTCAGTTATGTAAACTTTTTATCTACCACGTTTTTTTTTCTCCTCTTTCTACCGACATAATTATAATTTGTCATCTTATACCGACAAAAAAATTTGCCACTCTTATGTGAGTCCATACGGCGAGTCACTAATCTGTGACTAATCTTCCGTCACAAAACTGTCGCGAATTTGTGACGACAAATTCCGTCGTTCAACAGTCACAAATAAGTCACTGGTTTGCGACGACCATAAATCATAGTCATATTAGTTACAAATCGGTCACAAATTTGCGTCTCATTTGCGACAACCGTTATCAGTCACAAATGTCCGTCGAATTTGCGACTACATTTATTGTAGTAGCAAATCTGTCACAAAACAGACGCAAATCAGTTACAAAATTTAGTGACTACTTTCGCAGTCACAAACCGTAGTCACAAATTGACTGTTTTCTAGTAGTGTAATGAGTTATTAAGCTAGGTTTATTCTTTTAATTTTTTTTTATTATATGTCTCGTCTTTTTTTTAATTTTTTCTTTACGTGGTTTAGATGAAATAGGTTTTAAGATTTTCTCATAAGAATATTAATTAATACACATATTGTGTTTTAAATTCAAATAGAGTTAGGTTTACATACCCAAATATTTATGGATTATAATATTTTTTCTTTATTTACAAATTCTTTTTTGGTTTTTTTTTCTTTACGTGTTTTAGATGAAATAGGTTTTAAGATTTTCTCATAAGAATATTAATTAATACAAATATTGTTTTTTTTTAATTCAAATAGAGTTAGGTTTACATACCCAAATCTTTACGGATTATAAAATTTTTTCTTTATATACAAATTTTTTTTGCCCTCTCAATCTTATCACCAAATAATTTTAAATTTCGATAATCTCTTCTACAAAATTTATATAAACTTTTTACTATAAAAATAACATCGATTACTTTCCTTTTTAATAGGTGAGATACATTACGACGATCAATTTTAGTTTGTGAGATTAATAAAAGAATTCTAACTCTATTATAGTATGTGTTATCCATAAGTGGGAGGTTATATTTTTTTTTAGAAAATAATGAACTTATAGGGATGGATTTTCCACTACTTGATAAATAGGGTAGCATATTTTTTTATATATCAATGAGAGTGCTAATACAATATAATTTTATTTATTCAAGATTATGTGCATCATTTGCTTCTAGCAAAATTTGGAAAGCAATTGTGTGTAGAAATTCCTCTTGACATTTTTAGTTTTAGTTTACAACTAAAAATGTGAGATTCAATTCGTTAAATTTTGGAAAAATAGATATATGAGTAGTTACATAATTAGGAAAAAAAAAAGATAAAGGGTAATTTTAAATTTATTTGATATCAACGTTTTTTATTTTATTTTGTTTACTTTCATGAGTGATTTAAATTTGTTTTTTACTTTTTCTTTTCGACTTTCTACGGGTTATAAAATTCTCTGTATAATAATCTTTTATCATAAACCCGCATATATGCGGGTCCTTTTACATAGTCTAACTATAAATTAATATCAAATTATATTTTTTGTTGTTATCATAATATATCCAAAATAACAAAATTAAATTAATTTCGAAAAGTGCTTTTTTAAAAAAAAACCTTGAAATTATGTTTTTTTTTTATTCAACAAAAAGGGTAGTTTTTAAACCTTTTAAAACAAGGGTTAGTATGCAAATTTTATAAATTTTTTGGATTATTAAACCAATCCTCCCTTATTATTTCGATAAGCTTTTGAATATCTCAACTTTTTAGTTACCCAGTTTAGTACACCAACTAATTATTTTATACACTTTAATAAATCAGCTTTCAAATTGTGCCCATTTACCTATTTCAACTTAACAGAAATATAACATTCATTTTTAATTTTGGAAAAATATAACAATAATATAAAAATAAAAAATAATAAATTGCTAAACTACATTCTAAACGATTTTGTTTTATTAGGAACATATCACTTTAATTCCACTAGCTAGCGTGACAAAAAATTGATTGGTGACTTTTTGTATAGACAGTATTGTACCCATGAACAATGATCAATGAAGCATGTAGAATCAAGAGGCGTGCAAAGTTGAAAACAGAAGCATGTAATAAATCAAAATCTACAATTGTTATGGACATGTTATTAGCACTTAATCATCACGACAATCCACATGTATATACGTCGAATAATCATAGACTCCATATTCAAACACAAATGATGCTTCTTCACATAATCACATGATTTTTCTCATTATTACAATTGATTTATTTAGCTTGACGTTTCCGCAAAGCATCATAGTGTTTAACTCTCACGTAGCCTCTCTCTCCTTCGTCTTTCCACGTGCACATCACGTGGTCGCCTACGCTGCTTTTGCTTGCTATCTTTATGGACCTGGTGAGGTTGTTGGTAGTAATGAGACTCGTTATGGTCACTACGTTCAAGCATCTTCACCGAAACGTCGTCGTCTTGCTTAAGTCTATGATGTGTTCTACGATGATGTTTATGCGTTTTGATTCCATGATGATGGTGAGGATGATGGTTATGGCGATGGCGGTTTAAGATGTTTTCTCTGGTTGGTAATAATCTTTGATGGTCTGGATCGAAATGATCTTCGTACCAATCGTAGAATGGATCAAAGAGTCCTTTTTGGTGCAAGAGCCATAGAAGGACACAAGCTGTGACAATTTATATGTAAAACAAATCATTAATCATCGTGCGTTTGTGGTAAAAACCCGGATCAACCCCTGGTGATAAAAAATAGCGATTTATGGTTGTGGTTTAAAACGCTTACTGGTTGGGAAAAGAGCGAGGAGGAGACCGAACATAACCATCCAGCTTAAGCAAACGAATTGAATATGGCAGCTAAAGTCGAAGAAACTCGAGCATTTTTTTCTACACAATATTATTGATTCATATTTCAAAGTTATTATTAATCTCAAAAAAGATAAGTCATGAAGAATTTTTGTTACCTGCAAGTATCTCCAGTGATAAAATCGGCTAGACCGTTCACGAGTTTAGTCCATATTAGCCTAATTGAATCAAAGAAACCTTTAGGACGACTATCTGGAATTTGAAATGGATCAGTAACCTGCATGTTGAAGATAAATTTGACTCAATGCCAATTGGTTTTGAGTTGGAAGCCCATGAAACTTAATAACGCTCGCTATCGACATTAAATCAAGACCGTTTTGGAAATGTAAAGGAACCTGAGTTCCATTGTCGAGTACAGTAGCAGTCGTGCTGAATTGACACTCGGCTCTATCTACTTCGGTAAACTGAGAATCCTTGAGTATAGCTAACACAAACAAAATAGAGCATTTTTTTATGCAAGGAATCAATAAATTGTAAGAGAAGAGAGTTTTAGTACTTGTTATGGTAAAGTAAAATCACCTGTGCATACATATTTTGCAGCCTGATCTTTCGTCGGGTACAGTTTAAAAGAACGAACTGTAACCGCTTTCGGTTTTATAATGAAGAATTGCTCCTAAAAACAAACATTATTTTGTATCATAAACAATGCTTGTTCTTAGAATATTAACTGAGAGTTAGTTACCTCAACGAAAGCCACACCTTTAGAGCAATCAAACTGCGTAGGACAAAACACGATGCGCGATTTATATATCACGAAAACTTTCAAGATATCAAACTATATGTTAAGGTTCAATTTTGAATAATACCGTTAAGCTATAAGATGCTTCCACTTCACCGGTATTCTTGGTTGTGACTGCAGCAACTCCGAATTGTGAAAGTGCCTCAAATGTCGGTATAGGGATGTTTATGATCTTACCAGGGCTCCTGAAACCACAGATAAAGTTACTTACTTTTACTTAAAATCAGAATTTCAAAAAAATTACCTTTGGAAAACGTATTCAATATCATCAGCTCTTAGTTCTATCATTAGATTTGTATTGAGTGTTTCTGTGACTCCAATGGAGAACGAGTGAGGTCCCGCGTTCTGTATCAATGTTAAAACAAAAATCCGATAAGTGGAGAGAAACAAATCTTACATTCTATTGAATCAGAAACTAGTAATAAGCGAAAAACATACTGGATGTTGATTAATTCTATCAAATCTTCCTTCCAATCCATATATAGGAATTTGGTGTCGGTTGATCCGGTTCACATCTGCCTGAAATAAACTTGTTATCGGCGAAACAAAGAAGCTTTTATCAAAAAATGTTATAATGACTAACCTCGCGAAAGTTCCATAATTGATTATGCAAGCAACTCCAATATGGTGAACCACAAAAATTCGGTTGAGTATTAAAAGCTTCATAACCAACACCGATTTTATTACATTCTAGACCATCCAATGTAAATCTCACTCTCTCAAGAAGCATCCACATTGAGTAGTTTCCGCCTAAAGATCCTGGTTGTCCCGCTACAGCCGCCTTTTTTCATCGGAAAATTTTCATTTATTGTCATAATACGGCGCAAGGTAAAGGATATCAAGTGGATAAGTAAGTAGTTACCTCTCTTGGGATTGCGAGGTAAAAATCTTCGAAAGATGGAATGCTTGTGTAACCAGCAAAGTCTCCGATGAGATTAACCTTGAGAAAATTATCATTTGCGGTAGCTGTTCTATTTTCCGGACCAATGATCACTTCCTGTGAGCAATAACAATCGTAAGGCCGACTAACTCGGAAAAATAGCTTGAAGATTAAAGAGGGATTAATGATGAAAACCTACTGAAACTTTCATTCTTGTCTTTAATTCAACCCGCACGCTAAATCCTATTGTTCGTTGTCCAATGCCAAAAACATGGAACCAAGAGAAGGGAAATCAAGTGGCAAAAAATCAAGGAGGGTACGTGCACAAAACCATTTTAGTCCAAATCGACATAAAGATAAGAGCAGGCCGTACCAGTCACCTGGAAAACGAAGGCGATGCGCGGTATTTGCCTTTCCTTTTACCATCTTATCAACTAATCAAAGTCATGAGAAGAAAATGTGAGTCTAAATATTGTTTAGAAGAAACAAGAGAAGGGAATGTTAAAAAAACGAAAGAAGCACATACATATATCTCCACAAGATGAAGGCATTCGTCGTTGCAGTCCACATGGACAACATGTTGGCTGAGTCTGCTCCAAAACGTTACCTTTCTCATCCTGCAACCTGTCATGCTATCGTTAGAAATTAATGAAAACATAACTCATCTAAACCAACATGTGACCAATTCGTGCATGTAAAGACTAGATTTCAGTTTAAGTGAGGAAAAATGGTTATACAACAATCGCAAAATAAGTGAGGAAAAATGGAAATTACTCGATTTCCATATCTCAGTAACAAAAGTTGCTACACAAGAAACAAACATTGTAAAACCAAGCGATCCTTGCCTTTCGCATATTTGTACAATATCTGGTCCAGCATCTGGCTCGCACTTTCGAGTCGTAACATCACACTCTTGCGGTTTGTAAGGTACATCCTGAAAACATTAATTTTTTTTTCCAAATGAGTCGAAAACATTAATCACATGGCTACACAGCTGAACTAAAAATAGCGTATATTTAGCTACATCTACAAAAGTATAATTCATGACGACATATACGAACTAAAACAATGAACGGCTAAATTAAAACTCGAAAAACCAAAACCATCATCAAAGACTTAATCATTACCCTAATGTACGTAAGATCATACAAAGCATATGCTGCTGATTTGTTCACAGTTATAACCGGTGGAATCCATACGGTTTGCATATTGCTACTCGAATTATCTTCAACCTCGATGATTTCCGCTACAATCAAAGCCTCTCCTCCACTCTTGATTCATGACAAACAAATTAACAACATAAAAATTGATGAAATCACAAAATCGTATATATAAAGACACAAAAAGATAAAAATGTAAATTGGGAAGGCTTACGGATCCACTCGGAACTGCGAGATTCAAGACGATCTTAGTTGAACAATTTAGATTCCCTGAATCGGTGGATGTTTTCTCACACTTCTCAAGCTTTGATTTGGACAGAATCTGAGTTCTATCGACTTCATTAAACACTCCGAGAAATATTCCGGCGATTATACAGGCCATAATCACCGTTACGTTCTCCATTTCTTCTAACACAAGTTACTCTCGGTCTCTTTGTTATTTAGACGCCAAAATGAAACTTGAGGAACTAACTGCTTCTTCTTCTGTTTTTCTCCACAGTTGCTTTGGAAATTAAGAAAAAAAAATCATCAAAATCTAACACAGATTTATGAAACCAAAATCACGATCCTGGTACTGTAATAATGAACAAATTCAGAAGAAACAGAGTTACCAAACCACAATCACACTACAATAATGAAGCAAAATGAGATCACGTCATCAAAATTCAAGCAGAGAAATCTTAATTAAGCTATACAGTACAAAAACGATTCAAAATCCAGGAATCATATACGAAATTGTTCAATCGTTTTCGAAAAAAACCTAAGCAGAGATTTCGCGGAATTGACACCCAAAATTGCGAATCATGCGAGAACAAATACATAATTCAGAAGATCAAACTCGCGTCTTCGAACGAAAATTGAGGGAAGAGAGAACTACCGATCAAGGAAGGATCGAGAATGGCTATGAAGGAGATTTTGATGAATAGAATTAAGTTTTGGAGAAGGAGACGTTATAGCCGAATTTCGAATAAAGCTCAAATTGGGTAATTGAAGGAAATTAATAAAATCTTAGAAAAGGAAAAAACCGGAAGGATTGGTTTATTATTCCAAAAAAATTATAAAATTTGAAAACTACCCGCTGTTATTGTTATGAAAACTTGGAAATTTTTTTTTTTTCGTTAAATAGAGCAAAACTTTTATGATATTTGAAAATTTAAAATTTAAAAAAACAAACATTTTCCAAAATTAAAAATAATTTAATTATTTAAGATATATTGTGGTAATCACAAAAATCATATTTTGATATTAAAAATTATAGATTACGGAATATTTTAGGTTCAGTATTATAAATTTTATTTTGACTTTAGTCTAGTGGCATGAGGGAATTCCACTGCGTATAGGGATTGGCTAATGGGCTGGTCAGTTGTGGCCCAATGTTGACAACATTTTTTTTCTATTTGACTAATTTAGTGGATTTATAGGAATACTAAACTCTAACATGTCAGCCAAAACCCTCACAAATAAACGTAAAATATTGAATGATTTAAAACACTTGATTTGAATAATATAGTAGATTGGAAAGAGGTAATAAATCCAAATATGGGAGCATAAAAAGTAGATAACATAAAAAGTAATTTATATAAGAGTATTTGCGGTCTACGGCAATAGAAAACACAGAAATTAGCCAAAGGACAATAGCACTGTGGCTTTTTTTTAAAATTCCCGTGATATCCCTATTAAGTTATGTTGCATGTGTAGGTATGTTTCAAATAGCCTTTAAATCAAAATCTTTATAATATCTTTCGGAAATTGGCATATACATATGATTATACATAAGAGTATATATAATGATGTATCTAACCACTATATTGTTTTATGAAGGGAACATTGAGAGAAAGTTGGGGACTTTTGAGCTTTGAGAGTGAAAAAGAGAGAAACATATTATTGGTATTTTTGTTGGTTCTAGAGAAAGAGTGTGAGATTTGTTGGGCAAAAGGTGAAATGTGTGGATTTGATTCAAGGAGTATCACTTGTAATCAGATGGCGGAACATTTAGAGTTACAAGAAAGGATGTTTGCTATTGGTGAAGAACCCGTGGGTGAAAGAGTTAATTCTTATGTTCCTGCAAGTGGGATTAGGAGAATAATGGATGCTCTGGTGGAAAAAGAAAGAGAAGAAATACGTAACTCTGCTTTTGGTAAGTTTGTTTGAATTGCGGAGAAACTTTCTTGTTCTGAAAGATTTCAGAGATTTGTTCTTTCTAGGCAACTCAATGTGAGGAAGAAGCATGAAATTAGGATCCTTTATGCCGGAAATCCGATCCGTTTTTCTCTATGAGAGTTTGCAATAGTAACTGGTTTGCCTTGTGGTAAATTTTTTCTGGTTGTCGAAGAATTGTTTGAAGGACAATATAACAGAGACACCTTACTAGCCTTCTCATTTTGGTAAGGTGGAGATTTTCACTGTTGATAGAGTCATTACTATGTTAAAGAGGAAAATTGTGATGGAAACACGAGTTAAATTCACTTGTTTTAGCTTTGCTTGCATTTGTCTTAATGCCTACTACGCACCAGGCTAAGATTGTGAAGGAACATGCAGAAGAGATGAAGGATCTCCAAGCGTTTTTTCGTTATCCATGGGGGAGGCTTGCTTTTGATATGCTCATGAGCAATATTAAAGAAAAGAATGAGATTCATCTTTCGCAAAAGTCTGTTACTATAAAAGGATTTGTGCTTGCTCTCCAACTTGTTCTTGTTGAAGGAGTTCATGCTTTTCTTGAGGGGATTCAAGTTAGTATTACATCGTCTTAGTCAGAAGGGGATGGGAAAGATGGTAGGCCTAAGGAGAAGAAGATTAGCCTTAGTCCAGCGCATGCGAGGGTTCATCATGAAGTGTAGCAGGTAAATGGGTTTCACTCTTAAAATGATTGGTGGTATATGATTTGGTAGTTAATATTTTGCATTGTTTAAATAGAATAAAATGTTTGGAAAGTATCAAGTTAGATGGCTATGTTCACTATTAAAATGTTTGGTGGTATATATGAAGTGGTGGTGAATTTTTTGCTTGCTTTATATAGAATACAATAGTTATTAAATATAAAATTAGCACGTTATATTGATTGGTATCTGTTTATATGTAATATAGATAGGAGTAGATTGCATCATTGCTGATGATGGAGAACATGAATTGGATGAATTTGAACTTGGGTGGTCTGATGATGATGAGGATAGTAAAGTAATTGATAACATTTTCAAACTAATGAAGGAAGAGGGTTCCTTCTCTAGTTCAATATTTGTAGGCGGAGCTACAAAGATTGATGTGTTGCGAATGATTAAGAAGGCTGAAGAAAGGGAGAAGCTTGCGCAAGCAAAGATGTGAAAGGAAATAAGATGACAGAGAAGAAGAAGAAAGCTGCGACGATGGTAGAAAGTGGTGGTACGTTGAGGAATATGTTGGAAGGTGTCTTATTGGGCGAGGAGAGTTATATGTTGGAATGTGTCTTATTGCCTCCAAACTTCGAGTTGATATAAACAGATTGGTTGATAAGGTGGACAAGGTGAATGATAAAATTGGTGACTTAAGATAGGAGATTAGTCTAAATCAGGCTTCTATAAGTAATGAGATTACTCTGCAGTTTGGTAAGATGAAATTTGATGTAATTGCTGGAATTATTGGTTATTTGGATAAAGAAATTTGAAACCAAGCTAACAAGACGGTTACCGGTGTCCCATCCGATGCTAATAATGTTAGTAAGCGCCATGTGGTGCCAAAAGTTATAACTTCAATCCGTAATCAAAACAAGGTAACTCTTCAGTGTGCAACAATTGCTGATTTGATCATTGCATGTGTGCTTAGAGCTGTCAATGGATCCAGTTGGTAGTGTGTTTGTGCTTTTGTGTGTTGATGTTTTATGTTGTTAATTTCTTTATTTTCTTTTTAGGGTCATGGACTAGCTTCTACTACTGCTTATAATGGCGACATCTTCTCGGAAGTTGGTGATAACACCATGGATGGGGGGTGGTGATGTGAATGTAAGATTTAGGTTGAAATTTAATGTTATTTTTAGTTTATGGTCTTGGGTTATTGTTAATGGAATATGTTGTATTGAAGGATAAATTTGTAGGTGATAATTGCCACACTAACTTTGTGGATGGATCTGTCCAAAATAAAAAGCTTCCTGAAGGTGGATCAAAGCCATCATTCTCGCTTGGGTTAACGCATGAAGAGAATTGTAGGGATGTGGCCTTAGTGAATGAGAGTTGTCTAGGCGGTGAAGCAAATTGTGCTATTGAAGGAGGTGATGGCGGGTTTAGTTGTCGTAAAAGCAAAAAGCAGAAAACTATCCCACGAACACTTGTTAAAGATTATCAGTGTGACAAGAGGTTCATGTTGCGGTCCATGGAAGGTCATTTGGTTGCTCTTGCTGATGGTTATTGGGATGACTTTCTTGTTAAATATTTGAAGCTTTATGAGAAGATAGTAGTTAAGTTTTTATACCTTTCTAAGTTAACATTGCTAGGAGGCAGTGCCAAAAACTAACACTATATGCTGGTGATAGGTTTAATTAGTTCACTAAAAATTATTTATATTCTGTTAATATGTTTCTTATCTGGATAAACTAATTAATAACAATGATATGTTCTACTAAGAGACGATAATGATGTATAGTCGGTTCACAAATCTTGTAGCCGTAATAAACTTATTAGTACCCAAGTTATGTTTTATTAGATGTATATTTGAACTTCTCTTTTCATATTCTTGTTAATTGGTAGGAAATTGAAGCTAAGGGGTGTGTCTTTTACTCCCAAGTGATGTAACCGTATTTAGACATATTTTAGCTAGTATTTTATGTAGCTTTCACTTCATTTAGCTTAGAATTTGCATGTTTTCTTCACTTTTCCGCATCATTTAGAAATAGTTAAGTCTTAGAATCCATTAGGAGTTTTCTTGCATTGCATTGCATATTTTGTATATTTTGAGGTACTAATGGACTCTAGGAGCTATGGTGGTTCGTACGGTGAAAATTTATCGAGAAAAGATGAAGAAACGAAGCTTGGAATCATTCTGCCAGCTGCCGACCGACCACTTTTGGTGCAGAGGTCGGTCAACAGGGTCGGTCGGAGAGGAGCTTCTGCCTGCATCCGACCGACCACTTTTGGTGCAGAGGTCGGTCCAAGTGGTCGGTCAGGATGCTGTTTCGTCCAAAATCCAGGTTTTGACCCGAGTTTGTCGGGTCAACCCTAGAACACATATTCCTTCCCCTATAAATACTATGTTATGAGGCAAAAATCTTAAGTTTGGCCTCTCTTCTTTTATCCTTTGAACAAAACAAGAAACTTTTGTGCTTTTCATGATTTGAAGATTCAAACTTCATATTTTTATTGCAATCTTTTCTTTTTATGTTTAGTCTTTTTACTTTGCCTTTATCTACATCTACCACTATGATTACCATCATGATTAGTGAGTAGTTTCCTTAATGTATTTAGGGTAGACTAGATTAGGGGTGTTTGATGGGTGATTAGTATTGCATATAGCTTTGGGTGTTTATTATTTGTGCTTTTCCATATATTGGAGTGATGTCAATGCTAGATCTAGGAGTAATTAACCAACATCTTGTTCATGGTCTTTTCACGCCTGGAAGGTGTTTGTGAAAATGTCTAGGAGAATTCTAATTTTGTTTATTGAACCTATCCAATGGAAGCTGATGTGTAGGTAGATAGATAGACTCTTTGAGCATGTTGAATTGATTCACTCTCTTTCGATTAGTTATCTATGCGGAAGTAATTGATGATTAGTTGGATTAGAGAAGTGATTAGTGCCATGAAAGTTAATTAATCAAGATAAACCGGTCTCATGTCTTGGAAATGATAGATTGAATAGGTTTGCATACCCATTAGCTCATTATTCACCCTTAATCTATGATCTCTACCGAAAGATCCATGCTTTATCATATTTGATCATCTTAGCTTATTTTTGTTGACTTTTCGTAATTGCTTATTTATCTTGCATTTCATTTAAGTATTGTCATGGTTTATTGTTCTTGTGTTTCATTTTAGTTCTTGCTTTGCTTTAATTTCATTGTGTTAGGTTGTTGGTAATCAAATCAAACCCCCATCCTTGTATTTATCTAACTTCTTTAGTTTCTTGCATTCTTATTGCATCATTCCTTGTGGATTCGATCCTTACATGCTACACCGTAATTGCCATGCACTTGTGATTAGTCATTGAGGTTTAAAACCGATTAGGTCAATTTAGACCCCATCAAGTTTTTGGCGCTGTTGCCAGGGAATTGATTTGCATTGAGATATAGAATCTATCGTAGACGAGGTTATTTCTTTTGTGTTATTCGATTGGATTTGCGCTTTCTTCTCTTGCTTGTTGTATAGGTGCATGAGAACAAGGAGTAAAAGTCCATTGCGTGATTTCAACCCTTCGTTTTGACATCAATCGATTAGTGAGAGAAGCGCAAATTCTTAGGAAAGAAAGATGTAGTTATGGACGCTCACGGTAATGGTAATAGCGAGAACCGTCAAGAAGAAGTTGCTAATGGTAATGGTAATGGACCGAGAATCCCGGTTCACGCTCCTAGAGTGGAAAGATGAATTCGGGATTTCGATGAACCAATTGCTAATGGTACTAGGACCGGTATCCATCCTCCACCATGCACGAAAAACGATTGGGGGATCAAGTCGAGCTTGATCAACATGGTCTAAAACAACTATTTTTTTGGTTTGCCTAACGAGCACCCTATTCAGCACTTGGACAACTTCTTGAGATTTTGTGGAATCGTGAGAGTGAATGGAGTCTCTGAGGATGTGTTCAAGCTTACTGTGTTTCTGTTTTCGTTAGGTGACAAAGCTAGTCAATGGGAAAAGAGTGTGATTACCTCCACCATCACTACTTGGGATGAGTGTAAGAAACACTTCTTAGCGAAATTCTTCTTGAATCAAAGAACCACGAAGATTAGGAATGACATCTCTACTTTCAAGCAAGGACTCAATGAGAAATTGTATGAAGCTTGGGAGAGATTGAAAGGTTATTTGAGTTCTTGTCCTCATCATAGAACTCCTGAGGAAGCTATACTAGGAATCTTGCATAGAGGGATTGAGGAGAAGTATCACATTGCTCTAGACACGGCTAGTTGAGGAGATTTTGGAAGTTTCACTATAAGGAAGGTGAGAAACTCATCGAGAATTTAGCTGAAAGCACTTAAAACTTCAATAGAGAGTTTGATAAGTCTACCAAGAAACCAAGATGAGATACCTAAAGAGAAGAGGACCCAAGGATTAAGGAAATGAGCGATAAGTTTGACAAGCTTATCTTAGCTACTAAGAAACAAGTGCATTATGTTGGAGATTTTGATGGTAGTGAAGAAATGCATGTTGAGATGAACCAATAGGATTGTGAGGAAGTTCACTATGTGCAAGGTCAAGGGTATTACACAAAGGGATTCAACCCAAACTATAGGTCTCATCCTAACTTATCCTATAGAAGCACTAATGTAGAGAACCCCCAAGACCAAGTCTATCCACCTAAACCTCAAGGCTTTGTCACTCAACAACAAGGACAAGTCTTTGTCCCCAAGACTCAAGGGTACTACACTAAGCAAGTCTTCTATCCTTCTCAAGCCCTAACCAATGTTCAAGGATAAGCTAGTTCATCAACCCCACCCCCTCCCCAAGATCAAGAGCTCAAGGCGTTGGTTCAACGTGTCCTCGATGGACAAATCAAGAGTAGCGTGGATATTGGAAAGTGGTTTTTAGAGGTGAATAGTAGGATTGACGGAATATACCAAGAACTGGATGGAAAGATCTCAAGCTTTGCTTCTCATGTCAAGACCATTAACGCTCAAGTAGCTCAATTTGCTTCTAAGCAAAAGGCACCTATGGGAACTCTACAGGGTAAACCCAAATCTAATACCAAAGGCTTTTGTGGTGCGATGTCATTTGAAGATAGTGAAGAAGATGAGCTCTACTTGGAAGAGTTAACTAAACTCTTGGAAGGGCCATTTGATGATGATTTGGTTAAGAAGAAGAACCCAAGATAGATCCACCAACTAAGATCAAGATTTTGGAAACCGTCACTCACGCGCCTAGTATATACAAGCCGCCTATTCCTTTCCCAAAGATTGTCTACCTTAAGGCATCAAGAAGATTTTAGGAAGGTATAGAAAGGATATGGAAGAAGCCGGTGTTGTCCTACCGAAGGATGATGATTGCGGTCAAATAATGCTTAAAAGAAAGATGATCAAAGATGTCTTGGACAACCATGTAATGGTTGTGGAAGTAATGAAGAAGTATCAAGCTAGAGAAGAAGTTGATCAACCGAGAACTCTACCGAAGAAAAACTATCCCGAAAAGTTTTCACTATCGTGTTCCCTAGGAGATTTGGAATTGCATGATGCTTTGTGTGATTTGGGTTCGAGTGTTAGTATGATCTCCCTAGAGATGTACAAGCTCCTAGGTGCTAAGGAACTAAAGGAAAACAAGACTACCTTGGTATTTGCCGATTCAACGTCTAAACGTATACTTGGAATTCTCGAGGATTTTCGTTTAAAGATTGGAAGTTGCATTATACCAACAGATCTCATGGTTATGGAAATGGATTCTTCTTGAGACATGCCTCTTATACTCGGCAAGTCTTTTCTAGCCACTACGGAAGCTTGCATGGATTTTAAGAACATGCGAGCGGTTCTCTTTAAGGTCAATTCTTACACTTACTACAAGATAACTCCTTGTCAAACTAGCTTTTGTGGAACAATATCTAGCGGTCTTAGCATTGAGATGATGAGTATTAAAGCTAGTAAGGAGAAAGTCTCGGTTGAGCAAGGACTCCTGGAGAAAATTGAGGTGGTAAGCGATGGACTTGAGTCCTTTTACGGTAATGGTTTGAGTTGGTTGTTCGAGGAGAAGCTAGATCCGGTGAAGATCAACATCGAGGAATCTAAAATGGTAATGGAACCTGTTATGATTCCTATAGGCAAACTCGAGTCTAAGCTCATTTTGTGGCCGATAAAGAAAGTCGATGGAGGACTTTTGTGCAAGCCAAGGTGCAAAGGCGGAGTTAGACCATTCTCTCAAGTTAAGATCATTCTTCCCTCCGACATGACTAAGGATCAAGGTACACTAGCTCGAAAGAGAATGAAAGAAGTCTTCGCCATTGAATTGGGAGATTAGGGACCAAGCAACACAGATGGTCTGATTTCTACCCGTCATTAGTACCTCTCCGGATCCGTCAAGCTTAGCGATGTAAAACAAGCGCACTTAGGAGGCATTCCATTTGTATCCTTTGTATATATTTGCTTTAATTTAATCACTTTTTATGCTTGTTTTATTTGGTTTTAAGCTTAGGAACAAAGTGGAAGAAAGAGTGAAAACAAGCCAAAACACTTCTGTGAGGTTTTGACCGACCACTTTTGGTGCAGTGGTCGGTCGTGAGTCCACGAAGCAGAGCAAGGCTTCTACCAGGGTTCGACCAACCACTTCTGGTGCAGAGGTCAGTCGAACAGGTCGGTCGTGAGCCCAGAAAAGCCAACAAGCTTCTGCCTACTTTTGACCGACCTTTTTTTATGCAGGGGTCGGTCGTAACAGTCGGTCGGGGGCCCAGGTGATATACCTAATATTTTACCTATTTTACTATCTATTTTAAAGTATTTTCTAAGTATTTTAATAAGGTTTTACACCAAAGAGGTAGGTTTTCCTCGTATTTGTAGTTTTAGAGAGTTAACAGGGGAAATCATCAAAATGGAGCAAAAAGAGCCTAAAGAGGTATATTCTAAGCTACAACAAGTTTATCAAGCCAAAGATTTAGTCCAAGCCACGAAATTCTCAAGATATCACACTTTGCCGATTTGGACATAAGTAATGAGTCCAAAGTTTTGCTACGGATGGACAACCAAATCAACTTGGATTTTGATGAACAATGGCTACATTTCAATCTTTTTGAGTCAGATTTCTAATAAGTTTGGAACTATCTTATTTTGATCCGTGAGCAAGAAGATACACTTGATTTACTGAAGACATGTCAAACTGCCTCGAAGATGAAACAGGTGCAGAATGAAGTCAAACGTTGATGGACCTTAAGGCCAATGTTCCTGAACATTCTCAGCCCAAATTGGAGTCTTAGTAAAGCCCATCACGAGCCTTGGAGAGGATGTCGGTTGGAGTGATGAGGATTTGGAAGTTTTGACCGAGAAGACCGTTTTGCCCATGAAGAACCCTAGAAGACCTTAGCACTATAAATACTTGTTTTTAGCCTATTGATTAGGGTGTGCCAAAATTTATAAACACTTTTTACCCATAGAAAACATCAGCCACGCCTCCCTTGGAGGATTGATCATAGATCTTGTTTTAGGCGCTTTGTTGGATGATCTCGCTTTGTACTTCGCTATAGAGAAGAATCTTCTTATCCCTACCCTTTTAATAAAGTTTATTATCATGTTTTCTTCCATCTCTTGCTGTTTTTCGTGCACCATGTCCGAGTAATTCACTTGTTAGGTTTTAGGTTTTCAATGAGTTTCATAATTCGATAATTGATTGATGATTGTTTAGGGATAATAATAGAATCTTCATCTTTACTTGTACTCTATGCATAATTTCTTTACCGTTCATTTAACGATTTGATCTTAGGTTGATATAGATTCCAAAAGCTTTTATATTGACCGGAACTAGTATTTGATGACCCTAGCGTCTTAACAATCGAAAGTTTAGTTAAGGAGTTCAGTGAACAATATCATAACTTGAACTTATCTTGCATATTTTCGCCTTGTAATAATCATCGAAAGTTGAGTCTATTAGGGTGAATGAATACAGTAGTCGGAGTCACGAAAGTGGAATGACTATACAATCGTGTTATGAGTTCTGGATGGTGCGGTATATCCTAAGGTCCCTAGATTAAATCAATAATTATTGTTGCATGATTCTCTGCGATTTCCTAAGCCCTAACACTTTTCTCCCATTGAGTTTAGTTTTATTTAATATTTGCATCCGTGTTAATTCACAATCACTCAAACGAAAAACATATTTTGTTCTAGCTTTATTTTGATCATTACAATTCGTAGTGTGGTTAACAAGTCCTCGTGGAATTCGATCCCTTATCTATACTAATTGTGATTGCTGTGCACTTGCAAGAAGTTGGATTAAGTGGTAAAACTTAACCTTCATCAAGTTTTTGGCGCCGTTGGAGGGACTTGGAAGAACATCACCTTCGAATTTTTGATTAAAATCTCGTCTAGAATGCTTTTAATTTTCAGTTTTTCTTTTATTTTCTTTTTAATTTCGTTTTTGTTTTCTTTTATTTCAATTCTAACTTTGTTTTATAGTATTTTTTTCGTGTGGTTCATGAGTTTATGCCTAGTACTAGACTTTCTAACAAGAAAAAGCCTAGTAGAACCGGAGCAAGAAATCAACAAGCTTGAACGCACACTAAGGAGACTTCGACAACAAAGAATGACCGATTTTCAAAATCAAACCGATGAAGAGAGAGCACTCGATGCCGAGGCTGCTCTAGAGAGAAGGAACCTTGACAAAAAATTTCCCCTAGGAGCCCGAAACAATCAAGCCCAAGATGGTGATGATGATGTTCCTCCGTAAGAGAATCAAAACCAACCTCGTGAAGATCAACATCTCGTACCGCCTAGAGGAGTGAGAAACCAACAACAAGCTCAGAATTTTAATCATCAAGGATACCTCAACCTCCAATATCCTCAACACCAAAGACAAGCTCAAATTGTCAATGTTCGAAATCGTCAAACTATAGGAGACATTGACTCTTCCGATGCCTTTTTCTTGGATAGAAATCCAATTCGTCCACAACCTCCTCAAAGGAATGATTTCGAGATCAAGCCTCAAATCATTGCCTTGGTGAAACAAAATCAATTCCATGAACTCCCATCCGAGCATCCTTTGGACCATATCGACACATTTGAAGAAATTTGCAGTATGACTCATGCTAATGGAGTTCCGCCCGACTACTTGAAGTGCAAGCTCTTTTCATTTCCTCTAAATAATAAGGCTCTAAGGTGGACGAAGTCTCTACCACCACAGTCCATTACTACTTGGGACGAATACAAAGGTGCCTTCTTGAACCAATTCTACACTAAGCAAAGATCGAATTCTATAAGAAACAAGATCTCAAGTTTCAAGCAAGGAGCAACCGAATCATTCTTTGAAGCCTTGGAACGTTTCAAAGAGTACACTAGAGATTGCCCCAATCATGGTTTCACCAAAGGAAACTTGTGGAATACTTTCTACAATGGAATCGACTACAAGCACCAAACATCTTTGAATGCCGCGAGTAACGGAGATTTCATGACTAGACTTGTACTGGAAGCTAAGCTATTGATTGACAACCTGGCTGCGAGTGATGCTAACTCATCGCAAGACTACAATAGGACCATCAATACCACACGATCCTCATCCGAATCCACTCAAATCGCCAAGCTTAAGAGCATGATGTCACAACTACTCAAGGGCCAACGAGGAGTTCAGGCCGTAGAAGATGTCGTAGGGCCTAATTATGATCTTAATTTGGAGTTTATTGGAGATGGAGCAGAGGAAAATCAAGAGGAAGTGAACTACATTGGAGGAAATTTTGGGAATCGAGGTTACAATAACAATTATCGACCGAACCAAAATCTGTCCTATCGAAGCAACAACGTTGAAAACCCTTAAGATCAAGTATATCCAAAGCAAAACTACAACCAAGGAGCTCAATACCCTCCTAAGCAACCGTTCTACCCTAAAGGAGTGTACCAAACTAAGCAACCCTTCGTATTCCCTTCAACCAAACCCTCAACTAACTTGGATTCGAAGCTTGAAAAGTTCAAGAACCAAGTGCTAGAAGCGGTGAACCAAGCCAAGAAGGAATTGTCTCAAATGATAGAAGGAGTGTATAAAGACCTCAACACCAAGTATGAGTCTCTTACTACTCACCTGTCCAAGACGGATGCTCAAGTAGCACAACTTACCAAAGCACATCGAAAACAACCCAAGGAAAAAGAAGAACCGTTCGTCAACATGGTGTCTATTAAGGAAGATGAGCTCGTAAATGCATCAAGACCTATTGAAGATACAGCTATAGTGGCTTTGAAACCAGTAGAGAAGCGTTTACACGAAGAGTCAAGAAGAGCGTACACGAGAAGAGTTAGAAGCATTCCTTTGGAAAAAGTCGATAATCTGGGAATTTTTTTTATACCATGTTCCATCAATGGAATTGAAGTCTTTGATTCCATATGTGACACGAGAGCTAGTGTCAATGTAATGTCCTTAGCCGTAGCAAAGGAGCTTGGATTCTCTAGTTTCCAAACATCCAAGGCATGCATTGAATATGCGGATTTATCATTTTTAGCAACCACCTGAGCCGTTATAGATTTCCTGCATCGAAGAATTAGCTTCACCATGATCAACAAGCAAATCTTCTACTATGCTATGAATGTTGCTAGTGTACCAAATTCGGTGGGAATGGAGGTTACCAAACCGACCAAAGACCCCGGAGACGCTAAAGAAGGAAGCCCTCAAGCTAAAAAGGAAGATCTCCATGCTAAAACCATTGAGAAATCAACTAAGGAGAAGCAAAGGAATGTTTCGAAGAGCATAAATGCCATAGTAACCACTACGAAAGTTCCTAAGATCAATAAGAAGGATAAAGAGAAGCACAAATTTATCCATGAGCCAGCCACGGTGATCAAAATACTTGTGCCAAGTAAAGTCAAGCCAAACAATGTGGAAACCGTTTAAAGGAAGCTTGAGAACACTTTGAAACTCTTCCCCTAATCATTGTCATTGATCTTGATGATGGAGATCCGTCAAAGGTCACTAAAGGAGTCAAGGACCCAGAGAATAAGAAAGCTAAGGGAACCCCAATTCCTTTAGAGGAATCATCACAAATCTAAAACCGACAAAAGAGTCGAGCTACTTGACTTTCAACAAGCGTTTTGTGGGAGGCAACCCGCATTTTTATTTTATTTATGCTTAATTTAGTTCTTAAATTTCTCATTCCTAAGTTTTTATAAGTTCAAAATTTTTTCTATTAATTTTTATGTTGGTTTTTGTAGGATTCATCAAAAAAAGAAATGGGTGTGCCAGATAGGTCCCAAACACCGGACGAAGGCACCGGTCACGTGGTCTCAACCGGTGCCGAGTGGCCCGCGTCCCTGTCTGGCCCACAGGACAAAGAGCCCAGAATCTGGATGCTCGCCCCGACCCGCGTCCTGATGTCCCGTGTACCGTCCCGATGCCCGTCCCGCATCCTGCAGCACCATGACCCGCGCCTCACGGTATGTCTGGTTCGGGTAAGTAAATTTTTCCGGTTTATTTTAATTTTTCAAAACCATTTTCTAAACCGATTTTAACCAGAAATAAACCAAATTTTTTATAAAAATCAGATTTTAAAAGGTTTCTTAGGATTCTTTTGTCTCATAAATTAAAAACATCATCACCTACCTTTTTTTTACAAGTGTTCAAAGCTCTAGAACCCTAAAAACCAAATTTTGGGATTTTTGCTTATTTCACTTAAATTTGATTAGAAGGATTTCAATTCTCATATTCATTATCTCCAAAACCAAGGTATGTTTTCTTATAAACCCTCTCTTTGCCTAAATTTAAAGTCATGGATAGTTCTTAATTCTCAAATTTGACACTTAATTTGCTTAGGTTGTTAGAGAATTCATTAGAGAACTTGTTTAAACATTAGGAATTGCATTATTCAATGTTTAATTGCATGATTAACACCTTTATACATCTTTCACAAAATTCAAATTTTGGGTTTATCAATTGAATTTGGATTTAGGTGTTTCTAATGGTTATATTGCATTCATTGAATTGGGGTTTGTCATATATACATAGGATTTGCTTGAAATTTGACATATTAAAGCTTTAAAGGTGAAAATTTTCAAATTTTCAAAAGTAATTAAGCATTAATCCGAAAATTATGATTGAGAAAATTATTTAGCATTAGATTATCATTCTTTCATGTTTCTAAAGTCTTGATATGCTTTTTATCAAGTTAAATTCTTAGTTGAAGCAATTCTTTTGGAATTTTCAATTTTCAAGGCTGTAACATGCTTTTTCGAGATTTTTCTTTTGTAGTGGTCCCAATGGAAGGAAAGGCTATCACAAGGAGGTCCACTAGAGTCCCTAGACTGAAGGAACAGCTTGTAAGCATTGGAGAACGAGAGCCTCAAGCTCCTTGTCGTTCACATTCAAGGAAATCTTCGAAATTGACAAAGAAGAATGGAAAGAAAATTTTGAGGGATGATGATAAGGAAATAGATTACCAACTTCGAGAAGAAGATGATGAGGACACGAATGAGCTAATGAGATTTGTGGAGGTCACACAAACCATTGTGCCAAAACTGGTTCCTCCACCAAAGAAACCACGAAAATCAAAGATTATTATGTCGAACACCGGTGGATCCTCAACTACAAATGTTGTTATGAAGACCGTTGGACCCGAAATCCAAGCTAATGTGGACTATGTCACACGCTTAAAACAATTTTTCTTGCCTCAAAAGCCCATCATCGATTTTGAGACTCTTGATTTACTCGGAATTCGACGTGACGTGGAATGGTATCTTGGAGAACTAGGCCTTGCGAAGTTTGTCTCTCTCTCACGCCCAACTTACGAAGAAATAGCAAGGGAGTTTCTCGCAACTGTGACACTAGTCTATCCAAGAGGCAAGAAAAGCGTAGCTAAAGATGGTATTTTGGAGTTTACGGTGAGGAAAATGTCGTTCTCTTTGACTATTGAGGAAATTTGCGACATTTTGGGATTCAAATGCCTAGAGAAGATAAAGTACACCGTTAGAGTCACACATTATGACAAATTGATGAGGTTTACTAATGAGAGAGTTGTTCCGGGTATTTCAAAGGCGGCCAAAATCACACATTCGGCGATTCGTTATGTTCATGCACTCATCGCGCAACTTATCTATAGTATGAAGGAGCATGGAACGGTGAAGTTTGATGAGTTTTCATTTCTTATAGGACCATTTATGGAGAATCACGAGAAAGCTAATCTCGGTTCTCTTTTGGCTAAACAATTGGTCGCGGTTAAGCATGAATGTACAAAGGAGAGGTTAGTGAAGAACCCGCCGAGTCACTTTGGAAGCGTAATCATCGTGATTTTAGAAGCTTGTGGATTTGAATTATGTGGAGAACGTCACTTAACCAAAGAAAACAAGCTTGATCTTCTCGCGCTATAAAGGAAACACTTCATATGCGGATGGTACGACAAATCTACTACCTTTGGTTATCTCTTCACGCCACAATACTCGGACGAGGAGAAGTGTATTTTTCTTCCCTACAAGGATTTGCCGGACTTGAGTGAAGGAGTTCCTTACTTCAATCCTCCTCACACACAATGGTATCTGCGTCTTCGCAGTTGTCCCCTTGTTGGCGTTTCACTCTTCTACACCGCACAATCTCTAATGCAAAGAAAGGAGAAGACACATGAAGAAAATATAGCCGCTGAAACTCGACCATCCTCCTCCCACACGCAGCCCCGAGCCCACCACTCCACTTCCATAATAAACCACGAGTCCACCGAATGGTTCAAGACTAGTCTACCCGAAGAAACGGAGAAGAGAGTAGCCCGTGAAGCTAAGGTTTCCAAGCAAGAGAAATTGATCTATACACTTGTTAAAGTTGTGAAGAAGACGGTCCCTCAATTATTCAAACGATCAACCAAGAACCACACCGAGACTACTACCGATTACAAGTTAGGTAGTTTATCATTCATTTCGGATCTTGATCGCAACAAAGACAATGAGGACGACACCACTAGCAACCATCACCAAGAGTGGACAGCCAATGAGACCCACGGCCAATCCACACCGGAGCTAGAGACCCATTCCGGTGATACGAAGTTAGTAGATCTTGGATCTGACGAAGAACACTTTCCCGCCAAAGTTCCAGACACCCCAGAGTCACTCTCGCCTACCTTCTAGCCAGGTGTCTCGGCTATTATCTATCATTTTCTTACTTTTATTTTATTTTCTTTATTTTATTGAGTCAAATCTCTTCCATTTGTAATTATTTTCACTCGGGGACGGTGTGAATTAAGTTTGGGGAGATTTATCTTACTAATGTCCATTTTCTTTTTCTTATGTTTTTCTTATTTTCTAAATGATTTTATTCGAGTTTTATCGAGTCAAAACACTATGTTTTGGAGCATAAACAATTTCAGGAATGTATGCGTAGACGTTATGATTCAGTGATTTATCACCTGATGAGTTCAGGAAATTAAAGCCGATTCAGAAACCTTCATGACCGGACTTGCCCCATCAAATTTTGGTTTTATCTCGTTGATACTTATCTGATTTTGGCTCTATTTACACTAACCATTTACTGTTTCTCATTATGGAGTTAGACCTGGACAAGTACTATACGTTCAAGACACTTTTTCCCTTTTCTACCACTCTCTGTGTCTTGAATGACCAGCTCATTTTTAGTTGGTACCAAACCTATACCCTAAACTTTTCTTTCAGACCTCATGCATTCTTTTCATGACCCATATGCAGATATGTGTTAAAACGTCAGAGAGAAATAGGATCGACGCAATTCTAACCATTAGAGATGCGGCGATTACAAAATTTGGTGGAGTACAAAGAAATAATTCAAGAGCATGGCAAACACTTGGGATCAACAACAACGGTAAAAATTTCGTGCCTTTATCTAGACTCATTCTTGAAGACCGTTTTCCCCCGTTCTAAAAATATATATATATATATATATATAAAAAAGAAATGAACGGAAAGGAAAATGTGTCCATAAAAGAGTCTAAGGCCGATGAAACATCCCAAGGGAGAAACACGGAGAAGTATGGAGAATGGAGCGATTTTCAAAGAAAGCGGTGATTTACGGAGAAAGATCTAAGTCTGGGGGAAAAAGGCATCAAAGTGGTTAGGACTGTGGACTTCAATAGGCCCGTTCTCTCTTGCGATTTTGCATAATATCGCGCAACCCCGGAGAATATGGTAACCTAAACACTTATTAACCTCACCAATTAAACTAGCCTTTCTATACCTAGCCGTTTACCTAACGATTCCTTGATGAGAAACTTCACACTTAGAGTCAATTGAAAGTGCCGTTGAAACTTGGTAGGATTTGTTATTTAAGAATGGAACAGGCTGCAAAAGTTACGAATGGCTTATAGAAAGGATGCCCTCGAACCGATCGCGAATCATAGTGTCGACGCTATGTTTATCAGAAATTGTAAGTTCTCGTATTTTCAAACCTCTTTTCTATTCTTGGATTTTGCTTGAGAACAAGCAAGGTTTAAATCTGGTCGAGTTGATATACCTAATATTTTACCTATTTTACTATCTATTTTAAAGCATTTTCTAAGTATTTTAATAAGGTTTTACACCAAAAAGGTAGTTTTTCCTCGTATTTGTAGTTTTAGAGTGTTAACAGGGAACATTATCAAAATGGAGCAAAAAGAGCCTAAAGAGATGTATTCTAAGCTAAATAAAGTTTATCAAGCCAAAGACTTAGTCCAAGCCACGAAATTTTCAAGACATCACACTTTGCCGATTTGAACAGAAGCGACGAGTCCAAAGTTTTGCTACGGACGGGCAACCAAATAAACTTGGATTTTGATGAACAATAGCTACATTTTAAGCAATTTAATTCAGCTTTCTAATGAAGTTTGAATTCTCTTATTTAGAGCTGTGATCAAGAAGATACACTCGATTTACTGAAGACATGTAAAACTGCCTCGAAGATGAAGAAGGAGCAGAATGAAGTCAAACGTTGATGGACCATAAGGTTGATGTTACTGACCATTCTGAGCCCAAATTGGAGTTTTATTAAAGCCCATCACGAGCAATGGAGAGGAGGTCGGTTGGAGTGATGATGATTTGGAAGTTTTGACCGAAAAGACTGTTTTGCCCATAAAGAACCTGTAACATCCCAAACCGAAAATGTGCATTTCGGTAAGGGTGTCGATCGACACCATGGGGTATTGTCGATCGACACCAAGTTTATTGGACCGAACGGGTTAAATTTTTAATCGCGGTTTGGCTCGGTTTAAAGGCGTTAAACCTAGGGCTCGTGTTTATAAGTCTCTAGCAGACTTGTGGCCACGTTTAGGAAGAGAAAAACGTAGAGAAATCATAGGTGATTGAGAGAGATTTTGTGTTCTTGTGAATTGTTGCAAAGAAATTCATAGGAAACGTTTTCTTTAGGCTTTAGAACCGTAGGAATTGTTCGTTCATCGTATTCTCGTGGTGAACCCTTCGGATTAGAGAGTTCTCGTGGTTAGGAGACCTGTTTGTGTGTGTTTTCTGTCCGCGGTTTCTAGGCGATGACAGTGTTTTTGATGTATTTTGTGATTGGATTGTGTGTGAATTTGTGTGATGGTTGATTGATGGTTACTGTGGTATGTATTCGTCTTGTTGTTGTGTTTCTTTGCAGGTACGCGACTCATGTTTCACCAGAATTCGTGTAACATGAAGAGTGTCACGATTCTGGCAAAACACAGAGGAGTGTCGATCGACACGAGGAGGGTGTCGAGCGACACTGGTATTTGGTCATGTCGATGGACACCTTCCGGGTGTCGCTCGACACTACTTGTTTTAACTCGGAAATATGTTTTAAAAGTCTATTTTGGATTGTTTACTGTGTGGTGTGGTATATGATATTGTTATTGGTTTACCTGAGCCTGCTTGTTAGTAGGCGGAATGACCAACTCACTAAGTATTTATGAAATACTTACGAAACTCTTATTTCCATGTGTTGTAGGTAAAGGAAAAAAGTGATCGCGGAATCGAGGCCATAGGAAGAGGATGATAGGGTTATGTGTTGTTGTTGTTAGTCTAGTGAACCGGATGTTTTAGGTTGCTAGATTTATTCATTCCTGAATTTGGTATTTGAATTATTCTAGATTGTTGAGTATTTATTTTTGGAGTTATTGGATTATTTCATTGGTTGAATGATTTATTGTTTTTCGCAGTAGAAATTATTAGGTTTTAAAAAAAAAAAAGCCTGGTTGTTTCATTTTGGTATAAGAGCCTAGACAGTTTTAGGACAGTTGAATTAGATGTCAGAGACTATGTGTTTAAATTGATTTCTTGTGTTTAGTCAATTTAATAGAGTCTTAGTATTATCCTCTTCAGCCTTTTAATATGATTCCGCGGTAAGTTGTGTGATTGATTGTGACTTCTTGTAGCTCATTGTCCTATTCTGTGTGAGTGCAGAGAGATGGACGCCGGAGCTAGAGGTCGTGGACGTGGTAGAGGCCGTGGTAGAGGTAGACTAGGTCGTGGACTAGTTCTCGAGTCGTCTTCGAGTGCTACGCATGCGTCAGGGACTCCAACGCATCATACGGGTTCGGTGAGCGAGACCAGTGGTAGTAGTTAGAGTACTGTGGGTGCTGGGAGAGGCGCCGGGAAGGCTGGTAGAAGAGCGGGCCCGGGTGCGGGTGCTGTTCTAGCTCAGGATCGTATGGATCGCATGGAGGGTATTTTGACAGGGTTGATGGGGCGCTTTCCGGCGGCGGTTCAGGGGCAGGCTCCAGTGGTGCCTCTAGTGTAGGAGGTGCAGCTGAGGGCTGCAATTGCAGAGGCGCATCCGTCTTACCTAGAGATGGTGAGTCAGATGCGTCAGATGAGTACTGCTTTCTTTTCGGGTGGTGTTAGCCCCGAGGATACAGATGAGTGGCGTTTGCGTGTGTAACGCAATTTCCGCTCAGTTCGTTGCCCTCAGGAGTACAGGGTGGAGCAGGCAGTCCACTGTCTGAGTGGTGATGCTCACGCATGGTGGAGAGCTGTTGAGGCTAGGAGGCCTGGTGCAACGTAGACCTGGGGAGAGTTTGTTGCTGAGTTGAACGCCAAGTACCTTCCTTAGGAGGCTCGTGATCGTCTAGGGACGAGATTTGTAGAGCTGGTGCAGGGCAATCGTTTCGTGAGGGAGTACGACGCCAAGTTCAGTGGGTTTCTTGTTTATGCTGATCGTGGTCTTGAGGATGAGCAGGCACAGGTGAACAGGTTCCTGAGGGGACTTCAGCCAGACTTAAGGATTCGCTGCGGAGTTTCCGAGTACGCCTCGAGGGCGAGGTTGGTAGAGATGGCTGCTGGTATTGAGGAGGACTTGTGGGGTCAGGCAGCTACGGTAGCTCCTGTGGCAGATGTTCCTGTTGCTCAGCCGAGGAGGCAGCAGGGTAGTTCGGTTCTGGTTCTGGCAAAGGCGGCAAGCCTGCGCAGGGTCTTAAACGAAAGTGGGATGGCGCTTCTAGGCCCAGTCAGAGTTCGAGGGACGGAGCGTGCTATGGATGCGGTAGTTTCGAGCATCGTCTATCGAGTTGCCCCCGAAAGGGCGACCATCAGCACCAGTCGCAGCAGTCGGATTCCAGAGTTTGCTTCCACTGCAAGGAGACGGGGCATATCAGGTCGATGTATCCCAGGTTGCCGCAGATGACTGTTGCTGCAGTCCAGCCAGTGGTGCAGTTAGCGGCAGTGCAGCTGTTGGGCTAGATTGGCACGGCACCACGAGTTTATACTCCAGGAAAGGCGGGGCAGCATAGCGGCGCGTCGATCACAGGTAAAATCTTAGACTCAGACTTCGTAAATTCTTAGTTGTCGAATTGTTGTTTGTTTCTTCTATTTTAGTTGTGGTAGTTCTAGTAGGGTTCTCAACGCATGTGAATTGTGTAGGGACCTTGTTAGTGGGAGGTTTTGTATCCCATATGCTTTTCGATTCTGGAGCATCGAACTGCTTCATTACCCTGGAGCATGCCGAGAACAGTGGCATCTGTAGCAGCGCTGGTGAGCGTTCGGGTTTGGTCAAGGTGGCTGGAGGAGGATTCCTGGCAACTTTGGGCCGTGCTAAAGCAGTTGATGTTCAGATTGCTGGGGAGTCAATGCCAGCAGATTTGGTGATTAGCCCGTTGGAGTTGTACGACGTTATCCTGGGGATGGATTGGTTATCGTTCTACAGAGTCCATTTAGACTGGTTTCAAGGCAGAGTGGTCTTCGAGCGGGATGAAGGGAGGTTGGTATATCAGGGAGTAAGACTGACTTCGAGGAATCTCGTGATTTCTGCGGTTCAGGCAGTGCAGATGATCGAACATGGATGCGAGGCTTATTTGGCGACTATTTATATGCCATAGTCTGTTTGTAAGATTGTTGTGAGTGAGATTCGGGTTGTTCGGGATTTCGAGGATGTCTTTCAGTCGTTGCAGGGATTACCACCATCTTAGTCCGATCCATTTACGATTGAGTTAAAGCCCGGGATAGAGCCTATCTGCAAGGCACCTTACAGGATGGCTCTAACTGAGTTGGCAGAGCTGAAGAAGCAGTTAGAGGATTTGACGGGTAAGGGTTTTATTCGTCCGAGTACTTCACCGTGGGGAGCGCCGGTGTTGTTCATGAAAAGGAAGGATGGTAGTTTTTGGTTATTCATTGATTAACAGGGACTTGACCGGGTCACTGTGAAGAACAAGTTCCCTCTCCCGAGGATTGATGAGTTGCTAGATCAGTTGAGGGGTGCTACTTGGTTCTCCAAGATTGACTTGGCATCAGGTTACCATCAGATTTCGATCGATGAGGTAGATGTTCGGAAGACGGCTTTCAGGACCAGATATGGGCATTTTGAGTTTGTGGTTATGCCTTTCGGTTTGACTAATGCGCCAGCAGCGTTCATGCGGTTGATGAACGAAGTATTTCAGGAGTATCCGGATGTCTTCGTGATTATCTTTATCGACGATATCCTGGTTTACTCGAAGAGACTTGAGGAACACGAGGTGCATTTGCGGGTAGTCCTGGAGAAGCTTCGGGAGTAGAAGCTTTATGCTAAGTTGAGCAAGTGCAGTTTTTTAGCAGAGAGGGATGAGTTTTCTTGGCCATATCGTTTCTGCAGAGGGAGTTTCTGTGGATCCGGCTAAGATAGAGGCAATCCGAGATTGGCCTAGACCGTCTAACGCTACCGAGATCAGGAGTTTTCTGGGTTTAGCAGGTTATTATCGGAGGTTCGTCAAGGGCTTTGTGAGTATGGCTCAGTCGATGACGAAGTTGACCGGGAAGGATGTCCCGTTTGTTTGGTCTCAGGAGTGCTGATGAGTACATCGGTGTTGGCGTTGCTCGAGCCGGGTAAGCCTTACGCAGTGTATACCGATGCTTCTGGGATTGGTCTGGGTTGCATGTTGATGCAGGAGGGTAGAGTGATTGCGTATGCTTTGAGGCAGTTGAAAGGTGCTGAGCGTAATTATCCTACGCATCTAGAGTTGGGTGCAGTTGTGTATGCGTTGAAGATTTGGAGATCTTATCTGTATGGTGGGAAAGTTCAGATTTTCACAAACCATAAGAATATGCAGCACATTTTCACTCAACCGTTGCTGAATGTGAGACAGAGACGCTGGGTCGAGTTGTTGGCAGATTACGAGTTCAACATCGTTTATCATCCTGGTAAGGCGAACCAGGTAGCAGATGTTTTGAGTCCTCGACGAGTAGATTCGGCTCGTGAGCACGATATTGAGTCGCTTGTGAGCGAGATTGGCACTTTGCGGCTGTGTGCTATTTTGCAGGAGCCGTTGGGTTTGGAGGCGGCTGATCAGGCAGATCTTCTGAGTAGGATTCAAGTGGCTCAGGCGAGTGATCAGAGTTTGGTTGCTGCATCGATCACAGAGGGTTCGGAGTATCAGGTCTCTTCGAATGGGACGATCCTTGTTCGCGGTCGGGTTTGTGTACCCAAGGTAGAGGATTTGAGGCAGGAGATTCTGCGAGAGGCTCATGCGAGCAAGTTCTCTATTCATCTTGGAGCGACAAAGATGTATCTTGATCTCAAGCGGTACAATCATTGGGTCGGGATGTAGAGAGATGTGGCTGATTGGGTTTCGAAGTGCAACACATGGTTGTTGGTTTCTATTATCCGCAGATTAATGGACAGTCAGAGGGGACGATTCAGACTTTAGAGGAGTTACTATGGATGTATGTACTTGATTGGGGTGGCCCCGACCGCTGCTCCGATGGGCCCATGTCCACTCTCATGCCCATGGGCCCACCATGTCTGACGGTCGATACGTTAGTCCGAGAGGCTCAGAAGTCCTGATTACTGTCCCTACAAATCACCACGCGATCTTTCCGCGTGTTTTGTCCTCACTCACACGGTACTGAAAATGACTTCCCAGTAGGTCACCCATCTTGAAACTACTCTTGCTTAAGCACGCTTTACTCTGGAGTTCTCTTAATCCCTATGACCAAAAAGATAAGTGCACTTTGGTTATATAGGTAGCCAAATCAATTCTTTTAAGCCCCTCCGCATATACCGCATATACAACATATGCCCTGAAACCGAGGTGTCATAATTATACTTTTTGGAGATTTATAAGATGGAGTTTTCTTATTTATCTGTTTATATGAGATGAGTAGTTCTTATATAATTATTGTGTATAGTGTGGACCGGTGTTTGGTCTTGTTTTGAGATATTCCGGGTTAGGGAGTATCGAATTTGACCACGGGAGGTAGTTCTAGTCGATAGATGGTTATAGACGTTTTAGAATTTATTACTCTAAGGGCTGCGGCTCCGAATAACTCATTCATTTTATCTGGAGATGATTAGTTCTTTCGTGAGGATGATTAGTTCCTCAGAGGAGATGATTAGTTCACATGTATACTCTTTGGGATGATTAGTTTCCATTATGAGTATCGAGGGATGATTAGTTCTCTCAAGGGGATGATTAGTTCCCTTGTGTACCCGAAGCTCAAGGGATGCGTCCTGAGAGTGGATGGGGCACGTGACGTCGATAGCTCAAGAGATGCGTCCTACGAGTGGAAGGGGTGTCGAATGAGTTATAAGTGATAAATTTCTGAAAACGGGCGTATAAATATGAGATTAGACGAGGGCCTCGGAGATCGGGTGTAGGATCTCGGGTGGTATTGACCGGTTTTGGGTCTGTGATAGACGGTTTTGTGAGGATTCGAGGAAAAATCCAGTTTAGTGGGGGAGAATTGTACCATCCCAAACTGAAAATGTGCATTTCGGTAAGGGTGTCGATCGACACCATGGGGTAGTGTCGATCGACACCATGGGGTAGTGTCGATCGACACCAAGTTTATTTGACCGATCGGGTTAAATTTTTAATCACGGTTTGGCTCAGTTTAAAGGCGTTAAACCTAGGGCTCGTGTTTATAAGTCTCTAGCAGACTTGTAGCCGCGTTTAGGAAGAGAAAAACGTAGAGAAATCATAGGTGATTGAGAGAGATTTCGTGTTCTTGTGAATTGTTGCAAAGAAATTCATAGGAAACGTTTTCTTTAGGCTTTAGAACCGTAGGAATTGTTCGTTCATCGTATTCTCGTGGTGAACCCTTCGGATCAGAGAGTTCTCGTGGTTAGGAGACCTGTTCGTGTGTGTTTTATGTCTCATCCGAATCCCCTTTTTCATTCTTTAGAACCAAGGTGAGTTGTGACCGCGATTTCTAGGCGATAACGGTGTTTTTGATGTATTTTGTGATTGGATTGTGTGTGAATTCGTGTGATGGTTGATTGATGGCTGCTGTGGTATGTATTCGTCGTGTTGTTGTGTTTCTTTGCAGGTACACGACTCATGTTTCACCGGAATTCGTGTAACATGAGGATTCTCACGATTCCGGCAAAATACAGAGGAGTGTCGATCGACACCAGAAGGGTGTTGAGCGACACTGGTATTTGGTCGTGTCGAGCGACATTGGTATTTGGTCATGTCGATCGACATCTTCCGGGTGTCACTCGACACTACTTGTTTTAACTCGGAAATATGTTTTAAAAGTCTGTTTTGAATTGTTTGTTGTGTGGTGTGGTATATGTTATTGTTATCGGTTTACCTGAGCCTGCTTGTTACACCAGTAGGCGGAATGACCAGCTCACTAAGTATTTATGAAATACTTACCCAACTCTTATTTCCATGTGTTGCTGGTAAAGGAAAAATGTGATCGCGGAATCGAGGCCTTAGGAAGAGGATGATAAGGTTATGTGTTGTTGTTGTTAGTCTAGTGAACCGGATGTTTTAGGTTGCTAGATTTATTCATTCCTGAATTTGGTATTTGAATTATTCTGGATTGTTGAGTATTTATTTTTGGAGTTATTGGATTATTTCATTGGTTGAATGATTTATTGTTTTCCGCAGTAGAAATTATTAGGTTTTTTTTTTATAAAAAAATCCTGGTTGTTTGAGAACCCTAGAAGACCTTAGCACTATAAATACTTGTTTTTAGCCTCTTGACTAGGGTGTGCCGAAATTGATGAACGCTTTTTACCCATAGAGAACAGCAGCCACGCCTCCCTTGGAGGATTGATCATAGATATTGTTTTAGGAGCTTTGGTGGATTATCTCGCTTTGTACTCTTTTAATAAAGTTTATTATCATGTTTTCTTCCATTTCTTGCTGTTTTTCGTGCACCTTGTCCGAGTAATTCACTTGTTAGGCTTTAGGTTTTTAATGACTTTGATAATTCAATAATTGATTGATGATTGTTTAGGGATAATAATAGAATCTTCATCTTTATTTGTACTCTATGCATAATTGCTTTACCGCGCATTTAGCGATTTGATCTTAGGTTGATATAGATTCAAAAAGCTTTTATATTGACCGGAACTAGTATTTGATGAGTCTAGCGTCTTAACAATCGAAAGTTTAGTTAAGCAGTTCAGTGAACATTAACATAACTTGAACTTATTTTGCATATTTTTTCCTTGTAATAACCATCAAAAGTTGAGTCTATTAGGGTGAATGAATATAGTAGTCAGAGCCACGAAAGTGGAATGAATATACAATCGTGTTATGAGTGCTGGATGGTACGGTATATCCTAAGGTCCCTAGATTAAATCAATCATTATTGTTGCATGATTCTCTGCGATTTCCTAAGCCCTAACGCTTTTTTCTCATTGATTTCAGTTTTATTTAATATTTGCATCCGTGTTAATTCACAATCACTCAAACGACAAATATATTTGTTCTAACTTTATTTTGATCATTACAATTCGTAGTGTGGTTAACAAGTCTTCGTGGAATTCGATCCCTTATCTATACTAATTGTGATTGCTGAACACTTGCAGGAAGTTGGATTAAGTGGTAAAACTTAACCCGCATCACCAGGTACGTAAAATTTTGACTTTTTCAGATTTTTAAAACTTCTTCTTCTTCCTTTTTCCTTTAAAATTTGAGTTTTCTAGATCTACTTTCCCCTTTTTCTCCAAAACATCTCTTTTTCTATATCACATTATGCTTTTCATGGAATTGTTGAAATTGAGAAGTACATTTGCATGCATTTGACTTGTTTAAGCTTTTTAAGTTATGGGTAGTTAAAATCTTTAGCTAATTTGATGGGTTGATGGTGAAATTATGAAATTTTGAAAAATTAGGGTTCTTGAGGTGAATGTGACGAAATTATGTGTTATTTTGCAAATTGATGGGATTTGGAAATTGATTAAGGAATTGTTGTACTAATGTTTTAATTAAGCTTGACTACCCTCTTGTTTTCACTAGAATGTTGAATTTGTTTCAAATTTGCAAGTTTAATGGTTAAATTGGATTCCTTTTATAATAAGAAGTTGAAATTGAATTGATGAAATGGTTAATCTTGTGGGGGTAACAACTTGGTTTGATCATTCATGGATATTTGCATTGTGTCTTAAGGTTGTGGGCCATTCTCATTAGAGAAATCTTTCTTGTAGGAACCCTCTTAAGCACAATCACCATGAATTCTCCACAATGGCCTAATCGACACTTCCTTGAAGCCGATAAAGAGCTCTGAGGGTGGACGAGTGATGAACTAGCTAGCTTGGCCGAGCTTAGTCGCGCAAAAATGTGCCTGACACGCTTTGCTTGCCTATATGCAATGGAGGAAATGGGAATGAAGGAAAAGGTAGGAGATCTTATCAAGCAAATGCATCTCCACAAACTCGATCTCGCGGATCACGAGACACACGCTATTCCCACAGCTCAATTCTTAGCCACAATCAAGTACGTTCTACCACCGCCATCATCTTCACACATAAGAAAAATTGAGTACTGGCTCGGGTCGGTGGTTTTCTCCGTCAAGTTTTTGATGCTTTTTGCGAGGTCTATGGTTTCCCGGTTTTGGATTACAAGGAACTTAGCAAGTTTGATGAAGCAAATTCGGTATAGAGGAACATTTCGTCTACTGAGGAAGGATACTCTCCATATGGATCCAAGTATTTGGATATCAAGAACCCGACAATCCGTTATGTGCTTCACTTTTTAGCTAACACGTTTTACACTCGACCCGAATCTAAGGGACCAACAATGAACGAGCTCAAGCTTCTGTACATGGCCATTCACCCGTCTCTTCATGATTACTATGGCCAACCCAAGGGATACGATCCCAAGTCTTATAGGAGCGATGTTGCATCGATGTTCTTCAACTACTTGCTTAGCTTGAAATATAGCATTTTGAACGTTGACAACCCGAAGATTTACATCAGTGGGATGATTACCCCGTTCTTCAAGAAATACTCGATAGGTGCTCTCAACGAGTACCCGCCTTATCTGAAAAAGCCCGTCATGAGCATTAGTTACTTGCTCGAGCACAAAATTCTAGCGGGGTACCTTCTCAACACGGCCGTTTACAAGTTCAATGATGACGATGGAGCCCCATTGTGTTGCTATTTACCTCTTACATCGTATTCCAACACAAATTGCAACCGTGACCTCTGCTTCAACATTCCGTAAAGCCTCACGTGGATTGCACCTTTCCTTCTGCGTCTTTAGTTCTAAGGTACCACTTCTATTCCATTGTATATACCACACATTTCTTTTAATTCTTTTTCATGCATGTTTTTGATCATTTGTTTTTCTTCTTCCTTCGGGTTTGCTTTTTCACTGGGACGGTGAAAAGTAAATCTGGGGGAGGATAGTTGCTAATGAACATTTTTAATTCTTTTGTTTTTCTTTGTATACTTGAGTCTCAGGCTTTAGCTTTGCATTGTAAATATCGTAAAACAGAAGAAAAAAAAATCAAGAAGATTTTTTCTTCTCATGTAGTTGCATTTCATTTGCTTGCTTGTTCATACTACGTTGCATTGTACATATGATTGCATATGGAGAACAATGATTGAATTGCCTTGTAGAGATTTTTAGTACTTAGAATTTCTTGTGAATATATCGGTAATGCAATCTTTGGCTCGGTAAACCGCGAAAGGATTAATTCTCCGTATCTTTGATCTCTTCGCTCTAGATTCTCTAAGTCTTGTCAATTGATTGCTTGAATTGAAACCAAATTCGACCTATTAGACCTTAATTTGGACTTTAATTCTCTCACTTATGGACTTTTGACCTTAACCATGGTTACCATATACATTTAACCATTTTTATCCCTTTTTACCGCTCTCTAATGGTTTGAATGGCCAATTCCGATTCGACTCATCATTCGAATGAGAATTGGTACCCCACCTTGATTATACCGTAGCCTTTCTTTGGAGCCAATCATATTTTTGTTCAGTGAGGCTTTCTATTTGCACCTCATGCATAAAATCTCTAGAGATGGAAACGACAAGTTCTTTCTTCCGTTAAGAGTTGTCTCATTGGCTAGTCTAGGTGGGTAGAGAAGTCCTTGGAGTCTCATTGGTTTATATGGTTTGGGAAATGGTTATGGGGTACATGTGGGTGAGAGATTAGTGAGAGTTGGAGAGAAGAAAAAGAATAAAACCAAAATGGTTAGTAAGCAAGGAATGAAATGGTGAACCAAAATGGTTTAGAGAAAAGAGAAAGAGATGTCTAGGGAAGAAAATCTAAAGTTAAAGAAACACTACTCTTAAGCTCAAATGTATAAGTAATAAGCTCCTAGAAAAGAAAAGAAAAGAATGAAAAAAAATAAAAAGGAGTAGAAATAAGATAGCAAGAGTAGTTGTTAAGTGTAAAAAGAATTCCCTAGATTGAATCCTAAGAATAAAAACAATGATAAAGTGAATAAGGGTAAAGTGGTGAGTGAGTTGCAAGAGTATTTGGGTTGGGTAGAGAAATGGAAGAAAACATTTGTATGCATAAGTTGTTTCCCTTCTCCATTGCTTTTGTGTAATGACTTGTGCTTTGTTTGAGAGAAGCCACCATTAAAATTTGAACCCTATTTTCATTTCGCATTATGTCTCTTCTCTTACCAAGCCGATTGCACTAGGTCAAATTTCCATTTGTGAGACTATACGGTTGAATAATCTTAATGAACGTAAGAAGTTGGTGGATATGATTCGATTAGTTACTTGGCATTTAATCTAGAGACAAAAGATTGGAGTAGCAATAAGTGTGGATTGCTTGTTTGAGTATAAGGTTTACCCATAGTATTGATGTGTATTACCTTGTATTGATGAGCCGTTCTTTGGAAATTAATCTCGTGGCTATGAGTTCTCCGCCTTCAAACCTCTACATCGGTTCTTTGTTCTCTTTGTTTGCTCGAGTACGAGGAAAGAGGCAAGTCCGGGGCAGTAGATGTAACCGTATTTAGACCTATTTTAGCTAGTATTTTATGTAGCTTTCATTATTTAACTTAGAATTTGCATGTTTTCTTCACTTTTCTGCATCATTTAGAATTAGTTGAGTCTTAGAGTCCATTAGGAGTTTTCTTGCATTGCATGGCATTGCATTGCATATTTTGTACATTTTTAGGTACTGATAGAGTCTAGGAGCTATGGCGGTTTATACAGTGAAAGATTATCGAGAAAAGACAAAGAACGGAGCTTGGAATCATTCTGCCAGTTGTTGACCGACCACTTTTGGTGCAGAGGTCGGTAAGCAGGGTTGGTTGGAGGAGCAGTTTTGGAGAGGAGCTTCTGCCAGCATCTGACCGACCACTTTTAGTGCAGAGGTCGGTCCAAGTGGTCGGTCAGGATGCTGCTTCGTCCAAAATCCAGGTTTTGACCTGGGTTTGTCGGGTCAACCCGGGAACACTTATTGCTTCCCCTATAAATACTATGTTATGAGGAAAAAATCCTAAGTTTGGCTTCTCTTCTTTTATCCTTTAAACAAAACAAGAAACTCTTGTGCTTTTCATGATTTGAGGATTTAAACTTCATATTTTTATTGCAATCTTTTATTTTTTTATGTTTAGTCTTTTCATTATCCCTTTATCTACATCTACCACTATGATTACTATCATGATGAGTGTGTAGTTTCCTTAATGGATTTAGGGTAGAGTAGATTAGGGGTGTTTGATGGGTGATTAGTCTTGCATATAGCTTTGGGTGTTTATTATTTATGCTTTTCCATAGATTGGAGTGATGTTAATGCTAAATTTAGGAGTAATTAACCAAATTCTAGTTCATGGTCTTTTCACGCCCGGAAGGTATTTGTAGAAATGTATAGGAGAACTCTAATTTTTTTTATTGAACCCTATCCAATAGAAGTTGATGTGTTGGTAGATATATAGACTCTTTGAGCATGTTGAAATGATTCTCTCTCTTTCGATTAGTTATCTATGTGGAAGTAAATGATGATTAGTTAGATTAGAGAAGTGATTAGTGGCATGACAGTGGATTAATCAAGATAAACGGTGTCATGTCTTGGAAATGATAGATTGAATAACTTTGCATACCCATTAGCTCATTATTCACCCTTAATCTATGATCTCTACCGAAAGATCCATGTTTTATCATATTTGATCATCTTAGCTTATTTTCGTTGACTCTTTATTGACTTTTCATAATTGCTTATTTATCTTGCATTTCATTTAAGTATTGTCATGGTTTATTGTTCTTGTGTTTCATTTTAGTTCTTGCTTTGCTTTAATTTCACTGTGTTAGGTGTTAGTAATCAAATCAAACCCCCATCCTTTGTATTGATCTAGCTTCTTTAGGTTCTTGCATTCTCATTGCATCATTCCTTGTGTATTCGATCTTTACATGCTACACTGTTATTGCCATGCACTTGTGGTTAGTCATTGAGGTTTAAAACTGATTAGGTCAATTTAGACCCCATCACCAAGGAATTTGGAGACATAGCTGCAAGAGGAAAACCATTATCTCCCAAGGTAATTACTTTGTTTATTTTGGACAACATTTTGGTGGATAATTGAGTTTAATGTGGGTTGGTTCTACATGTTGTTGATCTTCTATGTGGCCATATTAACATGTTTTTCAACATAAAAGTAACTTGTGAGGAATTTATCCAAGTTTGACAAGTTGGAAAAAAAAAAAGCTCATTCTTTCGAGAAGCAGCTTATTCAGTATTTTAGTGTGTTCAATGGGTCATCTCCTAATGCCTACCGTTTTTACTTGCTATTCAACTTTAACAAGACACACTGGGTTGGTTACTGCGTTGACTGCACAAGCTCAACTGTTTACATCCTGGATTGCCATGTGTCAGTTCGTACTGACATGTTATTATTAAGGAGATTAGTCCTGTAGTAGAATTATTTCCATATTGTTAGAATTTGCGGAATAGAAGATTAAGTTTGAGTAGAGTTTCAGATAGAAAGAGATTAGAGAAAGATTAGGGGAAAAGTGTATGAACTTGATAATTCATATTATTCAAGATAATTTTTACAAGTATGAAAATAATGTTTAAATAGGTACAAAGATATTCTAAAACTCGGGAGTAGTGAGTAGGTGAACCTAGTGAGTAGAACTCGTGAACCTAGTGAGTAGAACTCGGGAAATCACACAAGATCTAGGAAAAGAAGCGGTAGCTTTCTTTTGCCCCTTTGTAAAATAATAATGTTTTCTGTATTAAACTTGTTTTTGAGCCTTAGGCTCGTGCCGGCCTAAGTTTCTTCGAATTTATAATTGGAACCTAAATATATGTGGAATAAAGGCATTTTGAGTTATACATTTACGATTCAAATGATATTGGTCTTGTCCGGACCGTAACAACCGCACCGACTCGATACGGGTTGCAAAGCCTTAGGATCGGGTCAGTCCGGGTAAATCATCCCGCATATAGCTGGTTCCGAGTCTCTTGATTTGTTCTGAGGGCCGGAATCGACCGTTCCCAGGGCGGTATGTGGCGTTCCCGGTTAACGGTCGTTGACCAGAGATCGTGGGCGTTACAAGTTGGTATCAGAGCATGGTTCTGGTCATGCTCATTGAAACTTGTTTTCAAATGTTTTATCGAGTAACGATTGAGTCGCAAAGAGTAAGTAGGATAAGCTGGTAGTCTTGTGTTTTAGTTAAATAGGAAGGGTTAAGTCTTACCTTATGTATTGGTGCAGATGTCCGCATCAGGAGAAAATCTTGTGGGAGGAGTTGTTCAAGGGGGAAACCCTGGGAACGCGGTAATGCCAAATGCTCAGGATGCGGCACCTGTCGAACCAGGTGCTACCAGAGGTCAAGGTGTGCATGGTGATGCACCGGGTGGACGAGGAGTGCCGGACGACCTCTTTGGACATCATCAGGAAACGAGCAATGCTTGTTTTTCGATGCCAAAAACCGCTCCGGCACAGCAACCTGCTAATCCTGCCCCGGTAAATGATCCTACCAAGGATCTTATTTATCTCATGTTGGACAGGATGAATCAACAGCAAGTCGCAAGGGAACCGCGACATGCAGCTCAACCGGATTTCCTTCAAATGGTAACAATAGTAAAGAATATGGGGACACAACCATATTATGGTGGGACCGATCCATTTGAATGGTTATGCAACTTGGAGAGAAACTTTGATGCGACTCGATGTCCGGAGGATTTTAAAACTGATGTGGCCATACATTATAGAGAAGGACGCTTTTAATTGGTGGAGTAGTGTGGAACCTAAATTTGGGGGACTCAAATCGACCTGGTCAGAGTTTCGAAGGGAATTCGAAAGGAAGTATTTCCCATCGGAGGTCAAGGATACGCTTGATATAGAGTTCCTAGAGCTGAAGCAAGGGAATAGGAAGGTTAGAGAATACGAAGCGGAATTCACCAGACTCCGCCGATATGTCCGCTATGGTTAAGATGATGAACATGCGATCATCATGAAGTTCCTCAGGGGTTTTAAACCAGAATTGAGGAGTCGGCTACAAGTGGTAGAGTTCACAAGTTTATTCCAACTGATGGAGCGGGCGGTCAACGTGGAGGAAGGAATTGATGAAGAACTCGAGGAAATGCAACAAAGGACTGCAACTAAGTTTAAAGGGACTAGGGATATTTCCCACGTTTTCCAACTAGTGAACCGTGGGAAAACCAATCAAGGGAAACACTTAAATGAACAAGGTAGTAGCAAGGGTGGCAAGGGAACCAGGGAACCTTTGCCAGGAATACCGAAAGGATGTGTTACAATTGTGGAAAGATTGGTCACCTCATGAAGGAGTGTTCCTTGCCTTATCAAGGGCATCCTACAAACTACTTCATCACATGTTATTATTGCAATAAGAAAGGACATTATGCCAATGCTTGTCCTGAGAGGCAACCACCTATATCGGCGAAAGGGAAGTCGGTTGTTGGATCAACCCCAAGGACTCAAGATGGAGAACCACCTGTTAAAAAGCAAGCAATAGCTCGTATGTATAACCTAGAAATAGAGAATACCCCAAAACCTGCAGGCCCTTCTAAAGGCCCTATCTCAGGTACACATGGGTTCTAACTTCTTGTTTTAAATTACATGATTGCGTGAATTGCGTGATTTACCGTTATTGCATTGTGTATTGCTTGGTTATTAAATTCCAGGGAACCTTTGTCGTAAAGAAGGTAAGTGTTTCTGTGTCTGCTCCTGGAAATAGAATCTTGTTAGCTAATCGCCAAGTTTTAGGAGTACCTATAGTCATTCAGGAGGAACCATTCCTATCAAACTTGTTAGTAATGTCCTTAGGAAACTATAAGGTTATCCTTGGAATGGATTGGCTATCGGAATACTAGCTAAATTAGATTGTGGCCGCGGGAAGATCACGTTTGAAAGAGGTGGACATCCTGTGTTATCATTTAGTGGAATTCGCCCGAGTACAACGGTGAAATGTATATCAGCAATGAGAGTTGAGAAGATATTGGAAGGAGGTAAGGCCTACCTGGTAGCCCTAACCTGTGTTGGGGAGGGCACTGAAATAGCACCAGAACTAGGAGATGTACCTGTGGTTCAAGAATTTCAAGATGTGTTCTAACCATTGGAAGGGTTGCCTCCCCCCAGAAGCAATCCTTTTACAATTAATCTGGAACCAGGCGCAGCCCCGATTGCTAAAGCTCCTTATCATTTGGCACCGGCGAAAATGGCAGAGTTAAAGAATCAGTTGGAAGACCTTATGGAAAAAGGTTTCATCCGACCAAGTTCATCACCATGGGGAGCTCCGGTCTTGTTTGTGAAGAAGAAAGATGGGAGCATGAGATTGTGCATTGATTATCGAGGGATAAACAATGTCACGATCAAGGATAAGTACCCGTTACCCAGGATAGATGAATTGCTAGACCAATTGCAGGGGGCAAGTTGGTTTTCAAAAATAGACTTGGCATCCGGATACCATCAGATTCCTATCCAGGAAAATGATGTGATGAAGAATGCATTTAGGACCCGGTATGGACACTACGAGTTTGTAGTTATGTCGTTTGGTCTCACAAATGCACCGGCCACATTCATAAGGCTTATGAACGAAGTGTTTCGAGACTATTTAGATAAATTCGTGATTATATTCATTGATGATATCCTAATATACTCACGAACGGCGGAAGAACATGAAGTTCATCTGAGGATGGTCTTGGAACGACTTAGAAGTCAGAAATTGTTCGCAAAATTCTCTAAATGCAGCTTTTGGAAGAGGGAGATTGGATTCCTAGGTCACCGTGTGTCAGAACAAGGAGTATTCGCAGATCCTGAAAAGGTGCAAGCCATTCGGAATTGGCCTCAACCGTCTTCAGCCATGGAAGTAAGAAGTTTCCTTGGATTGGCTGGTTACTATAGAAAATTTGTCAAAGGATTTTCATCGATAGTGAAACCTTTGACACGATTAACGGGGAAAGGAGTAGCCTTTGAATGGAGCAAGGAAGCAGAAGAAGCATTCAATCAGTTGAAGGAAGCTTGAACTTCAGCACCAGTTTTAGCTCTACCCGACCCTGACCAACCGTATACAGTTTATATAGATGCTTCACGTGTTGGCTTGGGGTGCGTACTAATGCAAGGAGATAAAGTTATCGCTTATGCATCACGACAATTGAGGAAGCATGAAGAAAATTATAGTACGCATGACCTGGAAATGGCTGCGGTGGTATTTGCGCTAAGAATATGGCGGGCATACCTATACGGTGCAACAGTTCAACTGTACACGGATCATCAAAGCCTCAAGTATTTGTTCACTCAACCGAAGTTAAACTTGAGACAAAGAAGATGGATGGAGTTCGTAGCAGACTACGACCTCAAGATCATGTACCACCCTGGAAAGGCAAATGTAGTGGCAGACGCGTTAAGTCGACGAAAGGCGGATGTAATTGCTACCAAGGATATGGCATCCTTGGCGGAACAATTGAAGTTTGTGAAGCTTGCCGCCTTGGAAGGAGAATCTAGTGAATCGCTAGGCTTGCAGGCTGTCAATCAGGCCAGTCTTCTTCAAAGGATCCGTGAAGAACAAAGAAGAGACCCCAGTTTGAAGAAGATTTTCGAAGAGTTGAGTGGTAGGAACGATCAAAACTTAAGTTGATATCATGTTGCCGCGGATGGAACGCTATGTTGTTAGGACGAATAACTGTACCTCAGGGGCAAGGACTACGTGATGAAATTTTGAGGACGGCACACCATTCGAAGCTGAGCATTCATCCAGGTAGTACAAAAATGTACAAAGATATCCGCCGATACTATCACTGGCCGGGAATGAAGACAACAGTTGCTTAACATGTGGCATAGTGTCAAATCTGTCAACTGGTAAAGGCTGAACATCAAGTACCGGGAGGACTACTTCAGAACCTACCGATCCCATAATGGAAATGGGAAGCGGGAGCTATGGACATGGTATCAGGATTTCCACTGGCGATAGAGCGCAGATTTGGGCGGAGTAGTATATTAAAGAGACTGTCAGACTTCATGGAGTACCTGCAAGTATTATATCTGATCGAGATCCAAGGCTCACGTCACAGCTTTGGACGGCCCTACAGGAAAGTTTAGGAACTCGATTGCACATGAGTTCAGCATATCATCCAGAGACGGACGGATAAAGCGAGAGAACCATCCGAACACTAGAGGATATGCTGCGATTATGTGTCTTGGACTGGGGAAGATCATGGGAGCAATACCTACATTTGGTAGAATTCTCCTACAATAATAGCTATCACGCCAGCATTGGAATGTCTCCATACGAAGCCTTGTATGGCCGGCCATGCAGAACCCCATTATGTTGGCCAGAGATAGGAGAAAGCCAGTTGTATGGTCCAGAACTTGTCCAGGAATCGATCGAAAAGATAAGGGTAGCTCGAGAGACCATGAAACGGGCTCAAGATCGCCAAAAGAAGTATGCCGATCAAGGAAGGAGAGAGTTGGTTTTTGAAGTTGGAGATATGGTGTACCTAAAGGCGAATGTGTCAAAGGGGAAAGATCGTTTTGAAAAGCCTAGTAAGTTGGGCCAAAGATACGAGGGACCTTATCGAATAAAGAACCGTGTAGGGGAGGTGGCTTATAAGCTGGATATACCAAAGACTTTAAAGATTCATCCCACCGTGCACGTGTCGATGCTTCAGAAGCATATCCTTGATCCAGATTTACTAACCCCAGGAGCCAGGGACATACCCGATGGGCCCATAAGAATCAAAGAGAGATGTATTCGGAGAATACGAAATCAGCTAACTCCTCAACTTAAAGTTATGTGGTAGAAGAACAATAAAGTAGAAGAAAAATGGGTAGATGAAGCAAAGTTACGGGCTGAACACCCAGAAATGTTCGAGGAAGCACCAACGGTGAGCGAGACAGGACCTTCTACATCGTAAAGAATTCGGGACGAATTCTAAATAAGGGGGGAAGAATATTATGACCCTGATGAGGCCTATGACGGAACGGAACAGTTCCAATTTTCCTAAGTTGCGGCCTTCGACATATTTGACTCGGAATGGGTAAAAGAAGGACTTGGAAAGGTTTGGCTCGAGACAAATCTAGGAATGGTCGGGAAGAAATGGGTTGGGGTCGTGGGAAGTCACTGCGGGACAATTGCTACGTACTGCGGGTCGACGGGGCAATGCGGCCCGAGAGAAACGTGAGTTTTTAGCCGTGTGTGGCTAGGAAAGTGCCATGTCTTAAGTCGGTGGGACTTGTGGCTGTCCCAGTGCCAAGTCTTAAGTCGGTGGGATTTGTGGCTATCCTTTGGCCACGTCGCGGGTAGGTAGCTTGTGTGGCTCACAAGGCGCCACGTCACCTTACCCGTTAGCACCGTTTAAGCGCCTGAACGTGGCCTGTCCGAGAGCCACTCCTTGGACCTACCTCCGGGCTATAAAAAGGGCATCCATTCCTCATAATCCTCTTATCCAAAAATCCTTGATTAAGCCTTATTCCTTCTCTAAACCGTTCCTATAGATTTTCCTTAGAATTCAAGCCTTCGGATAGAGAATTTTCGAGCTAAGTAAGCTCCGAATCCGACTGAATCCAAGGGAAGGATATGTTCTCGTGAAGCTGTCCTAGGGGAACCTCGGTTAAACTGTGAGTCTCGGTACAATGCGTGCTAAATCATTATCATTCTCGAATAGGATGATTAAATCGTTTCCTTAATATACTTACGGAGGTTCATAGCATCTTTCATTGAAATTGCTAAGTATGGAATCGTTTGAATATTGACTTAGTTTGTAGTTGCTTGAGTTGGATTATGGAATTATGGTATGACTATTAACATGTTCAGGTTAGAGACCTGCATGATAATAATTGTTGGAATGAAAATGCATCATGTTTGATAACTTGATGTAGCGGTCCTTCATTTCCGAAGAAAGACATGTGGAACATGCCATGGCCGATTCTTGGGTCGCTCCCATGAGCCATGATACACGACGGTGTATCCAAGTCGTTAGGGCATACGCCTCGGGGGAATTTTTTGACTTTGTGTCTTACATCCTAGTGTTTCCGAGAACTGGTGTTGGATCCGCAAGGCCTAAATGGAATTGTTAATGCATACATGCTAGTATATTATTGAATACTTCTGCGTATTCCTTATTGCGTGTGATTGTTATTTTCAGTTTGGGTGGGAAACGCTATATCCATTAGAGGAACCCCGACTCACTGAGTAATTCTAGATTACTCAAGACTCAATTTGTTTTGCAGGTGAACCTAGAGGGTAGAACCCGGGAAATCACACAAGATCTAGGAAAACCAGCAGTAGCTTTCTTTTGCCCCTTTGTAAAATAATAATGTTTTCTGTATTAAACTTGTTTTGAGCCTTTGGCTTGTGCCGGCCTAAGTTTCTTCGAATGTATAATTAGAACCTAAATATATATGGAATAAAGGCATTTTGAGTTATACATTTATGTTTCAAATGATATTGGTCTTGTCCGGACCGTAACAACCGCACCGACTCGATACGGGTTGCAAAGCCTTAGGATCGGGTCCGTCTGGGTAAATCGTCCCGCATACAGCTGGTTTCGAGTCTCTTGATTTGTTCTGAGGGCCGGAATTGACCGTTCTCATGGCGGTATGTGGCGTTCTCGGTCAACGGTCGTTGACCAGAGATCGTGGGCGTTACAGTCGCTATCGCTCGGATTGCTCGACCATCGGGACGGGTCAACGCGGGGAGGCTCCACGTGTTTTGTTCAAGGCGGGACCTAAATGACATCGTTCCGAGACCCGCATACTGGGCCTCGATGCCAGTCTAATCGCGGGTAGCTTCCTTCAATGCCATTCTGACCCGCGGTTTACTTCCTCGGCGCCAGACTTATCCGCAGGTAGCTTCTCTCGATGCCAGTCTGACCCGCGGTTTACCTCCTCGATGCTAGACTGATCCGCGTCTTGGTAATTCCCGATCCGCAATTCTGATTCTCCGATCAATGACTTTCCTCCGTTTTTACTACCTTGGGTAATTTACCCATGGTATTTATTCCTATGATCAATACTCCCCCTCAAGCTTAGCATAAATGATTTAGGCTAAGCTTGGAAACCCACAACACATTACCTCTTTAAAAACCTTAGTAAGTAAAACATCATGGGATAAAACCAGGGAAAAAGAGTTTAATGGCAACGGGTAGAAGACTTGATCACGGCTTGGTTAAATCCACAAGTCAAGTTTGCTAAAGATGTGATTGCAAATTTGAGACTTGCGGATTTGGTGAGAATGTCAGCCAATTAGTCTTTACTTCTTGTGAAGCACGGAAGGGAGACTCTTTGCTCGATCTTCTCTCGGACCTTGTGACAATCCACCTTGATGTGTTTGGTTCCTTCGTGAAACACCGAGTTGGTTGCTATGTGGATGGAGGCTTGGTTATCACAATGCATTGTGATCGGATTTGGGGTCTCAACACCCAAGTCCTTGAGGATCCCCTTTAGCCAAGTGAGCTCGTTTGTGAGCTTCTTCATTGCCCTATATTCGGCCTCCGCGCTCGAACATGAGACCACCTTTTGCTTCATGGTCTTCCAAGTGACCAAGTTCCCTCCAAGGAAAGTATAATAATCGGTGGTAGACTTGCGGTCATTGCGGTCTCCGGCCCAATCTGCATCGCAATAGCCTACTAGCTCAGCATTACTATTCTTTCCCATCCAAATGCCTTGCACGTCGCTTCCATTGAGATACCTTAGTATCCGTTCTACCATGTGCTAATGGTGTACCTTGGGTTCCTTCATGTGTTGGCTTACTTGATTCACCGCGAAACAAATATCCGGTCTTGTGAGACATAGGTAGATCATCTTCCCAACCAATCGCCTATATCTTGATGGCTCTTCATAAGCCTCGGATTCATCGTTCTTCCCCTTTCTCTCAGACTTGTAGCCTTTGCAGGTAGTGTCTTGGCCGGTTTGGATGCTAAATGACCCGTTTGGGTGAGAAGATCAAGAGTGTACTTCCTTTGAGAGATGTGGAGACCATTAGTGAACCAAAAAATCTCAATTCCAAGGAAGTATTTGAGGTCTCCAATTTCTTTGATGTTGAAAGCCTCGTGGAGATGATCCTTGGTGGCTTGGATTCCTTCCTTGTTGCTCCCAGAAATGATCAAGTCATCTACATAGACTAGAACGACCACTATCCCTTGCGGTCCTTGAAGGGTGAAGAGGGTGTGGTCTAGTTCGGACTGCTTGAACCCTTTTTCCTTAAGGGTGGTCCTCAACTTCTTGTACCAAGCTCGGGGAGATTATTTTAGGCCGTAGATCGCCTTTCTTAGCCATAAAACCTTTCCCGGAGCAACTAAAGACTCCAGATCCGGTGGAGGAGTCATGTACACTTCCTCTTCGAGATCACCTTGGAGATAGGCATTCTTCACATCCATTTGCCATAAGTCCCACCCCTAGTTAGTGGCTAACGAGAGTACCACTCTCACCGTATTGAGCTTGGCCATTGGTGTAAATGTGTCGGTGTAGTCATCTCCATATGTTGGGTGAAAACCTCTTGCTACTAGCCTTGCCTTGAATCGCTTAATCTCACCGGTGCTCAAGTTTTTGATAGTAAACACCCACTTAGAGCTCACAGGATGCTTTCCCTCTGGGAGATCGGCCTAATCCCATGTATGATTCTTGACCATAGCCGCCACTTTATCATCCACCGCAACCGTTCATTCCTCACTCTCCATGGCCTCTTCATAGGTCTTAGGCATGGTGTGCTCATCAACCTTCCCCATGAACGGTTGATGGTCCGAAGGAAAAAGAGTGAGAGAACACACCGCTTGGATAGGATGGGCTACAACTTCATTGTTGTAGACCCTTTTATTTTTCCATGTAGAAGGATCACTTCGGATCCGTTCACTTCTCCTAAGTGGTTGAACGGGGGCTTTGGCCTCCTCCACCACTTACGAGGGTTGCTCTTCTTGGTGAGTGGTCTCTTCATGATCAAGGCCCTCGGTTGTGGCGGTTGTGTTGTCTTCCCACTCGGCTTGATCGTCATCTAGGGTCACGGTTGGGTTGACCTCCTCAGTGGTCTCCTTGGTGATCTCCTTTGATGGTTGGGTTGGTCCTCTTAGGTGTTCAGCAAGAACCATAGAGTGGCGTCCTTATCCGTTGGTGTGGCTAGGTCTTTTAGGCTCTCCCAATCCTTTGTCTCATAGTAACTACGTTCTTCCATGAATTTCAGGTCTCGGGAGACAAGGACCTTTTGTTCACCGGATCATAACATTTGTAACCCTTTTGGGTTGTTGAGTATCCAATGAACATACACTTGGTGCTCTTGGCCTCGAGCTTTGTTCTCAATTCTCCGGGAACTAGGACAAAACAAACACAACCAAACACCCTTAGATGATCTAAAGAAGGCTTAGAGCTAGTGAGTACCTCGAATGGTGATTGGTCATTGAGAATCTTGGTTGGTGTTTGGTTGATTAAATAGCATGCAGTCATAACCGCATCTCCCCAAAAACTCTTTGGGACATTTGTATGGAACAAAATAGACCTTGCTACCTCCATTAGGTGCCTATTCTTTATTTCCGAGACACCGTTTTGTTGAGGTCTATACGAATATGATGTTTGATGTAGGATCCCATGTTGATTGAGGTAGTCTCGGAAGACATTACTTGTGTATTCTCCTCCATTGTCGGTCCTAAAAACTTTTATCTTGGCACTGTAAAGGTTAAACATGCTCCCTAAAGTTTCTAAATGCTTCAAATACCCTATCTTTAGATGGCATTAGAGTAACCCAAGTATATTTTGATTTTTCATCAATAAAAGTCACAAAATACTTGTTGTTGTCTCTAGAAAGGCATGGAGATGTCCACACATCCGAATGAACTAAATCAAAGCAATTTTCATAAATGGGATTTCGGAAATACCGATTTGCAATGTTTTTCCAAGATACAAGACTCAAAATTTAATTGATTATAAACAACATTTGGTAACATAATTTCCAAAGCTCTAGAGTGCGGATGACCTAGTCTAGCATGCCACATTTCATTATTTGAAATTCCTAGACAAGAACTAAAGGAAAAAGATTTCGAAGAGCTTGGTGCAAAGTCCTTAATGATATAGAGATCATCTTTGGTTCCACCTTCTCCTATTATCTTTCCCGAATCAATATCCTGAAAATACACATCATTAGGACCAAATATAACATAACAATTAAAATCTTTAGTAGCTCTTTTAACCGACAAAAGATTACTTGTAAAATTTGGCATGTAAAAAGCTTTAGAATTTTTATCAAATAGCTTTCGATTTTCGATTCCTTTAATTGGTATTTTATCACCATTAGCAATTTCCACATTACCATTAGCCTTTTCAATGTTTCCTAGTAATTTCTCATTACTAATCATATGATGCGAAGCACCCGAGTCCACAATTAGAGAATTACTAGGTTTATGGGAGAAGAAGTTGATACCGGAATTTTGAAGGGACTTGATGATGGCTTCCAAGTCGGATTTCTTCACAAAATCTCCATGGTTTGCCTCTTCCCCTTTGTTTGATGGACCGGCTTGGCCTTAGTCTTTCTTGGTGGATCCATAGTTAGCTCTCGGCTTGGTGTAACTCGGCCTTGAGTTGGACCGCCTAAGATGGGGATAGAGAGTCCAACACTTCGCTTTGGTGTGCTAGCTCCTTTTGCAATGTTCACACCATGCGTCTTGGTTAGACCGATTGTTGTTGTTGTTCATCCGGTCTCCATACGGTGTATAGGCTCCTTTGTGGGCAGTTGGAAGCTCCCCCTTTCCATTAAACAAGCCATGGGAATCTTGTTCCCTTTGAATTTGAGCACACACCTCGTCTAGACTCGGAAGCTTGTCGGAGACCGAAGACCTTGTCTTGCTCTCTCCTTTCATTGAGTGTCTCCAGGTTCATGGTGAATGGTCGGAGCATCTCCAATTCGGCCCAAAGGGACTGGTACTTTCCAAAGTGCTTGGTAAACTCCAAGTCTTCTTGGCTAAGACCATTAAGAGCTTTCTTAACCTCAAACACACGGGTTAGATTGGTAATGTTTCCGTAGACATTCTTGAGGGTCTCCCAAAGCTCATTAGCGGTTTTGCAATATGAGTAAGCCTCAAGGATTGGAGCTTCAAGACCGTTTTGGAGAATGCCTAACATGGTTTGGTCCTCTTGGAACCATTTAGCCTCTTTAGCACGTTTAGCTTCATCATCTTCTTCTTCTTCGTCGGATGAATCAACTTCGGCTTCCTTTAGGACGAGGCTAAGATTGATGTGGCTCCATAGGCCATGCCCACATAGGGCCGTCTTGGTGGTTCTTGACCAAAAGAGATAGTTTTCTCCTTTTAGAGTAACCGAAAGGACAAGAGCTTTGCTGGATCCGCCGTTTTCCATAATTAGTCTTCTTTTCTAGAAACACAAGTATTACTCAAGGATGAAGATTGAAAAGATGATCACTAGAGAAGATTGAATCTTCAAAGAAAAAATTTTAAAGTTTGAATTTGAAAATAACCGTGAAAGATTTTGTAACTAAGAGAATGGAAATGAAGAAATGAGAGCTAAGGATCACGAATCAAGAGCAACCTGGCTCTGATACCATGTTAGAATTTTTTTGGAATAGATGATTAAGTTTGAGTAGAGTTTCAGATAAAAAGTGATTAGAGAAAGATTAGGGGAAAACTGTATGAACTTGATAATTAATATTATTCAAGATAATTTTTACAAGTATGAAAACAATGATTAAATAGGTACAAAGATGTTCTAAAAGAGGAAAGTTACCGTTTGAATCAGAGGGTAATTTTGATTCAAACGGTTCCGAGGAAAGTGACCTGCGGGTTGCTATCTCTCAGGGGGCGGGTCGAGGAGACCGTCGTTATTGCTCGAGCATCGGGACGGGTTAACGTGGGAGGCTCCGCGTGTTTTGGTCAACGCGAGACCAAAATGACATCGTTCCGAGACCCGTGTACTGGGCCTCGATGCCAGTCTGATCCGTGGATAGCTTCCCTCGATGCCAGACTGATCTGCGGGTAGCTTCTCTCGATGCCACTCTGACCTGCAGTTTACTTCCTCGATGCCAGACTGATATGCGTCTCAGTAATTCCCAATCCGCGGTTGCGATTCTCCGATCAATGACTTTTTCCGTTTTTATTTACCTTGGGTAATTTACCCTTGGTATTTATTCCTATGATCAATATATATTTGCTCAAGCAGGTTGGTAGGGTTCACATTTTGTGGTAGAGAGGACAAAAATATCTCTTAGAACGGTAACCATGCTTAATCTGGTCTCACCACCATTCTTCTTCTTTAATCGCATGCAATTGGTGGCCTGGAACTTTGCCGTTGTATTGGATCTGATGTTATAAATTGGGAGGTGCAGAGACTTCTCGTTAGGCTTTATAAGGACAATTATCAAAAGTTGTAGGAATTTGGGTAATGTACCTTTGGTTACTTGTTTCATTCTTGTGTGTGTGCAATAGGTTCTGTTACGCATAAACTACTCTACTGCAAGGTGGACTGAGAATTGACTCATGTGACTTTGTGGTTACTTCTGGGGACTCATTCTATGTGTAAGTATGACTGGAATAAGGACTTCGATCATATGAATTATCATTACCCGTTGGTTCGCTTGTTTGCATGGTTAACTTACCATTAGGGTAAATTACCCAGACATGATTGGGATGAGCAAATGTAAATGCTTCTCGATCGGTCCTTAGTCAACCCGACAATAGGTCTACTGGTAAGTTTGAGAAGCGCTCAAGAGGTTCAAGCAAACTCTTACTTGTTCTTATACGATTCGGGGTTTAGAGGAAGAACATATACTATTGGTGTTACAATTTGGTGTCTAAGTCTTCCACAATTAACGGATAATCTTACGTGTGTATTTATGCAGAGACGGCTACTATATGGCCATAGATGTTGTCATGGGTAACGTATTGGGATAGTCATGCTTACATGAGGCCGACCATACGGGCCAAATATAGTGTGTGAAATGCTTCGGCTATTGTTTGAGATTATAGAGGTATTAAAGACTAGGTTAAAATGGAAGTAGAAAAATTGTTTGTGAACTGTAGGAAAGAGTGTAGAGTAGAATGCATGTTAAATTGGTAGGATAGTCCGTTTACACGGCCACCATAATTATATATTGTATAGGTCGTATGTATTGGCATGCGTTTCGCCTTGTTTGTATTTGGCCTGGAAAAGTGGCACAAAGACCTAAATTGACCACGGGTCTTGTTGGATGAATGATGTGAGGGCAAATTCCGCCGCAGGCCAAATAACGGTAATATCTTGGAGATTGCTCGTGACTGCTTAACCATTGAGCAAGCGTGTTCTTGGTTATTCTAGATGGTTACGGACTAAGTGTTTCTTAAGACGGATGACGGACTAAGCGTTGCTTAGGAAGGATGGGAAACTTGAGAATTGAATGGATAAATGTGAAGGTCACTTGTGAAGTGGCTAGACAAATAGTGCTAGGGTACCATGTGGGGATTATAACGGTTAAGGGTAGTTTAGGATATATTAAGTCGTGGAACGGAGAAGACCATTTTACTGAGTATTCAATACTCACCCCTTACCAAAGTGGCAAGATAGATAACCAAGGAGGTGGACAAGAGGATGGCAAATATGGAGCAGTGGTAATGGTGATGAATTTCCCAAGGTAGTGTAGTATTTAGTCTAGAAATGTTGTAATTTACCATACAATGTAAGAAAACTTTTAAGAACAATGAAATAGTATTAAGTTGACTAATATTTGGCCGTTGACTTCTAGTCAATAAATCGGGTGTTACAATTTGGTATCAGAGCTCGGTAATTCTGACCTGGAGGACGACTTTAAAGATTTCTTGGCACTACTAGGGAAACGATTTGCACTTGCCAATGCTTCCACACGGCTGGTTCACTTTGGTTATCATGGTAAGTGGGATTAGTAATAGTAGGTTCCTTTTTAAGATGATTACCAGAAGAAGGAACGCAGTGCCACTAGTTGAGCCAGTTAACCTTCAAGCGAACGCGGAGGAAGCGCCTCTAGCCCTGCTTGAGGCACCAGAGCAACCCCAAGTGGAGCCAGTAATTCTAGCTGAACCGGTACCAGAAGCTCCTTAGGTTACCCAAGGAGAGATCAATGCCGCCCTTCGGCATGGGATGTTGGACATCCTGACCTTTCTTGGTACAATACTATAAAAACAAGCTCCAAGAAACCCAGCTGGACCTAAGGCTGCTAATCAGCAAGGTCCTCCAATGGGAAGAGTGCCGTCAGTAGTGAATGTTCCCTAGTGGTGAACGTGCCTCCGGTAACAAATTTGCCTCCAATGGAAATAGTGCCAACCTATTGGGAGATCCTAAGAGTATGAAGGATATGGATACTAGAACCTTTCTAGGAAATGGAGCTAAGCCAGCCGAAGCTGACACTTCGCTGAAGTTGACGCTTCGCTGAAGTTGACGCTTCGCTGAAGTTGCTGGAAAGGAACTTTGAGTCCGCCAGGAACCCAGGGGAATACAAGAAGGACATGGCCGTTAACTACGTGAAGGAGGATGATCAGTTATAATGGGAAGGCCCAACCCAAGGATGGGTGATAAACTCCATATTTTACCTATTTTACTATCTATTTCAATGCATTTTCTAAGTATTTTAATAATGTTTTACACCAAAGAGATAGTTTTTTGTCGTATTTGTAGTTTTAGAGTTTTAACTAGGCAAATCATCAAAAAGGAGCAAAAAGAGATTAAAGAGGTGTATTATAAGCTACAAAAAGTTTCACAAGCCAAAGACTTAGTCAAAGCCAAAGATTTATCAAGATATCACATTTTACCAAGTTGGACAGTATTGAATAGTCTGAAGTTTGGCTACTGACGGAAGATAAAATCAACTCAGAATTTGATGAACTTGGCTACATTCAAGATATTTGAGTCAACTTTCTAATGGAGTTGAAATTATCTTAGTTAGAGCTATGGGCCAGAAGATACACTTGATTTACTGAAGACATGCCAAACTGCCTCGAAGATGAGGAAAGTGCATAATTGAGTTAAACGCCAGACGGAGCTTTGACCAGTGCACGTGACCGTTGCTAACACACAATGGGACACTTTTGACCCTGACATCGGACGAAATTTTGTGTCCGGTGTGAGTGATCCATATTTGACCAAAAATATGTTTGTGCCTAAAGGGAAGCCCTAGAAGACCCTATACCTATATATTTTTGTTTTTAGCCTCTTGTTTTAGGGGGTGCCAAAATTATAAACACTTTTATTCATAGAGAACAGCCTCCATGTCTCCCTTTGAGGGATTGATCATAAACTTGTGTTTTATGAGCTTTTGGTGGATGATCTTGCTTTGTACTTCGATATAGAGAAGAATCTTCTATCCCTAACTCTTTTAATAAAGTTTATCATCATGAATTCATCATATCCTGATTTTTTGGTGCACCATGTTTGAGTAATTCAATTGTTAGGTTTTAGGTTTTCAATGAGTTCCATAATTCATTCGATAATTCATTGATGATGGTTTAGGGATATCAATATAATCTTCATCTTTATTTATACTCTATGCATAATTTCTTTACCGCGCATTTTCGTAATTTGATCTTAGGTTAATATGGATTCCAAAAGCTTTTATATTGCCTAAACTAGGATTCGATGAGCCAAGCGTCTTAACAATCCAAAATGTTAGTTAAGGAGTTTGGTGAACTTTAGCAGAATTTGAATTTTTATTGCGTGTTTTCACTTTGTAATAAGCATCGAAGTTGAGTCTATTAGGGTGATTAAGCATAGTGGTTGGAGCCACAAAAAGGGAGAAACTATACCCTAGTGTTCTGAGCTCTAGATGATCCAATTTTTTAAATAAAATCTCGTCTAGAACGCTTTTAATTTTTAGTTTTTCTTTTTAATTTTGTTTTTGTTTTCTTTTCTTTAGATTCTAACTTTGTTTCATCGTTCTTTCTTCGTGTGTTTCATGAGTTTATGCCTAGCACTAGATTCTTGAAGAAGAAAAATCTAGTGGAATCGGAGCAAGAAATAGACAAGCTTGAATGCACTCTTAGAAGACTTCGACAGCAAAGGATGACCAAATTAAATAAAAATGCAATGACCGATGAAGAGCGAGCACTCGATGCCAAGGTTGCTCTAGAGGGATCCAATCCCAACTTAAACTAGCCTTTGGTGTCCGAAACAACTACCTGCCCGAGATGGTCATGATGATGTTCCTTTGGAAGAGAATCAAAACCAACCTCGTGTAGAAGACACACATCTCATACCACCTAGAGACTTAAGGAATTAACAACAACCTCAACACTTTAATCCTTAAGGGAACCTAAATTTCCAGCACTATATGCACCAAAGACAAGCCCAAATCGTCCAGCATCGTCAACATCAAACCATTGGAGATGTCGACTCTTCCGATGCATTCTTCTTGGATAGAAATCTAATTCGTCCATCACCTCCTCAAAGGAATGACTTCGAGATCAAGCCTCAAATCATTGCCTTGGTGAAACAAAACCAATTCCATGGACTACCATCCGAGCATCCTCTCGGCCATATTGACACTTTCAAAGAAACTTGTAGAACAACTCGTGCTAATGGAGTTCCTCCCGACTACTTAAAATGCAAGCTATTTTTGTTTTCTCTAAACGATAAAGCTCATAGATGGATGAAGGCTTATGGGAGCTGGATTCACACAATTAGATTAGTCGGGTTCGGGGAAGAGTTAGAAAGCTTATGGTAAGAAAACACAAAACATGTTTATTAGCTGAAAAGGTGTTAAAAGTAATACAAGGCTTTATGTGTCAAATTCGTGATCCTCTTCAACGACGGAGATACGATGATATGTATAGAGTTCTAAGTCGGCTAGTTTTTTTCCTTGAGCTGTGATATGCTCAAATTTACCCTGAGCTACTCTCTCGAATTAAGAGATCAATTGCAGCACTTGGGGATCAAATCCACAGGGAATCAGGGACACAATAGATTATGTACTTTCAGATTAAGCTAGGCAAAATATAATATATGAAAAAGCAAATAAACAAGCAAGCATGATGATAAGATTTAAAACAATAAAGATAAAAGCTAGGTTCAAGGAAATCTCAGGTGAATCAGAATTGCAGGCATAAGCAGATAAATAGGATTATTAAAGCTCAGTTCCTAAACATGAACACGAATGTAAAACAAACCAACTGTCGTTGCGAATATTATCTATGATTAAACCCTAGACAACCAACTGTCGTTGCAAAATCAGATTGATTTAAACAAGCATTAATGATCAGGTTTAATTATTCACAAAACCCTAAACCAAATTTCTTTGCGAATAGGAATTTTGCTCATCTAACACTAGTTTAAGTAATTCAATAATGCTGTCGCATCTACTAACCAACCTAAAATCAGATTCTAGTTAGCTACGCTAGAATCAGAAATAAACACAAGTCCAGATGAAGAACTCTAATGATTTTATCCTATTAATTACGAACAACCCTAGCAATTCATCAAACACCTTTGAATAACCCTAAACCTAACAGAGAAACTACTGAGACATATTCAATGAAGCACAAAAAATCTTTATTAGAGACATCTCTTAAGAGTAGGTTCTAAAACAAAGTAAAATAAAGCTTAAGCCTAAACAATTGCTGTAAAAACGTATATATAGAGGTCCTAAACCGACTGGAAACATAAAAGTAAACATCTGGAACTTCTGGGCAAAAATGGCAAACTTCCGAAATTGAACTTTTCTGAATCCGCGAGAGTGTCAATCGACACCCAGGGGGTGGTGTCGATCGACACCAGCCTCTGAAATTTATTCTTCACTTGATCAATTCGTCGTCTTCTTCCGCAATGCTCCAAAACTTCCAGTAAACATCTTTTATGCTCCAAACATCTAGAAACCTGCAAAAACTCTAAAACAATAGAAAAACATATAATAGACTCTATAAAATGGACTTATATCATGGTCTAAAATGGGTAAAAACCATGATATATCAACTCCCTCAGACTTTGCTTTTTGCTTGTCCCTAAGCAAAACAGATGTTATCACTCTTTAAGGTACCACATACCTTGCTAAGTCAATGGTAGTACTTCGATGTGTCCCTAGAAGCTTTGCAGTCCTCCAGATTGATTCCAAACTCCTTAGAGAAACTTAGACTTTCAGTCGCAAACCCCTTTAGTTAATTAGGTGCGGTCTCATCGAGGGAATATCGATCGCTGTACTTTTTAGATTCTTTCCCTTACTTAAACACTTTTCTGCACTGCTCCCTTTTCATTTCCCTTAGATTATTCTGTCCATATTCAACTCATTACTATTGTTTCTTGTGGAAGACAGGCTCATGAGGATCACTTATGAAGTCTTAGAATAGCGCTCATTACTGTTGTTCCTTGTAGGAAACAGGGTCATGAGGACTGCACTACTGTGGTTTCTTGTGAGAAGACCGGGTCGCAAGTATCTTTGCACTTTTCTATCTAAGACTGTTTATTTTCTATTAAGGGATAACCAAAAGAGCTTATCCTAACCTTGCTAGTGCTGAAACAGGAATCAAGTCCGCGATTACGAACGTCCAAGACAAGAATTAAGAGTTCTTTAGGAGTGGGGTCTACAACATCCTTTCTGGCGTTCTTCAGAAATATAAACTCGCTCCGTTAAACCGATCCACTTCTAGTTACCCACCTCAGTAAAACCAACCAACTTGCGTTGATAATGGTCCTTGAGTGCTGTTCAAAGCAAGTTGAAAAGGGGAGTTTCGACCCGAATAAAACGAATTTTTTTTTAAAAACACCATAAAAACTCAAAAGAACACACATAAATCAGCAACTACCTCCCCCAGACTTAAACAACACTGTCCCCAGTGTTATTAAGCCTAAGATCGGTGAAAGAAACATACACAAAACTGAAACGAATTGAAAAACAAAGAAGAAACTTACCTGCCGAGGGGTGTCGATCGACACACACATGGTGGTCGATCGACACCAAGAAATTTTGTTCAAAACAAATCGATTGATCAGGTCGATCCGCGTAACAAGCGGTTGGTCTTCTCCTTGGGTGTCGATTGACACACTCCAAGAGTGTCGATCGACACTGCTGAAATACTCAGCCTGATCCGAAAAAGTCTGAAGCCAGAATAGGCTGACCTCTCTGTTTTGTCCCTTTTTTTTTTTTATTAAGCTGAAACACTTAAAGTAAAAAGTTAGTAAAACAAAACGAAAATCAAAATTTAAATAGACTTACCAGTGGGTTGCCTCCCACTCAGCGCTTGTTTTCAGTCATTAGCTTAACTATGTAAGGACTAGGCGTTTGGATCGTCGGGAAGTGTCGTACCTCCCTTATCCATTAGGATGGTTGCAGCTCTGTTCTTTGTTCAACCTTTCTCTGCAGCTCCCCCAGACTTATCAAAAACAATTTCATGGAAGAGTTTCATCGTATTCGCTATCATTTGTTGGATCACCTCTTCTCCTTTCTCCTCTAAGTCTGAAGGGATGACGATCTTGATTTTTGCGAAAGACTTTGGAATCCGTTTAAGCTTCACCTTGGGTGGATCACTTCTCTTTCCTGTAGAAACATCAATAGAAAAACCAAGCTTTCGAGAAACTCGTTGCTTGCATAAGTGCGAAACAGTTTTTTCACAATTTAAATTCTTATTGACGAAATCAGGAGAATTAGAATTAAGTACTGGAAGATCATACCTTGGCTCTTTTGGAGGTATCTCAATCATGAGGGGCATGCAAAAAGCTTCTTCAATCTCCTGTTTGGACTTTCTAGCTCTAGGGAATGGAAGATTCGGAGTATAGATCTTTTCCTCGGATGATTCAGACGTTTCGCGAAGATAACTTGGACTGGGCTGGGTGTCGAGCGACGTTGGAGTGGTGTCGCTCGACACCACTATCAAATTCAGATTCTGCGTCGACCACAATGTCGAGCGACGCTGGTTCTTTTTCAAGTATCGATCGACGCTTGTCACTAGTGTCGATCGACACTAGCTCTTCAACCTTGGATTCGCGATTTTCCTCGAGTGTTGATCGACACACTTGCTTAGTGTTGATCGACGCTGACTCTGCAGTTCCAAATATTGCTTCAAACTCATCAAAATAACCCTCGTCTTCCATTAGAATGGCATTGCAAGTACGCTTGGGGTTTGTATCAGTTGTCGCAGGAAGTAATCCGTCTTGCCACTTGATACAATCAGCAGTTTCAACAACCTGAACATCCAACTTCTCAACATGTGTACTCAAAGCTTTGAGCTTCCCATTCAGATTAGTGTACACCGAATCCAGCTTTCTGTTGAAGTCCACAGTTATCTTCTGCTGTCCTTCGAGGATCCGTGCAAGCATAGCCACCATCCTGCTATCTGATGATTCAGGTGGAGGCGTTTGATAGGTTGAAGCACCATAGTTCCTCTCTAGATCGAACAATCCTTCGTCCCTCTGAATCAGGATCTTCTGCATAACCATCTTTTGTTCACGCCCCTCAAACTCAAAACAAAACAAAAACAAAAATAAAATAGTTAGTAAAGCAAATCAAAATAAAAACCTAGACAAAATCCTAGTAATAAAAATCTAATGGTATGAGTCCCCGGCAACGGCGCCAAAATTTGATATGCTCAAATTTACCCTGAGCTACTCTCTCAAATTAAGAGATCAATTGCAGCACTTGGGGATCGAATCCACAGGGAACCAGGGACACAATAGATTATATACTTTCAGATTAAGCTAGACAAAATAAAATATATGAAAAAGCAAATAAACAAGCAAGCATGATGATAAGATTTAAAACAATAAAGATAAAAGCTAGGTTCAGGGAAATCTCAGGTGAATCAGAATTGCAGGCATAAGCAGATAAATAGGATTATTAAAGCTTAGTTCCTAAACATGAACACTAATGTAAAACAAACCAATTGTCGTTGCGAATATTATCTATGATTAAACCCTAGACAACCAACTGTCGTTGCGAAATCAGATTGATTTAAACAAGCATTAATGATCAGGTTCAATTGTTCACAAAAACCTAAACCAAATTTCTTTGCGAATAGGAATTTTGCTCATCTAACACTAGTTCAAGTACTTTAATAATGCTGTCGCATCTACTAAACAACCTAAAATCAGATTCTAGTTAGCTACGCTAGAATCAGCAATAAACACAAGTCCAGATGAAGAACTCTAATGATTTTATCCTATTAATTACGAACAACCCTAGCAATTCATCAAACACCTTTGAATAACCCTAAACCTAATAGAGAAACTACTTAGACATATTCAATGAAGCACAAAACATCTTTATTAGCGACATCTCTTAAGAGTAGGTTCTAAAACAAAGTAAAATAAAGCTTAAGCCTAAACAATGGCTGTAAAAACGTATATATAGAGGTCCTAAACCGACCGGAAACATAAAAGTAAACATCTGGAACTTCTGGGCAAAAATGGCAAACTTCCGAAAATGAACTTTTCTGAATCCGCGAGGGTGTCAATCGACACCCGGGGGGTGGTGTCGATCGATACCAGCCTCTGAAATTTATTCTTCACTTGATCAATTCGTCGTCTTCTTCCGCAATGCTCCAAAACTTCTAGTAAACATCTTTTATGCTCCAAACATCTAGAAACCTGCAAAGACTATAAAACACTAGAAAAACATATAATAGTCTCTATAAAATGGACTTATATCATAGTCTACAATGGGTATAAACCATGATATATCAGGCTGCAGTCTTCAAGTCGGCCCATCGGCTGTTCGGGCCATCTCTAGTTTGGGACATTGGTATTTTGGCTCGGCCCATCTTTCTTTGGGCAGTTCCCACATCAGGTCTGTTAAGCCGTGATCAATAATCTTCATATCAGGTCATCAGGTTTGGTTCATGATCACTGGTGGTTTACGATGTTTTAGCCCTGATGGTCGGTCAAGGATAGTGGCGGGTGTTCATTCATATTTAAACTCATGTATTTTTGTCTGTTGATTTTCCAGAGGTGAAAACCAACCCCTACAGTTAGCCCCCCCCCCCCCCCCCCCACCCCCAAGCTAATGACGAATAGATGAAAATGTTCTAGTAGACCATCCGAGCCGAAGTTGAGGTCTTTAAACCGAGTGATGCCATTAATGTATTTTCCAAGCCGCTTGGTTTAATAAAATACTGTTGCACTGCAACGCGACTCAAATTTTTTGAGTCGGGTCGGGGCTCTGATTCTAGTTCAGGTCAAATTTTTCTAGCATATTGTGTCACGGAGCAGCGGACTATGGTTTACTCTGCGAACTATGTTTAACTTCGCAGCTTGCGCTTCGCTTCGTCGATTATACTTCACTCATCGCTAAGTTGTGGGGGATGATTATGTTGTCATCACTCCAAGCTTGATGGATGCTAAAGTTAAAAACGAGCCGCGAGAGTGTTAAAGTTGAACCCTAGCCGTGAGCCAGTTGAAGGTCAACCCGAGCCGCGAGAGTGTTGAAATTGAGTACGAGCCACGAAGATGTTGAACATGAATTTATGCCATGGGAGAGTATTCAATTTTAAGCCAAACCTAAAATATTGTGATGTAGAATCCGAGCCGTGAGGATGTTGAGTCCGAGCTGAGTTACGGGGTATTCTGCTGATCTACGGCTTGTTCGATTTGCTTGGTCATTTATCTGCCGATCTGCAAGAGAATAGAGTAAAACCCGAGCCACGGTACGTTATGCCAATCCGCGGCTCGTTTTTCCTTCTCTTTTTGTTTGTTTGTTTAATCTTGAACCGTGAAGGCGAATATCAACTTCAAACCGTGTAGGAGAAAATTAACCGCGAGTTGAAAGAGGGGAAAAGTTAATCTTGGACCGTGTAGGCGCGAATTATTCTCGAGCCATAAAGGCAAGAGTTAATCATGAGTCGTGTAGGCGAGAATTAACCTCAAGCCATGTATGCGGAAGTAATTTTGAGCCGTACGGGAGAAAGTTATCTCCGAGCCGCGAAGGCGTAACTTAAGTCCGAGCCATGAAGGCGTAAGTTAAGTTCGAGCCGTGAAGACGTAAATTGAGTCCGAGCCCTGAAGGAGTAAATTGAGTATGAGCCGTGAAGGTGTAAATTGAGTTCGAGCCATGAAGGCGTAAATTGAGTTCGAGCCGTGAAGGCGTAAATTGAGTCCAAGCCGTGTAGGATATGCGTGAATCCATTGTTTTGTTAGAATTTTCAAGGTTATAAGCCCAACGTTTTCTTGGTTTTTTAATGATCATTCTTGGTTTACAAACAAGTTTCCATTAACGAGTGTGCTCCAAAATAAACAAGTTTTATTTTTTTGTTTAAGACCAATGATTAGCTAATTGGGTTTTCTGATGAACATTCTTTGGTTTACGGACGAGTTACCATAATCAAGTCCGCTCCATGATGAACATGTTATCGCGTTATGACCAAGATTTTGATTATGTTGGGTTTGGGAGGATCATTTTGGTTTACGGTCGCGTTACCATAAACACGGTCGCTCCGATGAACACTCTTTAGTGATGTAACCAACGATTTGTTTATTGGATTTGGAATGAACATTTCGGTTTACAGACATGTTCAAGTGAACAAGTCTTCTCCGATAATGAACACTTGGTTTTTTTAGATGAACATTCTGGTTTACGGACATGTTCCCGTGAATACATCCGGTCCAGTAATGAACATTGAAATTTATATAGCGCACATTTAATCCGCTAGGATGAAGTAGTTTAATCCTTTAAAGGATGTAGTAGTTCATTACTATGGCCAGAAGCAAGGAGAGTGATAAGATGTATGTTGCATTAAGACTTTATCAAGAATTTATCAAGATATCACATTTTACCAAGTTGGACAGAAGCGATGAGTCTAAAGTTTTGCTACAGACCGAAGATCCAATCAACTTGGATTCTTATGAGACTTGGCTACATTTTAAGGTCTTTGAGTGAGGTTTCTAATGAAGTTGTAATTATCTTATTTGGAGCTGTGAGCTAGAAGATACACTTGATTTACTGAAGACATGTCAAATTGCCTCGAAGATGAAGAAGGTGCAGAATGAAGTCAAACATTGATGGATCTTAAGGCCGATGTTCTTCACCAATCTCAGCCCAATTTGGAGTCTTATTAAAGCCCATCATGAGCCTTGTAGAGGAGGTCGGTTGGAGTGATGAAGATTAGGAAGTTTCGACCGAAAAGACGTTTTTGCCCTAAGTTAAGCCCTAGAAGACCTAGCACTATAAATACTTGGATTTAGCCACTTGTTTAGGGTGTGCCGAAATTTATTAACACTTTTTACTCATAGAGAACAGCAACCACGCCTCCTTTGAAGGATAGATCATATATCTTGTTTTAGGATCTTTTGGTGGATGATCTCGCTTTATACTTCTTTAAAAAGAAGAATCTTCTTATCCCTACTCTTTTAATAAAGTTTATCATCATGTTTTCATCTATCTCTTGTTGTTTTTAGTGCACCATGTTTGAGTAATTTACTTGTTAGGTTTTAGGTTTTCAATAAGTTTCATAATTTAATAATTGATTGATGATTGTCTAGGGATAATAATAGAATCTTCATCTTTACTTGTACTCTATGCACAATTGCTTTACCCCGCATTTAGCAATTTGATCCTAGGTTAATATAGATTCCAAAAGTTTTTATATTGCGGGAACTAGTATTTGATGAGCCTAGCGTCTTAACAATCGAAAGTTTAGTGAAGGTGTTCGGTGAACAATATCATAACTTGAACTTTTATTACATATTTTCGCCTTGTAATAACCTTTGAAAGTTGAGTCTATTAGGGTGAATGAATATAGTGGTTGGAGCCACGAAAGTGGAAAGACTATATATTCGTGTTATGAGTTCTTGTTTCATGATTCTCTGCAATTTCCTAGGTCCTAACGCATTTCTCTTATTGATTTCAGTTTTATTTAATATTTGCATCCGTGTTAATTCACAGTCACCCAAATGACAAACATATTTTGTTCTAGCTTTATTTTGATCATTACAATTCGTAGTGTGGTTAACAAGTCCTCGTGGAATTCGATCCCTTATCTATACTAATTGTGATTGTTGTGCACTTGCAGGAAGTTGGTTAAGTGGTAAAAAAACTTACACCACATCAAGTTTTTGGCGCCGTTGCCGAGGACTTGGAAGAACATCACCTCCGAATTTTTGATTCAAATCTAGTCTTGAACGCTTTTAATTTTCAGTTTTACTTTAATTTTCTTTTTAATTTTGTTTTTGTTTTCTTTTATTTCAATTCTAACTTTGTTTCCTCATTTTTTCTACGTGTTTTTGAGGAGTATATGCCTAGCACTAGATTTTCTAACAAGAAAAATCTAGTTGAACCGAAGCAAGAAATAAACAAGCTTGAACGTACACTTAGAAGACTTTGACAACAAAAGATGGTCGATCGACTTGCCATGAACGATGAAGAACAAGCACTCGCTGCCGAAGGTGCTCTAGAGAGGGCCAATCTTGATGGAAATCAGCCCCTAGGTGTCCAAAACAATCAAGCCCGAGATGGTAATGATGATGTTCCTCCAGAAGTGATTCAAAACCAACCTCGTGAAGATCAACTTCTCGTACCACCTAGAGATTTGAGGAACCAACAACAACCTCAACACTTTAATCATCAAGAGAACCTCAATCTCTAGCATCCTCAACACCAAAGACAAGCTCAAATGGTCCATGTTCGAAATCGTCAAACTATCGGAGATATCGACTCTTCTGACGCTTTTTTTTTGATAGAAATCCAATTCGTCAACCACCTCCCCAAATGAATGACTTCGAGATCAAGTCTCAAATCATTGCCTTGGTGAAACAAAACCAATTCCATGGACTCCCATCCGAGCACCCTCTCGACACATTTGAAGAAATTTGTAGTACAACGCGTGCTAAAAGAGTTCCTCCCGACTACTTGAAATTCAAGCTATTTTCGTTTTCTCTAAATGATAAATCTCTTTAGATGGATATACACTCTACCACCATGGTCCATCACCACTTGGGACGAATACAAAGATGCCTTCTTGAACCATTTCTACACTAAGCAAAGATAAAATTCTATAAGGAACAAGATCTCAAGTTTCAAGCAAGAAGCAACCAAATCTTTCTCTAAAGCCTTGGAACGTTTCAAGGAGTACACTAGAGATTGTCATAATCATGGTTTCACCGAAGGAAACTTGTGGAATACTTTCTACAATGAAATTGTGATATATCATGGTTTTTACCTGTTTTTAACCATGATATAAGTCGGTTTTGTATAGTATATTTTGTATTTGTGTGTCTTTTGTAGTGTTTTGCAGGAAAATAGTCGTTTGTGCCGAAACCATCTGAAGTGCTTCAAAGATCGACTTAGAAGAACGGTTTCCATTTGGATTTAGCTTCAGAGGTCTTCATGCAAGTTGTAGGTAATTGAGATAGCTTTCCAATGGAAGTGGTTTGAGGTCATTCTGATCAGTGGTTCAGGAGATATGGCCGTTTTACCGGAGGGGTTTTTCCAGAGAGTTTCCCGTCGATCGACAGGTATTTGTGTCGATCGACAGGAAGCCTGAAGAAGCCAGAACAACGCGTTTTTCAGATATTTCCACAGACGCCTTCGCGTCGATCGACAGGACTTTAATGTCGATCGACGGCGGACCTGCAGACCTAATTTTGGCACTTCTATAAATAGTTTAAACTTGTTTTCTTTGTAAAATATCTAGAAAACTTGTAAAAACTAGATCTATTCTCGTTTTGAGACTTAGAGAGAGAGAGAGAGAGAGATTTTGAAGATCTTGGAGGGAGATCTTCATGTTCTTCACCTAGTGACACCATTTGTATCTTCTAAACTCTAACTCTTTTATGAAATTCTATTCAGTTATTATGATTTCTTCATCTATTTCTGAGTAAATTACTTGTTAGGACATGGAGATTTCATGGGTTTTGATGAGAAATCAATAAAATCAAAGATCTGTTGAGGTTATCCGTTAGTTCTTTGTTTAGACTGTTCTCAATTCTTGAATCTAGCTTGATCACCTAGAATCTTGATTTTAGGATTGTTGGTTAGCCACGACAGTGAGATTAATAACCTGAATCTAGTCTAAATGGGCAAGGTTACCTATTCGCAAAGAATATTTGGCTTAGGGATTTTGTGAACATATCGAACTCGTGTTAAATGCGTGTTTAGATTCGATGATTCATGAGGGTCTAAATATATATAGCCTTCGTAACGACAGTTAGTTGGTTATACTTTCGTGTTTGAGTTCTAGAACGGTGCGTGATAGAACTTTGACAGTTGTGATAATCTTTGATTCATTGCCTATAAGAATTTCCATGGTCTAACTCTCGTCTCTTAGAGAGCAATGTAAATTAAAACCTTTTCACTTGTTTCATAGTTCCAACTTTTGTTTACTTGTAAAAAGCATCGCTCTAGCTTAAGAATGGATCATTGCAATCCTAGTGTATCAATCAAACCTCCCTGTGGATACGATAACCCTTTGTGCTACAACGTACATAGGGGTTTTTGATGGCCCCGACCATGTGTAAAAACGCCTGACATCAAAATGGCGCCGTTGCCGGGGAGGTTTTTGCATTGATCATTGGGATTTTGATTCTTCTTAAGGCTAGAGTTTATTTTTATTCCCTTTTGTTGTTAATCTTTTCTCTTTTATTCTAGAAGGAAGTGACAAAGATGAAGCAACCGTCAAGCTAGTGACGTTAAACGCGCCATTGGGGACCTCCCCAAACATATCCATAGTCAAGCTAATGACTTAAAATGAGCGCTTAATGGGAGTCAACCCATTTACTTTTCAATTTCGTACTTTTGTTTTGATTTTTTTTAGTTGAAATTTCGAATACTAAGCGAACTTGAATTTTTATTTAAGGAATGCAATGAGTTGTTCCCGTTGATCGTTTGTTGAATGTCAGTAGATGCAGGTTTGGACAACTTCGGACTTCGAACCAGACACTTTGCGAGAAGTCGACAAATACGAAATTTGGACAGAGCCAGCACTGTCGATCGACATGATTCTCTGTCGATCGACACGAGGACCTCTAGAGAAACCATCTAAATCTTTAAAATACTCTGTCGATCGACACAGAATACATTCTGTCGATCGACATGGGCTTTTTAAGATTTCAACAACACAATGGTCTAAGGCAGAACATGGTACGTCGATCGACACTACCATCCCTGTCGGTCGACAGGACCCCCAAAAATGGTAAATTCTGTATTTCTTTGATCAAGTTTGCATTTTATTTGATTTCGTTTACCAATCTCGGGCTTGATAACACTGGGGACAGTGTTGGTTAAGTCTGGGGGAGGAATTTACTAACGGGTTTCTTTTTGTTTTGATTTTTGACTCAAATTTTTTGTTAAAAATTTTTTTTGTTTTATTGAGTCAAAATTAGTAGAACATCCCTTCTTTTGGTCTTTTTCATCATGTGACCATTCTTCCAAGATCAACTTCAGAGTTAAGACTAATGAAAAATCCTAGGATAGACCAATTGACTAGAGAAGTCCGCTACTTCCAGTATAATTCGCCAAGTCAGAGCTATTGCACGACTCTCTTTGGGATCGATGTCCATTGAGCTTGACTCCTCATTCATACCTGATAAATTCAACCGTCTGTTGATAGTAATGGTACTCCTTTCCCCATATAAAAAGAAAAATATATATATACATATATATAAAATATTACTAGGATTGGGGTGAAATGATAGTTCTCGAGTACAAGATAAGGAATAAATCCAATGAATTTGTACTCGAGATGATCACCCAACTCATAAGCAGCAGTCTGAGTCCCTTAAAAAGGATGTTGAGGACGAGCAATCTCACGAGCCTGTCTCCTCACAAGGAACAATCGTAGTGAGTCACGAACCTGTCTCCTCACAAGGAACAACATTAGTGAAATATGCACTGCTTCGAGTTTAACAATCGCAAAAAAAAAAAAAAAAATGTATATATATGTAAATATAGAACGAAATAAGTCTGGGGGAGAGGTAGATTACCAAGTGTTGTTTAGGTTGATTTATCGCGGTATAGTATGGGAATGAGTCTAGAAGGTTCATGGCTTTGAGACCATTGAGATCAAGCGATGAAGACTAACGGATTATGCTGCGAAGTGGTGGATGGATTTGGAAGGTTGTGTGTGTCTGCGGAGAAGTACATGGTGGTCTGATTCTGGTTGGTTTTGGAAAGGTCAATTCGCTGCATCGAAAGAAGGTATGTTCTATGTTTTCAAACCTCTTTCACATTCTTGGTGTATGTTTTGCTTGAGGCCAAGCAAATGCTAAGTCTGGGGGGGGGTGATATATCATGGTTTTTACCTGTTTTTAACCATGATATAAGTCGGTTTTGTATAGTATATTTTGTATTTGTGTGTCTTTTGTAGTGTTTTGCAGGAAAATAGTCGTTTGTGCCAAAACCATCCAAAGTGCTTCAAAGATCGACTTAGCAGAACGGTTTCCATTTGGATTTAGCTTCAGAGGTCTTCATGAAAGTTGTAGGTATTTGAGATAGCTTTCCAATGAAAGTGGTTTGAGGTCATTCCGATCGGTGGTTCAGGAGATATGGCCGTTTTACCGGAGGGGTTTTTCCAGAGAGTTTCCCATCGATCGACAGGTATTTGTGTCGATCGACAGGAAGCCTGAAGAAGCCAGAACAACGCGTTTTTCAGATATTTCCACAGACGCCTTCGCGTCGATCGACAGGACTTTAATGTCGATCGACGGCGGACCTGCAGACCTAATTTTGGCACTTCTATAAATAGTTTAAACTTGTTTTCTTTGTAAAATATCTAGAAAACTTGTAAAAACTAGATCTATTCTCGTTTTGAGACTTAGAGAGAGAGAGAGAGAGATTTTGAAGATCTTGGAGGGAGATCTTCATGTTCTTCACCTAGTGACACCATTTGTATCTTCTAAACTCTAACTCTTTTATGAAATTCTATTCAGTTATTATGATTTCTTCATCTATTTCTGAGTAAATTACTTGTTAGGACATGGAGATTTCATGGGTTTTGATGAGAAATCAATAAAATCAAAGATCTGTTGAGGTTATCCGTTAGTTCTTCGTTTAGACCAACTAGTGATTTGAGTTCTAGAACACTAGTTGCATCTCTTTAAAAAACTGTGTAGTTCATGTTGCATTAGTTCCTTTTAATTGCTTTTATCATCTTCTATGCCCTTTGGAGTTCTAGAGAATGTGATGCTTAAGATTGGAGAGAGAGAGAGAGATGTCCCCACTGATTTTCAAGTTTTGGAGATGAAAACCGGAAAGATGAAGCCCTTGATACTTGGTCTTTCATTCTTAGCAACTACCGGAGCCGTTATAGATTTCTCGAACTGACAAGTTTGCTTCAACAAGATCAATAAGTAACTCTTCTACTATGCCATGAACGTTACTAATGTTCCAAATTTGGTGGGAATGAAGATTACCAAGCCTAGTATTGATCCCAGAGACGCTAAGAAAGGAAGCCCTCAAGCTAAAATGGAAGACATTCGTGGTAAAACCGTTGATAAATCAACTAAGGAGAAGCAAAGGAATGTCTCAAAGAGTATAAATGCCATAGTGACCGCTATGGAAGTTCCTAAGATCAAAAAGAGGGATAAAGAGAAGCACAAATTCATCCATGAGCCAGCCACGGTGATCAAGATACTTGTGCCGAGTAAAGACGAATCAAGCAATGGGGAAACCATTCAAAGGAAGCTTGAGACACTTTAAAACTTTTCCCCATGAGCATCGTCATTGACCTTGATGATGGAGATCCGTCAAGAGTCACTAAAGAAGTCGAGGACCCAAAAGTTAAGGAAGCTAAAGGAACCACAATTCCTTTAGCGGAATCATCACAAGTCTAAAACCCGACAAAGGAGTCGAGCTAATTGACTTTAAACAAGCGCTTATGGGAGGCAACCCACATTTTTAGATTTTTATGCTTAATTTGGTTTTTAAAGTTTCATTTTTATGTTTTATAAAGTTTAAATTTTTTACTAATGTTTTTTTTTGGTTTTTGTAGGATTTTCGAAAGAAAAAAAAAAAAGAAGAGTGTCGGACCGGTACCGGACACCGGACGGAGGCACCGGAAATGCGGTCTCGTCCAATGCCGAGTGACCCGCATCCCTGATCGATACACAGGACAGGTTCCAGACCTCGGACTCTTGCTCCGACCCACGTCCATGTCCGGTGCGTGAGGCCTCGTCCCGTCCCGCGTGCCCTAGACCCCGGACACGCGCCCCAGACATGCGGTTTCGTCCGAGGTCGCTTGAAATCCTTCCCGTGTCCCGACCCGCGCCCTATCCTGCGCCCTGTCCCGATGCACGTCTTGCATCCAGCAGCACCACGCCCTGATCCGCGCCTCCCGGTAAGTATTTATTTTCGGTTCATTTTTAATTTTTCCAAACCGGTTCTAAACCGTTTTTAACCGGATTTAAACCAAAATTTTTAATAAAAATAGGATTTTTAAAGGTTTTTTACATCATCACCTATCTTTCTCTTCCAAGTGTTAAAGCTCAGGAACCCTAAAAACCAAATTTGGGGTTTTAGCTTAAATCACTTAAAATTGAATAGAATTTGATTATGATTTCAATTCCTAACTTCATTATCACCAAAACCAAGGTATGTTTTCTCATAAACCCTCTTTTTGTCTAAATTTCAAGTTTATAGTTATTTCTTAGTTCTCAAATTTGACACTTAATTTGTTTAGGTTGTTAAAGAATTCATTAGAGAAACTTGTTTAGACATAAGAATTGCATTCTTCAATGTTTAATTGCATGATTAGCACCTTTATGCATCTTTTCACAAAATTCAATTTTTGGGTTTTTAATTAAATTCGGATTTAGGTGTTTCTAAAGGTCATAATGCATCCATTGGGTTGATTTCATCATACATACATAGGATTAGCTTGCAATTTGACATATTAGAGCTTCAATTGCAAAGAATTTGCACAATTTTCATGTCATTAACCATTAATCCGAAAATTATGATTTAAAGTGAGAAAATTTATTTAGCCTTCTATTATCACTCTTACATGTTTCTAATGTCTTGATATGCTTTTTATTAAATTAAATTATCATTAGAAGTATTTCTTTTGGAATTTTTGATTTTCAAGACCGTAACATGCTTTTTCGAGATTTTTCTTTTGTAGTGATTCCAATGGAAGAAAAGGCTATCTCAAGGAGGTCCACTATAATCCCTAGACCGAAGGAGCAACCCGTAATCAGTGGAGAACAAGAGCCTCAAGCTCCACGTCGATCGCGTTCTAGAAAAACTTTGAAATCGACATAGAAGAATGGAAAGGAAATTCTGAGGGAAGATGATGAGGAAATGGATTACCAACTAAGAGGTGACGATGATGAGGATACGAGTGAGCCAATGAGATTTGTGGAGGTCACACAAACCATTGTGCCAAAACCGGTTCCTCCACCAAAGAAGCCACGAAAATTGAAGACAAAGTCGAACACCGGTGGATCCTCAACTACCAATTTTGTTATGAAGAACGTTGGACCCAAAATTCAAGCTAATGTGGACTGCGTTACATGCCTAAAACAGTTCGTCTTGCCTCAAATCCCCACCATCGATATCGAGACTCTTGATTTACTCGGAATTCGACGCGACGTGGAATGGTATCTTGAAGAACTAGGACTTACCAAGTTTGTGTCTATCTCGCGCCCCACTTACGAAGAGAAATCAAAAGGAACTAATGCAACATGTTCTACACCGGTTTTTAAAGAGATGAAACTAGTGTTCTAGAACTCAAATCACTAAGGTAGAATCTTTACACTTTCGTGGCTCCGAAACCAACAAGTCCTACCCAAATAGACTCAAATTTCGATGGTTATTACAAGGTGGAATCACGCTATAAGATTGAGATTCGATTGCTTATTAAACTCCTTAACTAAACTTTCGATTGTTAAGACACCTAGCCTATCAAATACTAGATCCGGTCGGTACAAAAGCTTTTGGAATTGGTACCAACCTAAAATTGGTCACTAGGTAGCTAATCTAGATCACGCCTTGAGTATAAATAAAGATAGAGAATCAATATAAAAACAAGTTCAATAAAGATGTAAAAGATGCAACAAAAGAACTTTAAAATAACTTTATACAAACATACAACTACTCTACATGTTATGAAACTTGGAGCAACAAGAGAAGTTGATAAACAGTAGATTCGTGATAGATAAGTGCTTGGCATAGATGGATCTCGAAGAACAAAGCTTGAGAAGAACATCATGGCTTTCATCGCTCTTTAACAAGACATAAGATGAAGAACTAAAGAGAATAACGAAAATACATGTTTATTATTGATTTGTGGTGCCTAGGGCTCCTATCCTTCTCTCAAGAGGCTAAAATCAAGAATATATAGGTGTAGGAAGAGGTTCTAGGTCGGCAAAGGCACTAGGGTTTCACTTTAGGCGAAAACGTCTTTTTGCCAAAAGCTGTCCAAAAGTGACCACGGCACCGGACGGTGGCACCGATCAAGGCACCAGACAGTGGCACCGGTCACGGCACCGTACGGTGGTACCGGTCACGGCACCGGACGGTGGCACCGGTCACGGCACCGGACGGTGGCACCGGTCACGGCACCGGTCACGGCACCGGACGGTGGCACCGGTCACGGCACCGGTCACGGCACCGGACGGTGGCACCGGTCACGGCCTCGTGGCTGGGTTCTGACCAAAGTGCTCTCCTTGTGCTTGGATTCAGTTAAATGAGCCGGCCCATGGGTTGGATCGGTGTCTTGGCCCATCTTGGACTTGATTCATCTTTGAGGCAGAATGACATGGCTTCAGTAAATCTTGAATATCTTCCAAACTACAACTCCAATTAACATAATTCTAAGTCCATTAGAAAGGTAACTCAAAGTTCTATCTCCACATAAAATTTCATCTCCGTCCAAGTAATTTTGATCCTCCATCCGAGTTGATCTTTCCGACGGGTAACTTCTGTCTTTCTTCAGAAATAGTGAAATCTTCAACTTTGAGAACTTGGATTGGCTCCTTTGACCTTGATAAGTTGTTGTAGGATGAAGGATACTTATTTTTCTCATTTTTGCGCCCTTTTTGATGATTTGACCTATATGACTCTTAAAAACCAAATGTACTAGAAAACTACCTCATTTGATAGAAAAGCTTATTAAATAGTATATTAAATAGGTAAAAACGGATAGTAAAAGTGGTAAAATACCGGGTATATCATCATTCTCTTTGACTATTGAGGAAATTTACGAACTTTTGGGATTTGAGTGCTTAGAGAAGATAAAGTACACCGTTCGAGACACGCATTACGATGAATGGATGAGGTTTGCTTATGAGAGACTTGTTCCGGGTATTTCAAAGGAGGCCAAAATCACACATCTGGTGATTCGTTGTATGCATGCACTCATCGCACAACTTAAAAAATATTAGGAAGGAGCATGGAACGGTGAAGTTTGATGAGTTTTCATTGCTTATAGGACCATTTATGGAGAATCACGAGAAGTCTAATCTCGATTCTCTTTTGGCTAAACAATTGGTCGCAGTTAAGCATGAATGTACCAAGGAGAGGTTAGTGAAGAACACACCGTGTAACTTTGGAAGCGTAATCACCTCGATTTTAGAGGCTTGTGCATTTGATTTAACTGGAGAACGTTACTTAACCGGAGACAACAAGCTCGATTTTCCCGCGCTTCAAAGGAAACATTTCATATGCGGATGGTACGACAAATCTACTACCTTTGGTTATCTCTTCACGCCACCATATTCGGAAGAGGAGAAGTACATTTTTCTCCCCTACAAGGATTTACCGGACTTGAGTGATGGAGTTCCTTACTTCAATCCAACAACAAGTCCAACAAATGGTTCAAAACTTTACGGGAAGAAACAGAGAAGAGAGTAGCTCTTGAAGCTAAGGTTTCCATGCAAGGGTAATTGATCTCTACACTTGTTAGAGTGGTTAAGAAGACGGTCCCTCATTTCTTCATGCAATCAACCAAGAACTACTACCGATTACGAGTATGGTAGTTTATCACTTCTTTCGGGTTTTGATCGCGACGAAGAAGACGAGGACGATGCCACTAGCAACCACTTCACTCATGAGACACAAGGACAGCCTACTCATGAGCGTGAGACTCATTCCGGTGACACGGAGTTTGTTAATCTTGAATCCGACAGAGAACACTTTCCAGCCGAAGTTCAAGACACTCCTGAGTCTCTTTCGCCTACTTTCTAGCCAGGTGTTTCGACTTATATCTATCCTTTTCTTATTTTTATTTTTATTTTATTTTTTTTTCTTTTATTGAGTCAATCTTACCCATTTGTAACTTACTTTCACTCCGGGACGGTGTGAATTAAGTCTGGGAGGATTTATCGTACTAATGTATTTTCTTTCTTTTCTTATGTTTTTCTTATTTTTTAAATGATTTTATTCGAGTTTTATCGAGTCAAAACTATATGATTTTGGAGCATAAACAAGTTCAGGAATGTATGCTTAGATGTTATGATTCAGTGATTTATCACCAGATGAGTTCAGGAAAGCCGATTCAGAAACCTTCATGACCGGACTCGCCCCATCAATTTCGGTTTATCTCGTTGATACTAATCTGATTTTGAGTCTATTTACGCTAACCATTTATTGAATCTCATTAAGGAGTTAGAACTGGAAAAGTATCATACATTGAAGACACTTTTTCCCTTTTCTACCACTCTTCGTGTCTTGAATGGCCAGCTCATTTTTAGTTGGTACCACACCTATACCCTAAGCCTTTCTTTCATACCTCATGCACTCTTTTCATGACCCATATGCAAATGTGTGTAAAAACGTCGGAGAGAAAGAGGATCGACGCAGTTCTAACCATGAGAGATGTGGCGATCACAAAATTTGGTGGAATACAAAGAAATAATTCAAGAGAGCATGGAAAACTTATGGGATCAGCAACAATGGTAAAAATTTCGTGCCTTTATCTAGACTCATGTTCTTAAAGATCGTTTTCCCCCGATCTTCATCTAAAAAAATAAAAAATTGAATGAATAAACGGGATAGGAAAACGTGTCCATAATAGAGGCTAAGGCCAAGAAAACATCCCAAAGGAGAAACACGGAGAAGTATGGAGAATGGAGCGATTTTCAAAGAAAACTGTGATTTACGGAGAAAGATCTAAGTCTGGGAGAAAAAGACATCGAATTGGTTAGGACTGTGGACTTTAATAGGTCCATTCTCTCTTGCGATTTTGCATAATGTCGCGCAATCCCGGAGAATATGGTAACCCTAAGCCTCACCAATTAAACTAGCCTTTCTATACTTAGCCGTTTACCTAACGATTCCTTGATGAGAAACTCCACACTTATATTTAATTGAAAGTGCCGTGGAACTTTGTAGGATTGTTATTTAAGTATGGAGCAGGCTGCGAAAGTCATGGATGGCATATGGAGAGGATACCCTTGAACCGATCGCGAATCATAATGTCGACGTTATGTTTATCAAAAATTGTAAGTTCCCGTATTTTCAAACCTCTTTTCTATTCTTTGATTTTGCTTGAGGACAAGCAAGGTTTAAGTCTAAGAGATTTGATATACCTCATATTTTACCTATTTTACTATCTATTTTAAAGCATTTTCTTATTTTAATAAGGTTTTACACCAAAGAGGTAGTTTTTCCTTGTATTTGTAGTTTCTGAGTGTTAACATGGAAATCATCAAAAAGGAGCAAAAAGAGCTTAAAGTGGTGTATTCTAAGCTACAAGTTTAAAGAGCCAAAGACTTAGTCCATGTCAAGAGTTTATCAAGATATCACATTTTACCAAGTTGGACAGAAGCGAAAATCAAATCAACTTGGATTCTTATGAGATTTAGCTACATTTCAAGGTCTTTGAGTCAGATTTCTAATGAAGTTAGAATTATATTATTTAGAGCTGTGAGTAGGAAGATACACTTGATTTATTGAAGACATGTCAAACTGCCGCGAAGATGAAGAAGGTGCAGAATGAAGTCAAACGTTGATGGACCTTAAGGCCAATGTTCTTGACCATTCTCAGCCAAATTTGGAGTCTTATTAAAGCCCATCACGAGCCTTGGAGAGGAAGCCAGTTGGAGTGATGAAGATTAGGAAGTTTTGACTGAAAAGACGTTTTTGCCCTAAGTTAAGCCCTAGAAGACCTAGCACTATAAATACTTGTTTTTAGCCTCTTGTTTAGGGTATGCCAAAATTTATAAACACTTTTTACTCATAGAGAACAACAGCCATGCCTCCTTTGGAGGACTGATTATAGATCTTGATTTATGAGCTTTTTGGTGGATGATCTCGCTTTGTACTTCGCTATAGAGAAGAATCTTCTTATCCCTACTCTTTAAATAAATTTTATCATCATGTTTTCATCTATCTCTTGTTGTTTTTCATGCACCATGTCCGAGTAATTTACTTGTTAGGTTTTAGGTTTTCAATAAGTTTCATAATTTAATAACTGATTGATGATTGTTTAGGGATAATAATAGAATCTTCATCTTTACTTGTACTCTATGCATAATTGCTTTACCGCGCATTTAGAAATTTGATCCTAGGTTAATATAGATTCCATAAGCTTTTATATTGCCGGAAATAGTATTTGATGAGCCTAGCGTCTTAACAATCGAAAGTTTAGTTAACGATTTCAGTGAACAATATCATAACTTGAACTTTTATTGCATATTTTCGCCTTGTAATAACTATCGAAAGTTGAGTCGATTAGGGTGAATGAATATAGTGGTTGGAGCCACAAAAGTGGAAAGACTATAAATTCGTGTTATGAGTTATGGATGGTGTAGTATATCCTAAGGTCCCTAGATTAATCAATCATTATTGTTGCATGATTCTCTGCGATTTTCTAAGTCCTAACGCTTTTCTCTTATTGATTTTAGTTTTATATAATATTTGCATCCGTGTTAATTCACAATCACCCAAACGACAAACATATTTTATTCTAGCTTTATCTTGATCATTACAATTCGTAGTGTGGTTAACAAGTTGATGCCGCCTAAATTAGGCGATGCAAAAGAGTTTTAAATTTATAAACCCTAATCTGGAAGTGCATAGTTGACAATTGTAGTACTTAGGGGTCGATCTACAGGAGACTATGTTGTTACGCTATAAATCTATATGATGCAAAATAAGCTAAGAGAAAATATATTTGGGTTTTGGGGTTTATGATGAAATAAAGCAAAACAATAAAATAAAGGGATAGATAAATCAAAACACACAAGATAAAAGCAATAAAAAGGAACTAATGCAACATGAACTACACGGTTTTTAAAGAGATGCAACTAGTGTTCTAGAGCTCAAATCACTATGGTAGAATCATTCCCCTTTCGAGGCTCCGATACCTATAACTCCTACCCCAATAGACTCAACTTTCGATGGTTATTGCAAGGTGGAATCACGCTGTAAGAATTAGATTCGATTGCTCACTAGACTCCTTAACTAAACTTTCAATTGTTAAGACGCCTACCCTATCAAATATTAGATCCGAACGGTACAAAAGCTTTTGGAATCGGTACCAATCTAATATCGGTCACTAGGTAGCTAGTCTAGATCATGCCTTGAGAACAAATAAAGATAGAGAATCATGCTAGAAAAAAACTCAATAAATATGTAGAAGATGCAAGCAAAAGAACTTTAAAATAACTTATTATCAAACATACAACTACTCTACATGTTATGAAACATGGAGCAACTAGAGAAGTTGATAAAACAGTAGATTCATGCTAAGTAAGGGCTCGGCATAGGTGGATCTCGAAGCACAAGGCTTGAGAAGAACACCATGGTCTTCATCGCTCTTTTACAAAGGATAAAGATGAAGAACTAAAGAGAATAACGAAAATACATGTTTATTATTGATTTGTGGTGCCTAGGGCTGCCCTTCTCTCTCAAAAGGCTAAGAGCAAGTATATATAGGTGTAGGAAGAGGTCTTGGGTCGGTGGAACTCCTAGGGTTTCAGTTCGGGCAAAAACGTCTTTTTGTCAATAAGTGCGCAGAAGTGGCCACGGCACCGGACGGTGGCACCGGTCACGTGAATTGGTCCAGGGTCTGGCTAAAAATCATCTCCTTGTGCGTGGCTTCAAGTAAATAAGCCGGCCTATGGGTTGGTTTGGTGCTTAGGCCCATCTTGAACTTGATTCTTCTTCTAGGCAGAATGACATACCTTCAGTAAAACTTGAATAACTTCCACACTACAACTCCATTTGATATAACTCCAACTCCATTGGAAATCAGACTCAAACGGCTATCCCCATATGAAATTTAATTTCCGTCCAAGTCGATTTGGTCGTCCGGCCGTAGCTAGGCCTCGGCTGGTTAACTTCTGTCCAACTTGGGAAATTGTGAAAACTTCAACTTGGGGGATTTAGATTAGCTCCTTTGACCTTGGTAAGTTGTTGTAGGATGAAGAATACTTATTTTGCTCCTTTTTACGCAATTTTTGATGATTTGACCTATATGACTCTTTAAAACAAAATATACGAGAAAACTACATCTTTTGATAGAAAAGCTTATTAAATATAATATAAAATAGATAAAAACGGATAGTAAAAGTGGTAAAATACCGGGTATATCACAAGTCCTTGTGGAATTCGATCCCTTATCTATACTAATTCTGATTGATGTGCACTTGCAGGAAGTTGGTAAAGTGGTAAAACTTAAACCACATCAGACTCCGATCAAACCAGCCGGGCCGAAGTCATGGCGACGTCGCCACTTCAGCCCAGCTAAGACATACTCAGTCTAAGAAAATATTTGAACATAAAAGACCTCCCGGGCAACAGTTAAGTCTTACAAAAAACTAAAAAAAAAATACAAAGATAAAAGCCTTCTCGGACAGGTTCATAAAAAAAACGAAAACAAAGCCGTGAGCAAGTCTACCCTCCGTATCATCTGGAAGCTCCCTTGTGTCGACAACATCACCATTAAAGACTGCATCCTCAGAACGTCCTTAAAAACCTTCTCACAATTCTCGAGATTCGCTATCTTAGGCGACCTTCAGCCTGGATCTCCTCCTCCTTCTTGGCCACCCTCGATAACACGGGAGCCACTGCGTCTCGATCACTCGGCTCGTTGGCCTGCTGAATCACCCCAACCTCCTGGGTGACTATCCTTGCTCTGTTAGGCATTAGGAGCTCGTTTTCTTTTTGGAGATGATCCACAAGATCCTCTGACGTCGCGATAAAATTCATGGAGGCCTCTTCCTACTTCTTATTTTCATCTTCCAAGAAGCGGTTATGCGCAACACACCTCCGGCGAGCTCCCTTTGATTCAACCTTCAGCTCACTCTGCTTCCTGGCAATAACCGCCAAATCATCAACCTCAAATTGCAGAGGTGCAGACCTGAGCTTAAATTCTGCTTTGGTCATCAATGAAAGAACAACATCGGCAATCTGACAAAGAAAGACCATTAGTTTACAACCAATCCCCCAAAAATAATAAATAAGTTAGCCAAGTAGAGGGACTTACATGTTCGGAGGCCGCAACCAGCCCATCATAGATATCCCAAAGGGAGAGGTCTTCAGCCGTAGGAAGCGAGCAGCTAGTAGGGCCAAAACTACGAAGCCAAGAAATAATACATGTAATGTCCACAAAAGGATAGGAAGCTGATGTCGCAGCTGCCGAAGCACTAACATGGGTCCGCTAAGGAGAGCTGCCTTGAAGTCGGGGTGAATTTCTCCAGCCACGTCCGCTGGAGGCTGAGATGGCTTAGGGACATCCTCCGCTGGATCAATCCTAATACGACGGAGGGGGCTGGGCTGAAGCTGGAGATCACCTTCCCCAGCTCCATCTAGCAAAGAGTGAGGCTCTTCAGGGCCATCTCCCGTTGGATCCACTCTAGTTTGCTTCGAAGAATCAAGTTGAAGTTGGGAGGAGCTTTCACCAACAGGATCTATCACTAGCATCTCTTCCAAAATGGGCCTCTTCCTCAAGACTTTGCTTACTGATGCCAAAGAGCTACCAACATCTAGCATATGACCCTCCTCCACCCCAACATGTGGCAAAGAAGAAGGAGTGGGGAGAGCTAATTATACCGCTCAAGAAAGCTTCTCTAGCCTAATCCCATGGCCCAGACCAGGACTACCAGTTGTCGCGTATTTCTTGGAGTTCCTCCTCACCAAAGGCTCTTCTAGTGGAGTCGAGGGGTCAGAAGACTAGTCTTGAATCTCCATCGGAGATTGCTTGAACCAAAAGCATTAAAAGGAAGTGAGCGGCGAACAGAAGAAGTGCGCGCTCGAGTCCATCGTGCCACCGGAGGAACGACTGGAAGGCCAACCCTAGCAGGTTGCACAACAACCGCAGCTGCCTGCACAGCTGGAGGATGGAGAAGCATGGGATCACCAATAGCAACCTAAAGTTCTGCAAGAATAATGCGGCATGCTAGATTCACCGGCTGGTTCCTCCTAGCATAACGGAGATAAGCCATTTTGATTCGATAACAGTTGAAAGAAAGCCAATACACATTTTCTTTGCGAAGAAACCGTAGCCAGGATTCGATGGCAATAGATGCCAGGCTAGCCGTATAATTCCATGAAGTCAAAGAAACAGAACATATCAAAACAAGAATTGGCTCCTAATCGGCCAAATAGGAGCACCAACAAGAAGTACTTACTTGGTCTCTCAGCGAAACGCCTTGGAATCTGATTGAAATCCGCCACTAAAGACATCGACACTTCACTGGTTTTGAAAAAGAAGTATTTTTATGCCAATCGGTGTTCCTGAGGTCCGTGTCAGTAATGACCCCTCTATGAGGACAAGGGACGAGGTAAATTTTTCTCGACGGAGCAAGGTGGCCACAGTTACGAGCAAGGTAAAGGTCGAAGAATTCCTTGGGACTCATGTCCATGTCGTCTTCGTAACACTTGACGAAAGTACCAATGGTGTTACGCAAGAAATTAGGAGCCATCTAAGGAAAGGCTATGTTCAGAAATTTGAGAAGACGAATGAGAAAGAGGGGAATGTGAAACGTTAGATGATATATCGTGGTTTTTACCCGTTTTTAACCATGATATAAGTCGGTTTTGTATAGTATATTTTGTATTTGTGTGTCTTTTATAGTGTTTTGCAGGAAAATGGTCGTTTGGTGCATTTTGGACAATTATCGAGCATTTTGGAGCTTTAAAGATCAAAGTGGAATCAAGTTGCAGCGTCCCCGTCGATCGACATTAAACGTGTGTCGATCGACACCTGAAGAGACGAAGCAAAGAAGATTTTCACCAGTAGCCAACGCGTCGATCGACACTCCCATCCCTGTCGATCGACAGAGGATCTTTAAAAGCAGAGGATATTTGCCTTTAGTGTCGATCGACGGCGGACCTGCAGACCTAATTTTGGGCACTTCTATAAATAGTTTTGTTTTGTCTTCATTGTAAAATATCTAGAAAACTTGTAAAAACTAGATCTATTCTCGTTTTGAGACTTAGAGAGAGAGAGAGAGAGAGAGAGATTTGGAAGAGCTTTTTGGAGGGAGATCCATATGTTCTTCATTCAATCACTACAAACCCTCTGTATCTCCTACTTTATCTCTTTTATGCAATTATATTCAGTTATCTTGATTTCATCATCTGTTTCTGAGTGAAATTGCTTGTTAGGTTTTAGGGATTTCTTGGGTTATGACTAGAAATCATTAAGGTTGCATATTTGTTGAGGTTTATCCGTTAGTTCTTCGTTTAGACTGTTCTCAATGCTTGATTCTTGCTTGATCACCTCGAATCTTGATTTTATGATTGTTGGTTAGCCACGACAGTGGGATTAATAACCTGAATCTAGTCTAAATGGGCAAAGTTACTTATTCGCAAAGAAATTTGGCTTAGGGACTTTGTGAACATATTGAACTCGTGCTAAATGCTTGTTTAGATTCGACGAATTCGCAAAGAAATTTGGGATTTGAGTTTCTAAAGATAGATAGCTTTCGTAACGACAGTTAGCTGGCTATACTTTCGTGTTTGAGTTCTAGAACGACGTTTAACAAAACCCTCGACAATTGTGTTATCATAGATTTCGATTCAAGGAATTTCCATAGCTTAATCTTTGTCTCTTCGAGACCAATGTAAATTAAAACCATATCATCACTTGTTTCATAGTTCCATCTTTTGTTTACTTGTAAAAAGCATCGCTCTAGCTTAAGAATGGATCATTGCAATCCTAGTGTATCAATCAAACCTCTCTGTGGATACGATAACCCTTTGTGCTACAACGTACATAGGGGTTTTTGATGGCCCCGACCGTGTGTAAAACGCCTGACATCAAAATGGCGCCGTTGCCGGGGAGGTTTTTGCATTGATCATTGGGATTTTGATTCTTCTTAAGGCTAGAGTTTTATTTTTATTCCCTTTTGTTGTTAATCTTTTCTCTTTTGTTCTAGAAGGAAGTGACAAAGATGAAGCAACCGTCAAGCTAGTGACGTTAAATGCGCCATTGGGGACCTCCCCAAACATATCCATAGTCAAGCTAATGACTTAAAATGAGCGCTTAATGGGAGTCAACCCATTTACTTTTCAATTTCGTACTTTTGTTTTGATTTTTTTTAGTTGAAATTTCGAATACTAAGCGAACTTGAATTTTTATTTAAGGAATGCAATGAGTTGTTCTCGTTGATCGTTTGTTGAATGTCAGTAGATGCAGGTTTGGACAACTTTGGACTTTGAACCAGACACTTTGCGAGAAGTCGACAAATACGAAGTTTGGACAGAGCCAGCACTGTCGATCGACATGATTCTCTGTCGATCGACACGAGGACCTCTAGAGAAACCATCTAAATCTTTAAAATACTCTGTCGATCGACACAGAATACATTCTGTCGATCGACATGGGCGTTTTAAAGATTTCAACAACACAATGGTCTAAGGCAGAACATGGTACGTCGATCGACACTACCATCCCTGTCGGTCAACAGGACCCCCAAAAATGGTAAATTCTGTATTTCTTTGATCAAGTTCGCATTTCATTTGATTTCGTTTACCAATCTCGGGCTTGATAACACTGGGGACAGTGTTGGTTAAGTCTGGGGGAGGAATTTACTAACGGGTTTCTTTTTGTTTTGATTTTTGACTCAAATTTTTGGTTAAAATTTTTTTTTGTTTTATTGAGTCAAATTTAGTAGAACATCCCTTCTTTTGGTCTTTTTCATCATGTGACCATTCTTCCAGGATCAACTTTAGAGTTAAGACTAATGAAAAATCCTAGGATAGACCAATTGACTAGAGAAGTCCGCTACTTCCAGTATAATCCGCCAAGTCAGAGCTATTGCACGATACTCTTTGGGATCGATGTCCATTGAGCTTGACTCCTCATTCATACCTGGTAAATGCAACCCCCTGTTGATAATAATGGTACTCCTCTCCCCGTATATTAAAAAAAAAAGGATATTTATACATGTATATAAGATATTAATAGGATTGGGGTGAAATGATAGCTCTTGAGTACAAGATGAGGAATAAATCCAGTGAATCTGTACTCGAGATGATCACCCAGCTCAAAAGCAGCAGTCCGAGTCCCTTACAAAGGATGTAGAGGACGAGCAATCTCACGAACCTGTCTCCTCACAAGGAACAATAGTAGTGAGTCACGACCCTGTCTCCTAACAAGGAACAACATTAGTGAAATATGCACTGCTTTGAGTTCAACAATCACAAAAAAAAAATGTATATATATAAATATAGAACAAAATAAGTCTGGGGGAGAGAAAGAGTACCAAGTGTTGTATAGGTTGTTTTGTCACGGTATAGTATGGGAATGAGTCTAGAAGGTTCATGGCTTTGAGAACATTGAGACCAAGCGATGAAGACTAACGGATTATGCTGCGAAGTGGTGGATGGATTTGGAAGGTTGCGTGTGTCTGCGGAGAAGTACATGGTGGTCTGATTCTGGTTGGTTCTGAAAAGGTCAATTCGCTGCATCGAGGGAAGGTATGTTTTGTATTTTCAAACCTCTTTCACATTCTTGGTGTATGTTTTGCTTGAGGGCAAGCAAACGCTAAGTCTGGGGGAGTTGATATATCGTGGTTTTTACCCGTTTTTAACCATGATATAAGTCGGTTTTGTATAGTATATTTTGTATTTGTGTGTCTTTTATAGTGTTTTGCAGGAAAATGGTCGTTTGGTGCATTTTGGACAATTATCGAGCATTTTGGAGCTTTAAAGATCAAAGTGGAATCAAGTTGCAGCGTCCCCGTCGATCGACATTAAACGTGTGTCGATCGACACCTGAAGAGACGAAGCAAAGAAGATTTTCACCAGTAGCCAACGCGTCGATCGACACTCCCATCCCTGTCGATCGACACTCCCATCCCTGTCGATCGACAGAGGATCTTTAAAAGCAGAGGATATTTGCACAGACACCACCGTGTCGATCGACACACCTTTAGTGTCGATCGACGGCGGACCTGCAGACCTAATTTTGGGCACTTCTATAAATAGTTTTGTTTTGTTTTCATTGTAAAATATCTAGAAAACTTGTAAAAACTAGATCTATTCTCGTTTTGAGACTTAGAGAGAGAGAGAGAGAGAGAGAGAGAGATTTGGAAGAGCTTTTTGGAGGGAGATCCATATGTTCTTCATTCAATCACTACAAACCCTCTGTATCTCCTACTTTATCTCTTTTATGCAATTATATTCAGTTATCTTGATTTCATCATCTGTTTCTGAGTGAAATTGCTTGTTAGGTTTTAGGGATTTCTTGGGTTATGACTAGAAATCATTAAGGTTGCATATTTGTTGAGGTTTATCCGTTAGTTCTTCGTTTAGACTGTTCTCAATGCTTGATTCTTGCTTGATCACCTCGAATCTTGATTTTAGGATTGTTGGTTAGCCACGACAGTGGGATTAATAACCTGAATCTAGTCTAAATGGGCAAAGTTACTTATTCGCAAAGAAATTTGGCTTAGGGACTTTGTGAACATATTGAACTCGTGCTAAATGCTTGTTTAGATTCGACGAATTCGCAAAGAAATTTGGGATTTGAGTTTCTAAAGATAGATAGCTTTCGTAACGACAGTTAGCTGGCTATACTTTCGTGTTTGAGTTCTAGAACGACGTTTAACAAAACCCTCGACAATTGTGTTATCTTAGATTTCGATTCAAGGAATTTCCATAGCTTAATCTTTGTCTCTTCGAGACCAATGTAAATTAAAACCATATCATCACTTGTTTCATAGTTCCATCTTTTGTTTACTTGTAAAAAGCATCGCTCTAGCTTAAGAATGGATCATTGCAATCCTAGTGTATCAATCAAACCTCTCTGTGGATACGATAACCCTTTGTGCTACAACGTACATAGGGGTTTTTGATGGCCCCGGCCGTGTGTAAAACGCCTGACATCAAAACCAGACACTTTGCGAGAAGTCAACAAATATGAAGTTTGGACAGAGCCAGCACTGTCGATCGGCATGATTCTCTGTCGATCGACACGAGGACCTCTAGAGAAACCATCTAAATCTTTAAAATACTCTGTCGATCGACACAGAATACATTCTGTCGATCGACATGGGCGTTTTAAAGATTTCAACAACACAATGGTCTAAGGCAGAACATGGTACGTCGATCGACACTACCATCCCTGTCGGTCGACAGGACCCCCAAAAATGGTAAATTCTGTATTTCTTTGATCAAGTTCGCATTTTATTTGATTTCGTTTACCAATCTCGGGCTTGATAACACTGGGGACAGTGTTGGTTAAGTCTGGGGGAGGAATTTACTAACGGGTTTCTTTTTGTTTTGATTTTTGACTCAAATTTTTGGTTAAAAATTTTTTTTGTTTTATTGAGTCAAAATTAGTAGAACATCCCTTCTTTTGGTATTTTTCATCATGTGACCATTCTTCCAAGATCAACTTCAGAGTTAAGACTAATGAAAAATCCTAGGATAGACCAATTGACTAGAGAAGTCCGCTACTTCCAGTATAATTCGCCAAGTCAGAGCTATTGCACGACTCTCTTTGGGATCGATGTCCATTGAGCTTGACTCCTCATTCATACCTGATAAATTCAACTGTCTGTTGATAGTAATGGTACTCCTCTCCCCGTATATAAAAAAAAAAAGAATATTTATACATGTATATAAGATATTAATAGGATTGGGGTGAAATGATAGCTCTTGAGTACAAGATGAGGAATAAATCCAGTGAATCTGTACTCGAGATGATCACCCAGCTCAAAAGCAGATGTCCGAGTCCCTTAAAAAGGATGAAGAGGACGAGCAATCTCACGAACCTGTCTCCTCACAAGGAAAAATAGTAGTGAGTCACGACCCTGTCTCCTAACAAGGAACAACATTAGTGAAATATGCACTGCTTTGAGTTCAACAATCACAAAAAAAAATATGTATATATATAAATATAGAACAAAATAAGTCTGGGGGAGAGAAAGAGTACCAAGTGTTGTATAGGTTGTTTTGTCACGGTATAGTATGGGAATGAGTCTAGAAGGTTCATGGCTTTGAGAACATTGAGACCAAGCGATGAAGACTAACGGATTATGCCACGAAGTGGTGGATGGATTTGGAAGGTTGCGTGTGTCTGCGGAGAAGTACATGGTGGTCTGATTCTGGTTGGTTCTGAAAAGGTCAATTCGCTGCATCGAGGGAAGGTATGTTTTGTATTTTCAAACCTCTTTCACATTCTTGGTGTATGTTTTGCTTGAGGGCAAGCAAACGCTAAGTCTGGGGGAGTTGATATATCGTGGTTTTTACCCGTTTTTAACCATGATATAAGTCGGTTTTGTATAGTATATTTTGTATTTGTGTGTCTTTTATAGTGTTTTGCAGGAAAATGGTCGTTTGGTGCATTTTGGACAATTATCGAGCATTTTGGAGCTTTAAAGATCAAAGTGGAATCAAGTTGCAGCGTCCCCGTCGATCGACATTAAACGTGTGTCGATCGACACCTGAAGAGACGAAGCAAAGAAGATTTTCACCAGTAGCCAACGCGTCGATCGACACTCCCATCCCTGTCGATCGACAGAGGATCTTTAAAAGCAGAGGATATTTGCACAGACACCACCGTGTCGATCGACACACCTTTAGTGTCGATCGACGGCGGACCTGCAGACCTAATTTTGGGCACTTCTATAAATAGTTTTGTTTTGTTTTCATTGTAAAATATCTAGAAAACTTGTAAAAACTAGATCTATTCTCGTTTTGAGACTTAGAGAGAGAGAGAGAGAGAGAGAGAGAGAGATTTGGAAGAGCTTTTTGGAGGGAGATCCATATGTTCTTCATTCAATCACTACAAACCCTCTGTATCTCCTACTTTATCTCTTTTATGCAATTATATTCAGTTATCTTGATTTCATCATCTGTTTCTGAGTGAAATTGCTTGTTAGGTTTTAGGGATTTCTTGGGTTATGACTAGAAATCATTAAGGTTGCATATTTGTTGAGGTTTATCCGTTAGTTCTTCGTTTAGACTGTTCTCAATGCTTGATTCTTGCTTGATCACCTCGAATCTTGATTTTAGGATTGTTGGTTAGCCACGACAGTGGGTTTAATAACCTGAATCTAGTCTAAATGGGCAAAGTTACTTATTCGCAAAGAAATTTGGCTTAGGGACTTTGTGAACATATTGAACTCGTGCTAAATGCTTGTTTAGATTCGACGAATTCGCAAAGAAATTTGGGATTTGAGTTTCTAAAGATAGATAGCTTTCGTAACGACAGTTAGCTGGCTATACTTTCGTGTTTGAGTTCTAGAACGACGTTTAACAAAACCCTCGACAATTGTGTTATCTTAGATTTCGATTCAAGGAATTTCCATAGCTTAATCTTTGTCTCTTCGAGACCAATGTAAATTAAAACCATATCATCACTTGTTTCATAGTTCCATCTTTTGTTTACTTGTAAAAAGCATCGCTCTAGCTTAAGAATGGATCATTGCAATCCTAGTGTATCAATCAAACCTCTCTGTGGATACGATAACCCTTTGTGCTACAACGTACATAGGGTTTTTTGATGGCCCCGGCCGTGTGTAAAACGCCTGACAATCATTAGACCACATGTCCGAAAGTAGATCAGGTACGCATAACACCAACCCTCCTCGACCGTCTCTGGAGAGCAGCGCCCGGTTGGCAAACAGAGGTCCACTGAAGATGGAAAAATATTACTAGTCTTCAGGGCAAAAAGTTCTTCAGGCTGCACCATCAACATATCATATGGGCTCCACCTCCACATCTTTGGTTCATGATTTTCATCCATGATTATGTTTGGAGATCGGAATAAAGACGAGATTGGAAGTAGAGTAGTAAAGAAAAATCTGTGAGAAATTGCAAAGGAGCAGATCAAGAAATTTGCTGAGATCGCGGTTTAACTAAGGAAAAGGGAAGGAAAAAGAGTTATTCTCGAGATAAGGACGAAGGGAGGTTATCTTTGAGTGGTAGGCCTTACTAAAAGTTAAATCACTAGCGTCAGCGCCGCACATGATTCCCCACTTTCATCTTTAAGATTTGACCCTTGCCATTCTAGCCGTTGGATGCGGGGCAACGAGCGTACAGAGCCGTACGATTAAAGATTCGCTGAAATTCATCATGATTTCACCTAGGGAAAACCTCTTTTTTACTTAAACGTGTTAAAAGAAATAACCGCCCATTAACTCTCATCATTCGAGTACTTAATGGGCTGGGGGGAAACTGTTGGAGTTGGATTTCATATCTGAAATCCGGCCCATAAAGTTTAATTATGATCAAACTAGATCATAAATGTAATTGGGCCTTAGGCCCAGAACCCTGTTAAACTTAGATAAAGGCTGACATATTCCTTGAATTTGTTAAGCCTAAGTCATTGGTCGGGTAACTGTCGGAGGTGAAGATTCCCTTAACCGTTCTATCCAGCAAATATAGACCAAGTCAGCACCGCTCCAGCCCCCCAACTGCAATTCTAATATTTCTGGAGGATGGATCCGAACGTGCCCGAGATCTCTGACGACGAGGAGAGATTAGAGGAGTTGAACCGTTCAGCTAACAGGAGGATAAATACTGAGATTATAGAGCCGAAATAACTAACTTTTTCCATAAGTTTACACTTAACAACACTTTAGCTCTCAAGACTGTTCTAGCTATAGTTCTCTTTGTATATTCAATCATTCATCAATATAAATCCAATTTCGTTATCTTGTCTTCGAGTTTAGTCAGATTTATTGATATTTCTTAGGACTAAAGTTTTTTTCCCGAATTCGCATAAAAATTCTTAGTGCGGAATCTAGCTTCCACATTATGTTTTGATAATTTAGATACATTTTACAATTTTTTTCTTAGTTATTTTCCAATTAACCTTGTTGTGTATTACTTTTAGTTTTCACTTTGTAAATAACTGCAAGTTTGGTTTCGGTTCTTCGGGTATGCAATCTTATGCTTATGGAATTTGCGTTGCATTTGTGTTTTACCCAGTTAATAACCAAAACAGAAACAAAACCGAATCAATTTGGTTCTAATATGGACCTCCAAAATGTGAAACCAAACTGAACCCGAAATCGAAGTTAAACCAAATCAAACGGACCCATAACTCATTCGGTTATATATGGACTAATTAAGCTACAACTAAAAAACCGAATAACCAAACTAAAACCAAACCGAATTTCTACCCCTATGTTTATCCTCTTCCTTTGTGATAAGTTGCTAAGTTTTAATCATAAGTAATTTAGTGAGATACCTATAAATTAATTCTTATATAAATTCTGGTTGATGATATTTTCCAAACTATTATATTCCATGCCTTTAAGACAGTAATTGTGATACCCCGGTTTCAGGGCATATATGGTATATGCGGTATATGCGGTATATGCGGTATATGCGGAGAGGCTTAAAAGAATTGATTTGGCTATCTATATCACCAAAGTGTAATTATCTTTTCGGTCACAGGTTTTGAGAGAACTCCAGAGTTAAGCGTGCTTGAGCTGGAGTAGTTTCAGAATGGGTGACCTACTGGAAATTCATTTCCAGTACTGTGTGAGTGAGGTCAAAACATGGGAAATATCGCGTGGTGATTTGCAGGGTCAGTAAACATGACTTCTGATCCTCCCGGACTAATGCACCGACCGTTGGAGAGTGTGGGCCCACGGGCCGAGAGTGGATGTGGAGCCCATGGATAGGGCGGTTGAGGCGTTATAAGTAGTATCAGAGTAAACCCTGACATCTGTGAAGAGTCACATTGCCGGAGTCAAGATCTTGGTATGCGCAATGTGGACGTTGCGATCTGTTAGTGGGGGTGATTGTGACACTTTGGTTTCAGGGCATATATAGTATATGCGATATATGCAGAGAGGCTTAAAAGTATTGATTTGGCTATCTATATCACCAAAGTGCACTTAACATTTCGGTCACAGGTCTTGAGAGAAGTCCAGAGTTAAGCGTGCTTGAGCTGGAGTAGTTTCAGGATGGGTGACCTACTGGGAAGTCATTTCCAGTACCGTGTGAGTTAGGTCAAACCACGGGAAATATCACGTGGTGATTTGTTGGGTCAGTAAACATCACTTCCGAGCCTCCTGGACTAACGCACCAATGTCAGAGAGTGTGGGCCCATGGGCCGAGAGTGGAAGTGGAGCCCGTGGATAGGGTGGTCGGGGCGTTATACCTTAACTACCAGTTTTCTGCTTGATGGTGATCTTGGTTCCCAATACTTTATAATCGACATTTTCATTAAATACATTTTTGTGAATTTATCACGCAAACAAACAAAATCATATCCAAGACTGTTGAACATTATTTATGAGAAGCTCTCCCATAACACAACCTTCTTGCAAGTTCAAAGGTACCATCAAGTACCTTCCGAATTAGAGTGATACCAGGATTATCGCCGTTGGTGATGTAGAAGGGAGAATGTATACTGTTATGGATATGATAATGGGAAATAACAAGAAAATTATGAAGATTTTATCAAAACAACACCGGAAACCGAGCTCAATGAAACCAGATGCACAATTCCATTCTGACCCGAATGGATATATTCTCATTGTTTGAAGCGTATCTTCTCAACCACGACGATTCAACGCATGAAACCACTTGGAGAATGTGCTCACCTCAATTACAAAACACCTAGATGAAGAATGAGATCAAACAGATTTCAAACAAAATAATTATTCAATTTACAAATTATGTGATTTTCAGTATACCCGATTGAGACATGTGTACATTCATTGAAAGATTCTGAACAACCCAGAATGAATTAAGCTACAAACTAACTCATTCTACAATCTTGAACAATAAGAGAAGCCCACAAGTTTGGATTCAGCCCAAAAACTATCCATGAACATCCATTTTCATCCACAGTAAAGATTGCATTTAATTGTGTCTAGTTATCTCTCTTACATTCAAATTTGAGTTGTATTTTGTTTTCCTAAATGCTATGCATGTTGAGACATCTTTATGGACGTTGGATGATGTATTTTCTCTATTTATAGAGCCGAATTTCATAAATAAAAAGATAAGTTTTTCTTGTTATTTTTGGAACTTTTTGGAGAGTGATTTTCATTTCTATCAATAACGTGTAATATCCATTGATTGATTCGGTTAATGGTGTGTAATATCCATTAATCAAATGTGACTCACAATCAAAGCTTGTTCTTGCTTTGGTGTGATATTTCCTAACTGAGTTCAAGATCGATAGTTCAAGAGTCTTGTCCGCATCTCTACATCTTGAAAGTATCACTTCAATCCATGGTAAAGCAAGAGTCTTTTGCAACTCTTGAGCGACCATTTGTTCCACATAACTTGTCATTTTACCAACTCTAGTGTCAATTCTTGGGAGGATCTTATTAGTTATGACGATCGGAAGCCGCAGAAAGAGATGGAGAATCATCACGAACAACGGATCTTCTTGCCAACAAGTTCCTACGACCAACGTGCTTGACGATTTTCTTAGGAAAACCCATTTTTGGATAAATCAGAGCTCAAATCTAAGAGTTTCTAAGCTCAAAATGAACAAATTAAGCTCAAATCGAAGAGATTGAAGCTCAAAAAGAAAAAAATCGTGAAATCTGTGATTCATAGAGGAATAACTACAAATCTTCCACGAAGAATAACCTGGATTGTAGGTTTCCTAGGACTTATTATTCGGATATGTTTAATGTTAGCTATGTGACCTCTGTAGATATCCTGATTCAATTGCTAATTTTGGTATCTTGAGATTTTTTTCTTTTTTGGATATTCTTAGTGAAAATAATCATAAAAGTTCACTGACTCTAGAAGTTAGTGGGAATAGAGTTGCTCGATTTGATTCTCTCTTTATTTGATCCTAACTTTGCATTGATTTTTCCCTTAAGTTCATACTTGAAATGATGCACCTTCAAACTTGCTTTATATTGGGCCATGCCTAGTTTGAGTTATTCCATAGATGATCACAACTCTTATCAATAGTGTTAGTAACATCACAAGCTTGAGAACTTGGGGTTGAATTGTCTCTATAATTTATTTTATGGATTGAACTATTGATGGGTTTGAAGGATTTCTAATTGAGTTTATTTTTAGAAGGTATTGAGGTGTTTATTCTAATCAGAGTGTCTTTGTGCGGTGCTCGGTAGTTTTCACTCCCTTCCGTTATGGGGAACGCTTGTTGTGTTGCTGCTCGAGATAAAATAGTAGAGCCTAATGCATCAATAGTCGAGAATTCGCAAAGGAACAATGTGAGATATTTTCCAAATTGGAGCTTCCGATGGGATAATAATAGAGGACGAGTGCGGGGTGAAGATACCCCTCTAAGTTGGTTATCTGATAGGATTAGTCGTAATGAATGGTCTCATGTCAAATCCGAATCAACTTATTTATCATCACAAAGCTCTCATTTGGTCAATTTACAAACGCAGTCATGGAAAAAATCTCTTGCTTCAGGTAAAAAAAATTTGGTCTTTTCGACATAAGTTTTTATTGCTTGCTGGCAAAATCTATTTAATTTGTTAAAACTGTAGATTTGAGGAAAAGGTAGGTACCTTGTTATTACCTGCTTGGAATGTAGGACTATTTTTCTATTGAACATGTTGACATATATTCTCTCTCTTGTTTACAAATTGGCTTGGTTTCTTTAGTCTTCATCCATCTTAATCTTTTAACTATGACTTTTCCATGATAATTGTGTGGCATATCATTTTTTTCTAGAAATGCATCCATTGACACAATCTCTGAACAGGTGAAAATTGTTTCACTGCTACCGATATATATTCCATGTATCTTTATAAATATAACCTATATTTTACATTTTTTAGTTCACTCACAACAATGCTTCTCATCCATATCCGGCAAAACGATCTCTTCCATTTGCTTCTCAACCATCATCCTTATCAGCGTCACCACTGAGCCACTTGCCAATGCCACTTGAAAGTTCACCAACACTTAAGCTGACACAACACCCTCATCTATCAAAACAAGTCTTAGATGGTAAATTTTTTGGATTTATCTCACCTAGTAGAAGCTTAGCTACTGAGGAGAGGCTAGGAAATGAATCTCATTATGGTCCATCTGATGGTTAGTCTATGCAAGCCTGTTAAGAAATGATGGTGTATTCTCGCAGAGAGTCTTGCTCTTATGATAACGAGTCTAAGTCTTCGATGTGACAATGTAGACCATTATGGAAACCAAAAGTCCAATTATCAGTGAACATGTGGTGCTTGCTCGAGAATTGTCCCAGAAATCTTTGTTGTGTAGCCAAAATATCTTTGCCACTAACGAGCTCTCAGTAGATGCGGTTCTACCTTATGGGCACGACTATCATTCAGAGTGTTTAGAGAAAATGACACCCGCTCCCCATTTGCACACTGGGTGAGAAAAAGACATTCAAACTCTCAGAAAAAGTGTTAGACAGATTTGGATATGAAAGCTAAACACCAAAAAAAGACTAAGAAATCACATTGTAGACAGCGATGACTTTGACATGTTTGATCACAGCCACAAGGCAGTACGCGGTACTAAACACAAAGGTAAGGCCCCAAAGCTGATATAGAGTTCTAGCTTAAGAAGCTATTCCTCAAGCCTTTGGTCACATCCCGGTTTCAGAAAATATATGGTTAATGCAGACAAGCTTAAAAAGAATTGATTTGACTATCTATATCACCAAAGTGCACTAATCTTTTAGGTCACATGTCTTGAGAGAACTCCAGAGTTAAGCGTGCTTAAGCTGGAGCAATTTAAGAATGGGTGACTTAATGGGAAGTCATTTCCAGTACCGTGTGAATGAGGTCAAAACACGAGGAAAGATCGTCTGGTAATTACAGGGTTAGTAAACATGACTTTCGAGCCTCCCAGACTAACGTCGTGACCGTCAAACAAGGTGGACTCACGGGCCGAGAGTGGACGGGGCCCATGGTAGAGGCGGTTGGGGTGTTACAAATGGTTTCAGAGAGAACCCATACGAGTGTGTGATTTACACTGTCGGGGGTAAGGATCTTAGTACGCAACGAGGACGTTGCGATCTGTTAGTGAGGGTGAATGTTACACCCCCGTTTCAGAAAATATGTGGTGCATGCGGAGAGACTTAAAAGAATTGATATGGCTACCTATATCACCAAAGTGCGCTTATTTTTTCGGTCACATGTCTTGAGAGAACTCCATGGTTAACGTGCTTAAGCTAGAGCAATTTAAGGATGGGTGACCTAAATGGAAGTCATTTCTAGTACCGTGTAAGTGAGATCAAAACATGGGGAAAGATCGCGTGGTGATTTGCAGGGTCAATAAATAAGACTTTCGAGCCTCCTGGACTAACGCACTAACTGTCGGACAGGATGGGCCCATGGGCCGAGAGTAGACGGGCCCCTGGTAGGAGCGGTCCAGGCGTTACACCTTTTCTTGCACGAAACTTCTCTTTCGGATCTAGAAGTAACAGTATTAAATCCTCAAAAGAGAATCACTCTACAACCTCTCTCACAAAGAAAGGCTTCTTCTGGACCAAATCTAGCAAACTTTGAATCCGTAAGCATCTCTCCCTACATTCACCACTTATAATTCCAGTCCACAAGTTAAATCCTCCTTTCACTACAAGAAAACAGTCCAGAAGTGACTGCGGTTAGTGACTGCAAAAGTAGTCACTAATATTTGCGACGCTATTGCGACGAATTTGCGACGCCAAAACCTGGTCGTAAGAGTGTCGCAAATAAGTGACTAATTTGCGACACTTATTCTGAGGTTTTAGGCTAGTCACATATCAGTCACTAATTAGCGACTCGTTTACGACTACTCTATGGGGTCGCAAATATGCGACTACCCATCAAAGCAGTCACAGATTAGTGACTACCATAAGAGCGTAACAAAAGCGTCACAAATGTTAAAATGTAGGTAACAATTTTTTTAAAAAATTGGTAGTGACGAATTTGTGACTCTTTAGTGACCATATAGGGTTTAGGGTTTCAAAATAACAATTTTAAAAAAAAGTTAATAGTGACGAATTTGTGACTCTTTAGTGACTATATAGGGTTTAGGGTTTTGGATTCTCAAACCTATACTAACGTCACAAAATAGTCACAAATATACCACTATTTTGTGACACATTTGCGACGCATAAGTAAATTTGCAACTGATTAGTGACTACTTTGCCACTCCATTTTACAATAATACACATTAAACCCCAAAATGTATGCTATGATTCATAGTTGTATTTAGCTTGTACTAAAGCCAATGACAAAGTAGCCAAGATGTGGTTGTAGTGAGTAAATCAATTTCCAAAAAAATATTTATGTGACAACAACATTAATATACTTTAGCTTATAAACACTTAGAAGTTTTAAAGTAAGTTTATGTAAAGTTGATGTTTTTGTAAATTAGCTTTGTTAGTGGTAGTATAATGGTTATATCAGTTTATTTAGGGTATATGGTTTAGGGAAAGGGTAGAAGAATAAATTTTTGGTCTAAATGTTTAGGGTTTAGGGATTTGATTTGTGACTAACTTAAAATCGTCACAAATCAGTCACAAATTTGAGACTAATTAGCGACAGAAATTTGCGGGACACGAAAATGACTAAGCGGGAAACGAAATTTGCCAAAATTTTTCATTTTGCGCCTAAGTGTAAAAGTTTTAAAAACTCATCTTTATCTCTTGGTCTCCTCTTCTCTCTTCTTCATCTTCCTATACGTCTCCTCTCTTCTTCGATCTCCTCTTCTCTTCGATCTCTTCGGTCTCCTCTACTTACATTCTTCAGGTCAAAGATCAGATCGGAAGTTTCTACTACTTCCCTTCTCTCGCTTTCCACAAAGCTGCCGGTGGATTCGGAGGAATCCGTATTCTCAGTCGCCCTAGAATCCCCGTTCCGTTCCCAGATCCCGCCGGAGATTACACCGTCCTCATCGGCGACTGGTACAAATCCAACCACACGGTAATTCGATTCTCTTCATGCCTCATCGATCTCCATGGTTTCGTTAATGTAGATATGAAGGATTCATTGATTTTGATGATTTGATTTTGCCGATTTGATCAATTTTGTGTGCTTGATTGTGTTTGAATTTCGGAAGATTTGATGAATTTTGGGTTTTTCAATTTTGTGTGCAAATTTGATTTGTGTAGGATTTGAGAGCACAGCTTGATAGTGGTAGGAAGCTTCCTTTACCAGATGGTATTCTCATCAATGGCCGTGGAAGTGGTGGTACACTCAATGTTGAACAAGGTCTCTTCTTGATTTCTGATAGTCGTGTTTAAGCGATTACTCAAGAGTTTTTCAAAGATTTCGTGCTTGAGTTCAGGGCTAAGGTTAGAACTTGTTTTTGTAGTCCATGAATTGATTCATGTTTGGCTGAATCTAGTCTTTGAACTAAATTAGAAGTTATACACCTTCAAGTTTTAAGTTTCATCTGACTAATATCTGCATATTTATGGCTTGTCATTGCTTTATGTGGTGTTGAAGTTTCTTGAATTAGATTTTTTGTCAGCGTCTCTTAGACTGTAATTGATTTACATATCTGATGTGTTACTGCTTTGAGATTTCTTTCTAGTTTATAAGGTCGTGCTTTTGTTTTTGCTAATAGTGTATCTTTCTTTGTTATCTGATTGTTTCTTCTTTGTTACTTTTATTACCTTTAGGAAGTAGATCTTATTCAGATGAAGCAGAGGGTAAAGAGGCCAAAGTCTTTGCCTCCACCAGTAAAATCAAACCTTGTATTCATCATACGCATCCAAGGGTAATTGATAGTCTCCGATGGTTTTATTTTCTCTGTTTGAATTTGATCTTAGTCTCTGCCGAGTTTCTCATTTCTTCTCTTTTTGGTGAACCAGCAAGAATGATATGTGCCCAAAAACCAAGAAGGTTCTTAACAGTTTGCAACTAGGGAGCCATTTTACTAGTGTATTTTCCAAAGCAACCGACGGTTTGTTCGAAAAGCTTCTGAAAGTTCAGCCTTACGTCACTTACGGGTACCGAAATTCAATCCTCTTTCAATCTTTCCTTGTTTTATGTGAACAAATCCTCTTTCATTGCTTGATCTCTTATGAGCTGACAAATGTTTGTAATTCTTGCTTGAAGTTACCCGAGTATTAAGAGCGTGAAGGACCTCATATACAAAAAGGGATACACAATCATAGAAGGGAATCCTGTTCCTCTTACCGACAACAACATAATCGAACAGGTAAAGTTTCCCTTCATGTTCAAGTATTAGAGATAATGAATGTCGTGTTCTTAATCATTCCAACACTTGTGATACCGTAGGCTCTAGGAGAACACAACATCTTTGGTATAGAAGACCTTGCGAATGAAATAGCATGAGTTGGTGATCATTTCAGAGAAGTTATGAGGTTCTTGGGACCCTTGAAACTAAACAGGCCCGAGGCAGGTGTTTTGCATGGAAAGAAACAAGTTTTCAGCGAAGGAGGAGATACTGGAAACCGCGAAGATAAGATCAACGATCTCATTGTCAAAATGAATTAGAAAGTAGCAGTCGAGCGAACAAATTTAAAACTTTTTGTACTTTGGTTTCAACCATTTTGTACTTTAAATGCTTGATTATGTAGTATGCTTTTAATTTCAAGGTTTTTGGTTATTCATTCGATTTGGACAATTCAAAACAAAACAAATAAACAATTAGTAGCATATAAGTGGCAAATCAGTGGCAAATCAGTGACCAAAATGTGACTAAACTAAAGTGTGACAACAACAATATAGTCTCTAATTAGAAGCTAATTAGTTGTTAATTTGCGACGCCAAAGTAGTCTCAAATCAGTTACCAATTTGTGACTACATAATTCGTTACAAATTCGTCACTATTTTACGACTGAAATGTGGAGTCGCAAAACCGTCGCAAATTAGCGACGAATTTGCGACTGAGTTATGGAGTCCTAAATCCGTCATAAATCCGTCGCAAATTAGCGACGAATTGGCACCGTCGCAAATTAGCGACGAGCTGTTTGTGGCTACTTGTTTTCGTCGCAAAGTAGTCGCAAATCCCTTATTAGTGACGAATTTGTGATGTTTCTGGTAGTGGCAAATGGCTTGTTTTCTTGTAGTGTTTTAAACTTCTTTTTTTGTGCATTCCCAAACTTTCACACTTGTAAACATAATAATTACAGTAAATATAAGGTAAAAATGATTAGGCTTTGCATCAGAGGGTGTGAATTGTGTTAAATCCGATCGAGGAGTTTATACTAACAAATTTGTGTCATGGAATCGTATTGCTAGATGATTTTTTTTTTTTCAAAATCTTAAAACATCACATAAAATGTTAGGTTGCATTATGATCAGGTCCGGTCTTGTTTTAACACCAAAAACACTTAGGTGTTGGGCCTCAACCAAATTTCAGATTTTAAGAATAATTTTTTTTTTCTTATGCACATTATATATGTTTTCAGTTTTAGTGTATAATGGAAAAAAGAATTAAATTGTGATTGGGCCCATATTAATATGTAACTAAATAAGTAAAAAAAATATATTAATAAAGTCTTACTTACAGTCAACAATGTCACAGGAAAGGCTGAACGGTTTGGTCATGTTGTTGATTGAAAGAGACATGGTTAAAAACTTTGATTATGAAAGGTTGATGGATGATTTTGCAGGAAAAAAATGAAAGAAGTGTTATTTTTCAGAATAAATAGATTTTAACGGTTTTGAGGACTTTTGAATTTTCCTTTTTCAGAATAACATGAATTTTTTTTTTAATTTGTGATTTTTTTTATCTTCAAATATTATATTTTACATTTTTTAATAATAGGGCCTCATTATTTATTTCGTGTCGAGCCTTTTAAATCTCAGGACCGGGCCTGATTATGATCCAATGGTTGGTTGTATTATGCTTTTAGGAATTAATTAGTTACCAACCATATAATGTATGCTGCAACTTTGAAACTTGCCATTCCCAAACAACTTGCCATTCCCAAACGTACTTTATTGGCTTTGAATGGTTACCTCGTTTGGATATATGTCCGTTTGCAACCGTCCCAATTATCAAACGGACGTTTGTATTTTTTTTTTAAATCAAATATTTTATTTTTTATTTCTGAAAAATAAAGGTATATACTTAATTTTAATATAAATATGTAAAAATAAAACTAAAATTTTTAAATTATTAATTTTATAATATTTTCTATCAAAAATTATTTACTATTTAACCGCTCTGTTTAAACGGAGTAACCAATCTGACCCATTATTTTCCAAAATTTTAAAACATCAAGCACAACGATCCAATGTCTTGTTTGTATAAAACTTTTAGGAATTAGTTACCAACCATATAATGTATGTTGCAACATGGAAACTTGCGATTCCCAGTCAGCTTGTGACATTTTGGTCTTCGATACGTCAAGAATTTCAACTTTCAAACAAGAACCAAGTGATGATACTTTCTTTAGCGGTCCACGTCTTTGATCAAATCAAATACATATGTCTATATATAGTTTATAAGATAACAAAAACATGGAAAACACCGTAGTAGATGATGATAACGTAGTTCAATATCAAATTTATCAAAAAGGGTAAATCATTATTATGTCGAATTCGTGACGTATTCACATATCAAACACACGTGGTAGTCCTCTCTATCATGGCGTGGCAAAACATTTTACATAAACTCGGCACGTCTCATGACCATGCAGAGTAACATGTTATAATATATAGCACACACTTTGGTCGACCACAAACATATAGTCTTTTCCAAGAAGCATTTGAGAATTTGCACTACAAAATCCTCAGAAAAAGCATATAAGGGATTGTTTTACAATGGCGGATTTGAAGGACGAACGAGGAAACCCAATCCATCTAACCGATGAACATGGAAACCCGGTTCAGCTTACTGATGAGTTTGGTAACCCTATGCACCTAACCGGTGTCGCCACTACCGGTACCGCTCCTCATTACAAGGAGAGTACTACCAGCGACATTGCGGAGCACCCAACCGCTTCCAACGCAGCATCGCATCCGGTTGCTGGAGCTGGTGCTGCCACTACCACTGCAGCAGGAGTCACCGCTGGTACCACAACAGGTACCGGTGCAATCGCCACAGGGCAGCAACACCATGGCTCGCTTGAAGAGCATCTTCGTCGTTCTGGAAGTTCATCCAGTTCTAGCTCGGTAAGATTCTCCCGTACAAGTTTGGATATGTTTTTCACTTTTTTGCATCAATTTGTTCGTCAAATAATACAACAATTTAATTTTCAGTGTTTTAGTTAATATTTTTTCCTTGGAAAAATAAATCTTATAGGAAAATTAAAATAGAATTATTTTGTAACATATTCAAAATCATTTCTTTTAGAAATTTCGTTTTTAAAATACAACAATTTAAAATTTTCAAAAAAACATTATGACTTTAGAAAAATGTTCCTAAACTTTTAGAAAGATCCACCGAAAACATGTTTTTTATGGTAGTATTGGATTTTAAAAAAATTATGGTATCTATTGTTGGGAAAATGTTTCAGATTAAGGCATATGTGGGAAAAGGTTTGTATTTTTCTTGGAGTTTTTTTAAACGTACAATCGGATTTAAATAATTATATACGAGTGTATGATGCTGAGATAGGAGGACGATGGACAAGGAGGGAGGAGAAAGAAGAGTATAAAGGAGAAAATCAAGGAGAAGTTCTCGAGCGGTAAGCACAAGGACGAGCAAACCCCCACCACTGCCACAACTACTGGACCGGTCACCGGAGCCGGCGTTAACCAGCCACACGAGAAGAAGGGTATTATGGAGAAGATCAAAGAGAAACTTCCCGGCCACCACAACCATGCATGAATATGACAGACGTTTCGGTTTCATGAATAAATTCTCTTTCACGATTTTCTTTGTTTTTTTTGGCTTGCATAAATTTCGTTATGGCTTAGTGATCAATTTTATATATATATCGTCTAGTGAAGTTTAATTAATTTTAGTTTAAGAATACGAGTTTGCAGTTTGTTAATGTGACTAATATCGTATCATGTTCTTGTTTTTTTATATAAATATAATTGTATTTTGTTAGCAAATTTTGTTTTCTCAATTGACATTGGCCGAGCGAGTATTGAATCTATCTAGTAAGCAAATATAAATGTAATCTACCAACCGTAGAGGATGAAAGAAGTGGGATTTAAGATTCGTTGACCGAACCAACCAAACCAAACAGAGTCTGAGCCGGTTACGATTAAATGTGGATTCGAACGGTAGAGATTCACACAAAAATCATACTACCCAGTGTAGGCTTTACCTGTTTCTTTGTTGCGTAAGACTACGATACACCAGAAGGTCCAGAACCATCTCGAGATCGATGTTTATCCAACCAATTTTGTCACAAGTGGGCCCAATGATGGAATTAGTTTTGGTATTTGTTCTATCTATTCAAAACTGGTTGCATCTGTTGGAACCATTTTTTGTTTAAACAAATTGGCCTTGTATTAGGCAATTTGGTTTATGAAAAATGGGTTTAAATGTAAATGAGAAATTAAAAATGAGTCATTGGGTCCATGGAAAAGTCTTGAATAAAAAGGTTTAAAAACCTTGTAATTACATTTTGATGTAATTGAGATAAAATAAATCTTGTCAAAAAACTGAGATATGAATTTGGATTTGATAGATGGGTCTTAAATCTATTAGGCCAAGTTTATCTTAGTATTTGTGGTTAAGCGTGATTAACACAAAACTCAAAATATCTTTTGAATTAATTCCAAATAATAATAAAATAATAAACATGAAATCAAATTATGATTGACATGAAATGCAATCTTAAAGTTGATAATGTTAACGTAAATTTGAGTTTGACTTGAGAAATTTAAGCTATAATCGTATGTGTATAAATGCCATGATTTGATTTGTATGGAATTAAAACAAATATGGGCATTAAGGAAAAAATAAAATAATTGGTCTTTAATTGGTGATTGAGACAATTATCCTAGACATACGTTTTCAATTATAGCTTTTAAGGGAGATCATGAAACGCATAAAATATTCAAACATGTATTGATTTGAGGAATTGTTTTAATTGACCAATTTGTTTTAAATGCATTTGATTCTCTACGTGTATTGTGGTAAGGTGAGGCCACTATAAAAACACAAGCTTCTCTCACGATTGAATAGACACAGAAACAATATTTCTCTCATATTAAAAAGTGCTTTAGCAATCTCTCTCAAGAAAAGTAAGTCGTGTCTCGAAAGTAACGAACCGTGATTCGAGTGATCGTACGGTTATTTGTGGTTGTATCATGTGATCCTTGAATCAGTCATCTCGTCGCACTACGGGTGATTCAAAGGGTTAAGGAAAGAGATTCGTCTCGACTCTGCACTTATCTTCTTCCCTTAACGTTTCTCTTATCGCTTTTTAAGCCCGATTCGTAGGGATCCAAAAACTTTGGTCCTACAATCTTAACCCTTTGAATCGTGATAATAGATATGTTTCCTACGGAAAAACTTGTACCGCGATCGTCTCATAAATGCTTTCGCCAATTGCTTTCTGTTCGGGAAGAACAAATTTGTTTAACGTTTGCGAATGTTTTTTTTCGATAATATTTCTGAATTGCGATTCTAAATTCTTATCGGAATAACGTTTATTTCGAATTCATTTCGATTTAATTATGTATGATTTGATAATTGTCTTTTGAATTGTGATTCTTAAATTAATTATCAAAATCATTGTTTTCTAAAAATTGAAAAATTGTGATTATACTTGTGTATCAAATTAAATCAATTCTGATTTTATTTTTTCTAGTTTTGACAGAAAAAATGGATACTCAGAACCAAAATATTTCCAATAATGTAGTTGCTCTAGTTGCGGCCACTACGGCTAGTAATGTCTTCCCCGTGATCACAAACGACGATGTGATTAGAAGCGGACTCAACGAGATGTTGGTAGACTTGCACTTTGGTTCTTTCCCAGCTGTCACTGTGGCGATTCCCACTACTGGTGTGACGATGTATGTTGTTGCCTCTGTGGCTGTTCATGCTACATCATCGACGGTCCCTGCTACGACGAAAACCGCAGTCACTCCTTCGTATCCAACAGTACAGATTCCTTCGGGAAACTCAGCTGGATTGCTTCCGGACAAGTTTGACGGGAGATCCTTTAAGATGTGGCAGAGAAGATGCACTTCTACCTGACCAATATGAATTTGGAGAAGTATATTCGTGAAGGGAAACCCTTTCTCCCAGCGAATAGCACTGATCCTATGGTGGTTGCGACTGTCCAAGTTGGGATACATGGCGATTTCCTGTGCAAAGGATACATCCAGAGTCGGCTGATCGACCATCTGTTTAATGCGTATTCCAATTCTGCAACCTCTGAGGAGTTATGGGGGTCTTTGGAAAAGAAGTAACGTTCCGAAGATGCTGGATCGCAGAAACATGTAGTGGCTAAGTTTCAATACTACAAGATGGTTGACTCTCGACCGTTGATGGAACAAGTTGATGAGGCCCAAAATATGCTTCACGATATTCACGCTGAAGGCATGAGGCTATGCGAGACCTATCAGGTCGCTTGTGTGATCTAGAAGCTTCCTCCAGGTTTGACAAACTTCATGAACTACCTCAAGTTAAAGAAGAAGTAGATGAGTCTTGAAGACCTTGTCATGAAACTTTGGATCAAGTCTCACAATCGAAAGGAACTCGAGGTTGGTGTGGTGATTGTGATCCGAATGAGAACTTGGCTGAGCACCATAATGCTAACAAGCAAGCAAAATGGCAGAATAAAGGAAGACTTAACAAGGGCATTGGAAAAGTCCCTCCTCAGAATACTTAGAAATTCAAGAAGAGGGGTGGTGGTGGTGATACTTCCAAGCCAAAGTTCACTAGAACTTGTAACAATTATCAGAAAGTAGGTCATAAGTCCTTTGAGTGTCGGAGTAAGAAGGCTGCGAAAGTCGACAAGTATGAAGTCAATCTCACCGAATCTGACATGTGTGTTGTTGTCACCGAGGACGTGGTTGAGAGTCATCCAAAGACTTGGTGATTTGACTGGTGCGTCAAGGCACATATGCATGGACAGAGAGAGTTTCTCATCCTACCGGAAGTAAAAAGAGCAACGAGAAGCTCTTCATGGGAAACTCCGCAACCTCTACGATTGCAGGTTATGGCAAGGTGATTTTGAAGATGACTTCTGCCCGTGAACTCATCCTTACAAACGTTGTACACGTACCAGACATGCGGAAGAATCTGATTTCAGGTTCTCTCTTGACCAAGCATGGATTCGCAATGAAAATTAAAGCAGATTAGCTAGTCCTTTCCAAATATGGGATGTTTTTGGGTAAGGGGTTTGTTTGTGATGGGTTGTTTAAGATGCCAGTTGAGGTTGTAGTTCGTGAGAATGATGTAGGCAATTATGCCATAACTGATGTAACCGAGACTTCCACCTCAAAGAAGAAGAAGAATAAAAAATATGTTGCTTATGTTGCTGAGTCATTTAATTTATGGCATGAACATTTAGGACATGTTAACTTTAGACCTATGAGTAAATTAATGAACATGAACTTAATTCCTTAACAGAAAATAAGCAAAGATAAATGCAAAATTTGTGTTGAAGCAAACTCACGAAAAAATCATCACCAAGCGTTGAACGAACAACGAAACCTCTTGGTTTAATTCATACACATTTGTGTGATTTAAAATATATTCAAACAAGAGGCTCAAAGAAATACTTCATAACCTTCATCGATGATTTTACTAAATATTATTATGTATATCTACTACGGAGTAAAGATGAAGCATTGGAGAAATTCAAAGAATATAAGTTGGAAGTAGAAAATCAACTTAATAAAACTATTAAAATAGTTAGAAGTGACAGAGGAGGCGAATATGGTGAACTGTTCAGTGCATTTGTAGAGCACACGGTATTATTCACCAAACGACCGCTACTTACCCACAAGAATCTAACAGAGTTGCAGAACGTAAAAACTGAACTTTTAAAGGAATGATGAATGCAATGCTGCACGAATCTTGGTTACCCCAGAACATGTGGGGGGAAGCTTTGCTTACCACAAATTCTATCCTAAATAAAATACCGCATAAAGTTACCGGAAAAACTCCATATGAACTTTGGAAAGGTAACACACCTTCGTATAAATGCCTGAAAGTGTGGGGGTGCCTAGCAAAAGTTTCAATTCCACCACCGAAAAAGGCAACGATAGGACCTAAGACGGTAGATTGCATTTTCATCGGGGAAGGGACTTAATAGTAGTGCTTATCGATTTCTAGTACATAAGTCAGATATTCCAGAGAAACATGCAAACACGATAATGGAGTCAAGAAATGCTTACTTCTTTGAAACCGCGTTTCCGTGTAAAGAAAAAGAGAGTAATAAAAGAACTCGTGAACAACGAGATGATCTTACCTCAATTAATGAGGCAAGTAACTACTATAAATGATGAAGAAAAAGAAGATGAAATCAAACTTAGACGAAGTAAAAGACCTCATAAAAAGAAGGATTTTGATTCTGATTTTTTTGTTGTCTTTCTAGCAGAAAATGAGCCAAGAACTTTTTTGGAAGCAATGTCTACTCAAAATATCGTCCAAGGAATCGAAACAAAGATCGAGCCATCAATTCATCCCTTGGAGAGCAGCCCTAGGCACCACAAATCAATAATAAACATGTATTTTCGTTATTCTCTTTAGTTCTTCATTTTATGTCTTGTTGAAAGCGATGAAGGCCATGATGTTCTTCTCAAGCTTTGTTCTTAGAGATCTATCTATGCCGAGCCCTTATTTATCACAAATATACTGTTTTGATCATCTACTCTAGTTGCTCCATGTTTCATAACATGTAGAGTAGTTGTATGTTTGATATAAAGTTATTCTAAAAGTTTCTTTGTTGCATATTTTACATCTTTATTGAGCTTGTGTCTAGATTGGTTCTCTATCTTTATTCGTACTCAAAGCGTGATCTAGCTTAGCTACCTAGTGACCAAGTTTAGGGTGGTATAGATTCCAAAAGCTTTTATACCGCCGGATCTAATATTTGATAGGTTAGACGTCTTAACAATTCAAAATGTTAGTTAAGAAGTTTAATGAACAATCAAATCTCAATCTTAGTGCACGATTTCACCTTGTAATAACCATCGAAAATTGAGTCTATTAGGGTAGAACTTTTAGGTTTTGGAGCCACGAAAGTGGAAAGAATCTACCTTAGTGATTTGAGTTCTAGAACACTAGTTTCATCTCTTTAAAAACCGGTGTAGTTTATGTCGCATAAGTTCTTTTGATTTCTTTTATCTTGCGTGTTTTGATTTATCTATCCCTTTACTTTTATTGTTTTTGTTTCGTTTATCAAAAACCCCAAAACCAAATATATTTTCTCTTAGTTTATTCTTTCATATAGATTTGTAGCGTAACAACATAGTCTCCTCTGGATCGACCCCTAAGTACTACAATTGTCAACTGTGCACTGGCAGATAAGGGTTTATAAGTTTTAAAACTCTTTTGCATCTAATTTTGACCGCATCAATTTTTTGGCGCCGTTGTTGGGGTTCGAACCCGGGTCACCCGCGTGACAGGAGGGAATACTTACCACTATACTACAATGACCACTCTACAATTTATCCCTTAGAGAGAAGCTTGCTGCCCTTACCACCAAATTTCAAGACTTGGAGACACGCTTGATCCACCTTGAAGACGTTCAAAAACAACATGCCTTAGATCTTCAAAGCGACGCTAGAAAAATTCATAGTTTCGAGCGTAGTTTTAATGGTCTTTGAGAGAAATTTGAAGGTGAGATCAAGAGCACTAATGACCATGTTGGGGAGCTTACTATTGGTCTAGGAATCACAAAGCTAACAAAGCCTTGGACAAAGCCAAAGTCAATTACCAAGAGACGTACTCTATAACTCTTGTTTTGCCGGAAGGAGAAAAGCTATCATGGCCCAATCCCAAAAATCTGCAAAACCCATAAAATGGCCCGTATCTTGTGGCCCAAATGCTTAATAAAAACCCTAAACCTAATCTCAACTTTATATGCACAAAACTGAGAAGAGAAATCAGAATTGTCTCCAGCCACCTTTGCCTTTTATCATCAATTCCGAAATCGATCAACAGTTTTGAGTTGCATCTTTGAGGTCAATTTCCCGGCGACTCAGAAAGAGTTATGATGTGATCCTGGTGTCTCTGAAAAGGTATTGTTCTTTGTTGTGTTGTTGATTAAATGTTCCGTGAAATTGTTTAATAATATGAATGGTGTTAAGTAGAAAACGAATGTTAAAAATTAAATGATTGTTTGAGATTGTTAGAATATTATAGTTCTACGGATGATCGCGTACGTAAGCCCGTTGTAGAACTTTGTTTGTTGGACTACGGACGATCGCGTATGTAAGCCCGTTGTAGATCCATTAGGCCATAGTTTGGGCCAGTGACGGGGAGGACAGACCAAATACAGAGAAATGGGTTGGCTCCGCCGTAAGTGAATAAGTAATGTGAAAATGAAATGTTAAGAATGTGGAAAGTTATGATAATATGTGAAAGATTTAATGATGAGAAATGAATAAGATATTATTGAGAAGGAATTGTTATGATTGCTAGTAATAAGCTGAGTGATGATAGTTTTGAATTAGTATGTTTGATTGCTTATTGTTATCGAGTATTGGAGTTGTTGTGGGTGACATCCTCACTGAATAAGTTGGTATTCACCCCCTTTTTCCTTCACCATTACAGGTGATCAAGAGTAATGGTTCAAGTTGGTATTCGTCCGTGTGCTCGTTTTCAAAATGATTCGGTTTTCAGTTTTCTTTTATTAATAAATTATTTATTTTAAAACATTGGTTTTCGTTTAGTTATTTAATTTAATTCGAATTTATGGATTATGTTGGATGCTTTAAGACTTGGTTTAAAAAATAAATTGTTGGATTTTGAAATTGAGAAATAATTCGATGACTTGCCGTCCCAGCTAAGTAAGCGGGATGGATGTCACAATTGGTATCGGAGCCTATGTTAGCTAAGCCAATTCTGACCCGGAAGGCCGGTCCTTGATATTCTTTAAAACTATTTATTACTTCTTTTCTTTTGAAATTTTGGGAATGGGGTTTTTAAAAGTTAAAAAGAGCACGGACAATAATTTATGTTCTTTCGAGGTTTTCTGACCTTTGGTTGTCTCCACAGAATGAATCGTGGAGGAGCACATGGAGGAAGAGGAAGAGGACGTGGAGTTCAGGGTGGAAATGAAGATTTGAGTGTTGAGATCGCGTCGATGACCGCGTCGGATGCTGGAAGTACTCACAACAGTGGTCAGGTGCCAGTGCAAGGAGTGGATCCTGTGGCACTAAGAAACATTGTGATGGACTCACTCAGAGAGAATCTTGGTTAGGGACGAATCCCGATTCCAGCTGCTAGGCAAGGTCGAGGTGCAGGTATAGCTCATAATGCTGCACAACAACCTCTACCTCCTCCGCCGCCCCCGCCTCATGGACACCAAATGCATATGCCTGCTTAGGATATGAGGCATGACTATTGGAGTATTCTAAAATTGATGAGGGATCTTGGTACTGTATCTTTCAGTGGTGGCACAAATCCGATAGCTGCTGATAATTGGAGGAAACAGTTGGAGATGAATTTTGGTTCGGTTCGTTGTCCGTTGGGGTATCAGGTGGATATAGCTTCGAGGTTTCTGTTGAATGAGGCTCAATTTTGGTGGGAGGGAGTAGAGAGAGAACCCCCTTCTGATTATGTGATTCCATTTAGTACTATTCGCGAGGAGTTTACGAGGAAGTACTTTCCTCAGGAGACCATTATTGAGCTTCAGATTGAGTTTCCGACACTTAGCCAAGACAACAGGACGGTCAGAGAGTATGACGAGAGTTTAGTAGGCTGAGGAGGTTTGATGTAGGAGCAATGGATGAGCAAACTTTGATTCAGAAGTTCTTGATGGGATTGAGGTTGGACATCCGTAGATTTGTCAGATTCGTGGGTATGGGAGTCTCATTGAGCTAGTAGAGAAAACTTCTTTGACAGAGAAGACAAATGAAGCTGAGAGCAATCTATTCAAGAATGCTCCGCAGAGGACCAGGGCATCAAATCATTTGCCGAGGCAGCAGCAGCAGCAACAACATCATGGTAAACAGGGTAGAGTGCATGCGAAGGGATCAATGTGTGGTAAGTGTGGAAGGAATCACAGTGGAATTTGCTTGCACAAATCAGGAGCATGCTTTAGGTATGGACGACTTGGGCACTACCAGTGCGGCTGCAACGTGTTTGGAGGGACATGCAACACTTGTGGGAAGTATGGACATCGTGCCAGGGATTGCAGAGTAAGGGTAGGAGGACCAGGACCTATAAACCAAGCAATGCAGCAGTTGCCGCCTCCTCCAACGAGGCAAGCTATAGCACCGCGAGCATTCGTTGCGGGAGATCATGAGGGTGCAAAACCAATTGATGGTATTTTCCCTTTACCTCATATTATTCATAATTTTTTAGATGTTCGATATGTTTGTCAATCCTTGTGTGTTAAAAATTTGTTTTATTAGGTATAAAACCGTGTAGGGACGGTTTTGGTTGGAGGAGTGGCAGCTCACACTCTTTTCGATACGGGAGCAACACATTGTTTTGTGAGCCCAAAAATAACAAAGAGTTGACACTTCAAAGGAGAGTTCCTCCATAAGTCATTGAATGTGGAGACGGCAATAGATGAATTGGTGAAGTCATCAAGGACTTTTAAGGATGTTACGATTGAGATAAAAGGTATGAAGCTTCTCGGGAACCTTGTGGAGATGAGGTTTCCTCGTTATGACGTGATTCTTTGAATGGATTGGTTAACTCATCACCGAGCATTGTTGGATTGCAAAAGAACATGAGTTACTTTCACCATACCAAAAGGCAAGCTGGTGTACCACGGAGTTAAGGTTCAGAGTGGTATTCCCTTTATTTCAATGATTAAAGCTAAAGAGTTGATAAAGAAAGGGAATCAAGCGTACCTCGCTACTATCATAATGGAAGGCGCTGAAGTAGGATTGGAGCTACAAATCATTCTGGTAGCAGCAGAATATGTAGATGTGTTTGAATCGTTGAAAGGACCACCACCGACACGAGGGGATCCTTTCACCATTGAAGTTGAACCAGGAGTTATTCTGGTATCAAGGGCACCATATCGTCTAGTGCCAGCAGAAATGGCAGAGCTTAGGAAACAGTTAGAGGATCTAACAGACAAGGGGTTCATTCGACCTATTAGTTCACCGTGGGGAGCTCTAGTGCTATTTGTTAAGAAAAAGATGGAAGTTTTTGACTCTGCATTGATTACCAAGGATTGAACAAGGTCACTACTAAAAACAAGTACCCACTACCACGAATTGATGAGTTGTTAGACCAGCTCCAAGGAGCGACGTGGTTTTCAAAGATTGACTTGGCGTCACGGTACCATCAGATTCCAATAGCTGAAGAGGATGTAAGAAAAATAGCTTCTCGAACACGATACGGTCACTACGAGTTTGTAGTGTCCCGGACGTCCTAGACACCGGACGATCACATTGGACACGCGGATCCATCCGGTGTCTGAGTGTTTTGCCGATCCGGAAGGACCGCGGATCAACACGCGGGTGGATCGTCCCACGGTCCCAGACCCCGGACAGTGACCCTGGACACAGAAAACTGTCCGATGCTAGAACTGTTTGTCCCGCGTATCGCAACCCGTAGCCCGCGTCCCGCGTCCCTAATGCCAGCCTTGTTGGGCGCCCCGTGCTCCCTCATCCTGCAGATCCATCCGTCCCGGAGCCAGCTTGTCCCGCACCCCAACGACCAAGCCTTGTTCCAGCCTCGCACTGATCCATCACATCAGGTCATGTACGTAATCGGTGCCTGGACCCGCCTTGTCCTATCCACACCGGACACGGGCACCGACCACTAAATCCGGTCCGCTGCCATGCGTCCCCAACCTACATCCATCCGCACCACCATTCCGCGTCTCCACCAATCCCGCACCACCATCTCGCGCCCCCACCATCCCGCATCCCCATCCGACCCGGGCATCCACCACCATCCAGACTAGGCAGAGCCGCAGTTCACATTGTTCGAACCGGACCGAACCTCGAGGTAAGTTTTCTTATTTTCTTTTTAAATTCTTTAAAAATGGTTTTTAATTTAAATTAACTATTTTTCACACCAAAAATATTTTAAATTGTTATTTTCTTTAAATAAATTTATTTAATTTTTGAAATTCACGTTGCACTTTTAAAACTTTGGTTTAATAAAAGTTTGATTTTTAAATAATTTTCACATCTTACACTTATGTTTCCACTACTTGTTTTCAACTCTAGAATGAGCTTGGGTAATTTTGTTTGTTGCTTCGGTATTCTGGAACCTAGGTCCAAGTTTATTTAACAAGTAATTTCAAGTGTTTTTCCAAGGATATTTGGTTCTTACACATGATTGACTTTAGAAATTCCTATTTCTTAAAGAATGATCCACCTTATCCATAGAAGATGTGCACAAAGGAAGAAGAAAACAAGAAGCCTTTTCAACCAACTTATAGATCCTATACTTCAACGTTTGAAGCAAGAGTTTTGTCGCTTCTTCCAGCAGCTGTTCAACAACCAATATTCAAGAGTTTCCAATATGACTCGGGGAAGAGTTCTACGATGCAAACTACGGTTTGTAGTGATCTATTACGATCATTATTGTAATGTCCTACTCGGTTATGGTGGAATGCATTGGTGAGTAAAATTGAGAAGCACTATTTCTATGCCTAGAGAAATTTTTGGGGAGTTTTTTCACACTTCTTTGAATACCATCCACACCGATCCAATTTTGGAAGACTTTGAGCTTCTTTATTAGGTAACTTCGTTCTTCCATCTTTTTATCTATTTTTTTCCAACACCGTCACCCTTAATCGTGACGGTGTAAGTTAAGTCTGGGGGGATTGTTGCTACTAACGCGTTTGTTCGTGTTAGATATTTACATTTTAAAAAGGATTTTCAAAAAGTCTTTTCAAAAATTTGTTTTAAAGCGTCTTATTGAGTCAAAATAAGTTTGAATTAATGATGACACCTTTCTTTGATCAACAACGTTTTGATTTGAAAATCATGTGGCCATTATTGTAGAGTTTGTTCCGGACAATTGATTCAGACACCTAGTGACCGAATGGAGTCCAAGGAGTTTGCTACTTGCACTATTTTGATGGATATGATTTCGATTCTCAATTTGGTTTACTAACATGATTTTTGACTATCTCTTGTTAAAAATATTAGATCAAGCTCACTTTTAGTTGGTACTCTACCTAAACCCTTAACCTTTCTTTCAGACCTCATGCACTTCTTTTGCTATTCCCCTATGCAGATATGTGTAAAAATGTCGGAGAGAGTAAGGTCGACATAATTTTCCAATCACTAGAAGATGTGACGATCAACATAGAAGGAAGGAGTATAACAACATCAATGAAATTTTAGAAAAGCTTGGCCATTCCTTGGATGCTTAAATCATGGTAACAATTTCGTCCCTTACTTGACTTATATCTTTATGAGACCATTTTCTCCCTTCATAAAAAAAAAAAAAAAAAGAATAAAAAATGATATAAGGGAAAGGAAAATAGTTTTTCAAAGAGTCAAATGCCAAAAAAATACCCAAGGAATGCCATGATACAAAAGAGAGATGAGTTCGAGAGTTTTACAAGTGATTGCTGGAGAAAAATCTAAGTCTGGGGGAGAAAAGGCGAACAACAAAGTGGTTGGCAAATTGTGGACTTCAATAGATCCATTCTCTCTTGCGATTTTGCATAAATATCCTTGATCATAGATTTTTGCGATTCTAAGAGAGTAAAAGAATCGATTGATTTGAAGTTGAGATTTTACAGGGACAACTGTTTAGAACATACCTTTGAATTCATGATGGGAGACGATGAAAAGTGTCCATGAAATAACTTTGTTTTTATGTGGATTATAGGTTTAGAGAAAGAAATAAGATCCAAAAAATATGTGAGTTCCCATGTTTTCAAATCTTCTTTCCTACTTAACTGTTTGTTTGCTTCAGGACAAGCAAATGGTAAGTCTGGGGGAGTTAATTTACCTCATATTTTACCACTTTTACTATCTATTTATATCTATTTTCTAAGCTATTTAATAAGCTTTTCTATCAAAAGAGGTATTTTTCTCGTATATTTGGTTTTTAACAGTCCTTTAGGTTAAATCATCAAAAATGACGTTAAAAAGAGCAAAATGAGTATTCTTCATCCTAAAACAACTTATCAAGGTCAAAGGAACCAATCAAAGTTCTCAAAGTTCAAGATTTCACAATTTCTTAAGTTGGACAAAAGATACCTGTCGAAAAGATCAGCTCGGACAGAGAATCAAACCTACTTGGACAGCAATGAAATTTCATATGAACATAGTCCTTTGAGTCAGATTTTAAATGGATCTAGAATTACATCAAATGGAGTTGTGGTTTGGAAGATATTCAAGATCTACTGAAGACATGTCAGACTGCCTCGAAGATGAACCAAGTGCAAAATGAGTCAAGGCACCAATAAAATTCATGGACCGGTGCACGTAACCGTAGCCAATAACAAGAGGAACATATGGCCCAGACCACAAACATGTTCCCATATCCGGTGCCGTGGCTACTTTTGGACAGTTTTCGACAAAAAGACGTTTTCGCCGAAAGTGAAACCCTAAGGAGTCCACCAACCTACAACCTCTTCAAACACCTATATATAATTTCTTTTAGCCTCTTGAGAGAAGGAGAGCAGCCCTAGGCACCACAAATCAATAATAAACATGTATTTTCGTTATTCTCTTTAGTTCTTCATCTTATGTCTTGTTAAAGAGCGATGAAGGCCATGATGTTCTTCTCAAGCTTTGTTCTTAGAGATCCATCTATGTCGAGCCCTTATTTATCACAAATATATTGTTTTATGATCTACTCTAGTTACTCCATGTTTCATAACATGTAGAGTAGTTGTATGCTTGATATAAAGTTATTCTAAAAGTTCTTTGTTGCATATTTTACATCTTTATTGAGCTTGTTTCTAAATTGATTCTCTATCTTTATTTCAATGCGTGATCTAGCTTAGCTACCTAGTGACCGAATTTAGGTTGGTACCGATTCCAAAAGCTTTTGTACCGATCAAATCTAATATTTTATAGGTTAGGCGTCTTAACAATTCAAAAGGTTAGTTAAGGAGTTTAATGAACAATCAAATCTCAATCTTAGTGCACGATTTCACCTTGTAATAACCATCGAAAGTTTAGTCTATTAGGATAGAAGTTATAGGTTTCGGAGCCACAAAAGTGGAAAGAATCTACCTTAGTAATTTGAGTTCTAGAACACTAGTTTCATCTCTTTAAAAATCGGTGTAGTTTATTTCGCATAAGTTCTTTTGATTTCTTTTATCTTGCGTGTTTTGATTTATCTATCCCTTTACTTTTATTGCTTTTGTTTCGTTCATCAAAAACCCCAAAACCAGATATATTTTCTCTTAGCTTATTCTTTATCATATAGATTTGTAGCGTAACAACATAGTCTCCAGTGGATCGACCCCTAAGTACTACAATTGTCAACTGTGGACTTGGAGATTAGGATTTATAAAATTTAAAACTCTTTTGCATCTAATTTAGAAGCCGTTAATAATGAGATGGTCTCCATTTGCATCATAATACTTATGAGATAAGAGCTCTACCCGAAGGGTGCAAAACTCTTGGGAATAGATGGATTTTCAGAACAAAACTGAAAACTGATGGAGATATAGACAAGTACAAAGCGAGACTTGTGGTGCAAGGATTCAGGCAAAAAGAAGGTCTTGATTTATTCGACACTTATTCTCCAATAACGAGAATTACTTCCATCAAAATATTAATTGGTATTACTGCTTTAAGAGACTTTGAAATTTATCAAATCGATGTTAAAAAAGTGCTTTTCTAAGTGGTGATTTAGGAGAGGAAATTTATATGAAACAACCTGAAGGGTTTGTTACCCCATGACAAGAACACAAAGTGTGTAGACTTGTAAAATCACTATATTGACTAAAACAAGCTTCTAAATAGTGGCATGAAAAATTTGACAATGCTATGATGTCGGACGGGTTTCGCATATACATAAAAAGTACTCCACAAGAATACATTTTATTGTGTTTGTATGTATATGATATGCTTATTATTAGAAGTAATAAGGATATTATTAATAAAACTAAAAACATGCTCAAAGGAAAATTTGACATGAAAGATATGGGTTTAGCGGAAGTAATCCTTGGAATCAAGATCGTAAGAACTTCTAAAGGAAGTACACTAACTCAGGATCATTATGCCGATAAGATACTTGAGAGGTTCAAGATCTACTCAAATGGAACGGCTAAAACTCCCGTGGATCCTCAACTTCACCTGACGAAAAATTTAGGTGATGCAGTTTCACAGGTAGAATATGTTAAGTACATTCTACCTGTGAAACTGCATCACCTAAAGAATATGTTAATACATGATGCTTCTTAAAAAAAAGTTGATGGCAGATCACCTAGTGAGTGTGAAATGGGGCCGTTTCTAGGAGAATGAACGAAATGCTATATTCTCCAAGTTCACTCATGATAGCAGGAATGTTCAGGGTCAAAATGAACACAATAGAGAACTAATCTCTACGAGAAAATGTTGCTATGCGATGACTGTTGTCTCGGTTTACATTAACATCCGGGTGGTTCAAGACATCATGTTCACCTCCTGGCCAAGTAAACCCGACATAAATTAAAAATGATTGGTTAAAAGCTGAAAAATGCTACCTCTCAAATATAATTACATTTTTGTATACTATCGAAAGTCTGTCTAGTCTAGTGTAGTCTGTCTAGTCTAGTGTAGTCGAGTCTGCATATGTTTGTCGAGTCTGTTGAGTCTTCATATGTTTAGAGACATTTCTATTCATGTGGGGGATTGTTGGAATCATTTTTGGTTAAACAAATTGGCCTTGTATTAGGCAATTTGGTTTATGAAAAATGAGTTTAAATGTGAATGAGAAATTAAAAATGAGTCATAGGGTTCATGGAGAAGTCTTGAATAATAAGGTTTAAAACCCTTATAAACACATTTTGATGTAATTGAGATAAAATAAATCTTGTCAAATGATTTGGAATTGAGATATGAATTTAGATTTGGTAGATGGGTCTTAAATCTATTGGGCCAAGTTCATCTTAGTATTTGTGGTTAATTGTGATTAACACAAAATTCAAAATATCTCTTGAATTAATTCCAAATAAGAATAAGATAATAAACATTAAATCAAAGTATGATTGACATGAAGTGCAATCTTAATGTTGATAATGTAACGTAAATTTGAGTTTGACTTAGAAATTGAAGCTATAATCGTATGTGTATAAATGCCATGATTTGATTTGTATGGAATTAAAACAAATATGGGCATTAAGGAAAAAATAAAATAATTGGTTTCTAATTGATGACTAGATTTTGACCCACGCCAAGCATGGCAATATAAATTTTTTTTATTTTATAGTAAAAATATATTGTTTTGAATCATACATACCAAAAAGATATAGATAAATGATTATGTCCACTAAAAAATTAATTGGTCGATTTTCGAATCTTGAATATCTTAATATGATAGGTCTTACGTTTTAAGTGTATACAAAATATAAAAATAAAAGAAATTAATTTACAATAACAAAACCAAAAAGCGAACATTGTCTTATAATGTATGATAAAAAATGTAATTGAGTGATATATATCTTATATTTACAAAAACAAATATTTTTTAATAACTCTATAAAATATTTTTAAATCTAACTTTATCACTAACCAAAATACTATTACATAAATGAGTTAAATCGGTTTGAGTTTCTGAAAATGGTAATAGATTTGGTAAGTATATATTTTTGTTATCAATGCTCCGCAAATATTAAAGATATTGAAAATATGTAAATATTTCCACTATGACAAATTGAAATGTTTTGATTGGTTGATTTAATTAATGTGTTCCTTAAGTTCTTCTTTGAATGACACATATGATTAATGTTACTTAAGACTCTCTTTGAATAACACATAGGATTTTTAACTTTTAGTGTCTCCTCAATTAATATATATAGGATTGTGACAATTATCCTAGACATACGTTTTCAATTATAGCTTTTAAGGGAGATCATCAAAACGCATAAAATATTCAAACATGTATTGATTTGAGGAATTGATTTAATTGACCAATTTGTTTTAAATGCATTTGATTCTCTACGTGTATTGTGGTAAGGTGAGACGACTATAAAAACACAAGCTTCTCTCACGATTGAATAGACACATAAACAATATTTCTCTCATATTAGTAAGTGTTTTAGCAATCTCTCTCAAGAAAAGTAAGTCGTGCCTCAAGAGTATCGTAAATATTTTTAGTTTGTTAGAACCGTGATTCGAGTGATCGTACAGTTATTTGTGGTTGTATCATGGGATCCTTGAATCAGTCATCTCGTCGCACTTCGGGTGATTCAAAGGGTTACGGAAAGAGATTCGTCTTGACTCCGCACTTCTCTTCTTCCCTTAACGTTTCTCTTATCGCTTTTTAAACCCGATTCGTAGCGTTCCAAAAACTTTGGTTCTACAACATCAAATAGATTTATTTTTTTGAACGAGAGAAATTACTAGCTAGTAATATCTTCAAACTACTTTGAACTTTCTGATCACAAACTGTGGAGCCACTAAATCAACAAGCGCCATGTAAATCAAAATCCCTAAGTTATTGGGATAACTACAAGTTATGCATATAAAGATAGTTTAATTATGTTACGATAAGGTTTATCTCCTCATAGGGGTTTGGAGTTTATTTTTGTTGAGATTCGTGTGTATAAATACTAGCGATTGGGAATGAATAAAGTCAAGTTGGTTGTTATGAGATTGTACATGGTATCATAACAGATTTACTAGTCCAGTTTGTTACCCAAGTTGAAACAACCAACACATTTTTTTTTTTTTTTAAAACAGTTGCGGAAATTCTCATAAAATAAATCCATAAATTATTAAAAGAATAATTCAACAATTCAATTCCAAAATTCAAGTTCCAGAAATAATCATAAAAATCTAGCAACCTAAACACCAGGTTTCACTAGACTAAACAGGAACAAATAAAACATCCTATCATCCTCTTCACCGGCCTTGATTCCGCGATCACGCATTTCTGTTACCTGCAACTCAAAGGGAAAAACAGAGTTGCGTAAGTATTT